>JAQMCW010000006.1:4309970-4322187 GCA_030068335.1 Chrysichthys cranchii
TGTTGTGAAGCACTTTGGTCAACTCAGTTGTTAAAAATGTGCTATATAAATAAATTTGATTGATTGATTGATTGATTTTGGAAGTAAAATTGAATGAAAAAAAGAAAAGAAAAGATATATAAGGAACATTGGAGTCTACAAAAAAAATGTATTTTTGAATGTATTTCATTTGGCAAATGGAAAATTTGTAAGATATACCAGAGACATGCTGCACTGAGAATGGTAAAAAGTCAAAAGAACCATACAGTTCAGGATAATGATTTACGCTATGTTAAATTGGCTTATAACACAAAAGGGTTATAATGACTGAGTAGCACTCTCTGATATGCCTTTTACAGCCTTTTGCCTTTTGAAATTACACCCATGCACAGTGTAAAAAAAACTACTCATTTAAAAAATCTGCAATCTATCTTTCAATCCACACCTTGCTAGGTTAACTATTCCTGCTGTGATTGGCATTTGCTCTGTCTGAGTAAGCTCCCCGCCACAGGTCTGCCCCTCTCAGAGAATGATACAGAACTCAGGGGTGTTTTCAGTCACAACAGTGAGTTCCTGTCTATGACAGTCTCAGCTTTGGGGTTGAGCATAATGGTAGGATTCAGTCTGTATGAATGTTTACAGTCACCCTGAGAGCTGAGATTAGCTCTCCAACAGAGGCTGAACCTCAGGAACCCTCACCATTCTTTGTAGCATGCATGGAAGAACACTAAGACCCTCTTTTACTGTCTGAAGATTTCCAGTGAATTGGAGGACTACTGCAAAATGATGTATTGATTAAGAGCTCTTCCCCTGGATCCCACTAGGACAGTTGTAGCAGTAAAGGAAGATGGTCGAATTAAAGTTGATTGAGCTTATAGTGGTTCTGCTGTCAAGATGTATGAGCGTTTGTTCAAATTTTAGTTCAGCTTCTCCATCTTATATTTAATACACTTATCAAAAAGAATATAACATTGCCTTCCCACAAACTTAATGAGAACAATGATCATAGTGGTGACTGTTTCTAGAAGTTATTTCTTGAGTACTTCACATTCCATAGCCAGTTGTAGCAAAACAGTTTCACTAGTGCAACAGCTTTTACGGAATCGGACCATCACAAGTTTTCAAAGCGAGTTACCTTCTCTCCTTGCAGTCTATCCAGGACTGAGACTTAAACCAGACGCCTGATATCCCACATCCAGATAATCTTATCAAAGGGATTTTCAGTATATCTACACTTCCTGCCAAGAAACCAGTAGGTTTTTTCTGATCATCACTGTTGCCTGGTTAATTTGTTCTTTATCGTGAGACAGAAGGAACTTGTTTGGCAGCTGTGCTTCAGCATTCCTTTTCTCCTTGGTCCCTCCAAAACCCACAATTGTTTATCGAGTGAAGACAGATTGTAAACAGCGAATTATTTGTAGTGGGACTAGTTGCAGAGCTGGAGGTAACAAGAAGCAGGTGTGTGAGTACTGGAACATAACGGCTCTTTTAGCACTTTTCATTGGGCTCGATGTGAAAGCATGTTCATAAACAGCGCACTACATGCAAGCCGCCATTTAACATGAGTTCTTGATCAGATGCGGGTTGCAACATGAGTCTGAGAGAACGCCTCAGCACAATGGGTAGATGTTCTGCCTCAGAGTAGACTGTAGTTAGAGTAAATGTTACATTTCATCTTGATTGCTGCTTTCTTTTACTATAACACCCAGCTGTGCACTTAAATACTGAAATCATGGAAATCAGAGAATATATAGGTGCTCCTTGAGTTACGATGGCCCGACTTAGGATTTTTCGAAGTTACGATGATGATTGTGATCCACTAAAAATTGTAAAATATTTAGAAAATATTTAAAATTCGCAGGCAGGCCAGTGTAACAGCGTATGACGTATGCGGACGTTTAGACTACACCCAGAAATGCCATACTCTCTCCCATAACTCAGAGTTACCTTGTGTATCGGTGTACTGTACAGTGCATTACCTCGGGTTTTTTTGTGATTATTAATGGAACAGCTTCAGCGGCGGCTGTCTGTAGATGAAGCACAGTATTTGTGTAGCAGGGTGTCGTGGCTGGGACGGAGCTCAGAGACACAGTGCTGCTGCCTTCCATCAGGATTGAAACTCTCTGACAAACTCTCTCTTTTGACAGAAATGTGATTTAAAAGGAACCTTGCTCAAATGTTTACTCACTCCACAGCATGATATATCAGTCTCCCTGTTAGCAGAACAGAGCACATAAAGAGCTCGTAGCTCTGTGGAGCATGACACGAAACTCTACAAAATAAATATTAAAACAACTGATAACATAACTACATATTCTTTAAAATTAAAACAACACAACAGGACTACACAATCACTCATTTTACCATGTTAAAACTTTACAATTCATTTTCATCATGAGCAGCATTCAACATGCCCCTCTGCCTCAACCAGGAAGTAAACAAAGGCCAACGGCAGTCTTAAAGTGACAGTACCCAGAATACACACACTTCCAAACTGCACTTTTTTCTTAAATGGGACTGTGTTCTGAACACAAATATTTTAATTAATCAAATAAAAGAACATTTGAGATGTTGGTGAAGCGTCAAATAAACAGGAAAAACAATAAATTATAAACCTACGATTTCAACCTGGTTACATAAGCTCGGCTAAGCTAGGCTGAGATACCTAAGGTAGGCTAAGTGGTTCAACACAGTTGTTTGACTTATGATATTTTCAACTTACGATGGGTGTGGCCGAACGCATCTCCATCATAACTTGAGGACTACTTGTAGTTCCTTGCATCAGTATTCAACCCCCTTGAACTTTTCCACATTTTGTCATGTTACAAATGAACTTTAAAAAGTGAATTTACACAATATTTGCAGGTGCAAAACCAAAAAAAAGGTTAATTACGTAAATAAAAAAGCAGAAATGTGTTGTTTGATACTTGGGAGACCCAGTTTTGTCTTTACAATTATAGCTGCAAGTTTTCTCGAACATGTTGGTATATTGTTATCTGTTTAGAATTGCTTACGAACTGTCAGATTGGATGGAGACAATTGGTGAGATCTGACCACAGATTGTCAAACAAATTGCCTGGGAGAACACTCACCAGGAAGTTTGGCAGTATGCTTAGAATCAAAATCCTCTTGTAAAATGATTGTCTACACTTGTCTCAAGTCTCTTGCAGACTAGAACAGATTTTATTCTAGGATTGCCCTGTACTTGGTTCAATTCATCTTCTCAAGTTTCCTAGTCCCTGCTGATGAAATCATTCCCACAACACGATGCTGACACTACCATGCTTCACTGTGAGGATAGTGTTCTCAGGATGCTGAGCAATCTTGGGTTTCCTCTGAAACACAGCACTTTGTTCCAAGGCCAGAATGTTACATGTTGGTCTCACTGGACTAAAGTACCTTTTTCCAGATGTTTGCTGAGTCACGAAATGGGATTTCACTTTTTTTTTTGAGTAATGCCTTTCTTCTCATCACTCTTTAATTAAGCTCAGCTTTGTGGCGTGTCTGGGCTACGGTTGTCTTGTGAACAGATTCTCACCTCTAAGCTGTGACTCTCCAGCTCAGTCAGAGTTTCACTTAGCCTCTTGCTTGCTTCTCTGCTGCCCTCCTTAGCTCTGAGCAGAGTCGTGGTAGTGTCATATTCTTTTCATTTTTAATAATAGATTTAATAGTATTCTGCTGCATGTTCACAACATGTTCAAAATATATTATAATAAATATATTATAATTGACAGCTCCAAAAAACCCTAATGGTGGCTTTTCAGTTTCTCATAGAGTAAAAGAATCCTGACTTCCTGTTTCAGTTTAAATAAACACTCTCCTCCTGGTAGCACAAAGGCTGACATTGTTCTCATTGTTCTGTGTTTCTGTTATTAATTTCACTGATTCATTTGCATCTAGCTTTGAAATGGATAAGGAATTCTTAAAATTCATAGCCCCTTGATATCAATTCCCTATGGACATCTGTATTGATTTATCATCATATTTTCTAACCATGGTACCTTGCCTGAGAATCATTGTTTTCTTCCTTGATTTTGGCTCAGTCAGTCCTGTTTTTTCCAATGGTCTCAGCTTAGCAAACATGCTGTCACTAAAGACAACCCAATTAACATGTATCAAAAGTGATATTAGGCAGTATCAAATTTGACTTGTCTGCCAACTTCAAGGGAAATTGTAGACATGCTACATGCTATACTACAAAACGGGTGTGCTTGGAAACAGTGATCTGGGGATTGGGCCCATCCCATCACACACTCTTCCACTCACTGGACTGAGTACACAGGCTGTGAGGTAAGTTCCTCAATGACGGTTGAGACTCCCGTCTCTCAGTATGTGCTCAGAGCTCATGCCAATTAAAAAAACACACTTCTCCCTGGGACAGGGATACTATGGAAACAGTGGTCGTGCTGGCCTGTGATGTGGTCCAAGCCGCTCCCCACGCCTACGAACAGATGACTCCTCACGGCCTTGCTCACTGTCTGTCTGCCTTCTTTCCGCTGAACTCTGTGATGAAGTGTTCTGCTTGGCCTGGATTTGTTTTCGCCTTTTTTTCCTGATGCATGCTTATCCTGAAACAAAAGGAGACAAGGGGTTTTTTTTTTCCTTTCCCAAGCCTCAGACCAGGGTGTATATTTGTCTAACTGGATGTGTGTGGTCGGACTGTACGCCCGTACAAACTTTGATTATGAGAGGCTTGTTTTTTTCCTCTGCTTGGCCAAATTATCTGTGATGCCCTAATCTTTGCATCATCACTCCCAGCTGGGATTGTAGTCTGGGATTGTCTATTATAAACAAGAGCAGTGTGAAATATGAAGGTAATGTTCAGGGTTAACGGCTTTGCTTTAATCTAAAAGCAGAGTCATGTCTGCTTCTTTCAACAGAGGAAACGCAGAGTGGGCTGTACGTTAACTCTCGTTTATGACTTAAACACCAACCCCTTCAGCCGAAAGCCAGCACATGAAGCTAAAAATAGGAAGGAATTTGCTACTAAATCATGAGGATCCTGCGTTTACATGTTTTTGGTTGCACTTTGTAGCTCTGTGCCTATAGGACCTCTCTAAGGAAGAGAGAGTCAGCCACTGATGAAGCAATGTTCAGGTCACCGTGTACACTACCATTTGCATGGAACAAGGGAGTTTTCCATATTAGGAAAGCTGTGTTGGATCACGAGAAGAATGATTTCTAAAAAAATTTTATTCTTTGTATATATCATCAGTTAAAGTACTTCTCAGCCATACGTAGCCTGACAATGTAAATATGATTACTCAGACTGAA
This sequence comes from Chrysichthys cranchii, assembly GCA_030068335.1. Lineage (NCBI taxonomy): Eukaryota > Metazoa > Chordata > Actinopteri > Siluriformes > Claroteidae > Chrysichthys > Chrysichthys cranchii. The sequence goes on from JAQMCW010000006.1 coordinate 4,315,224, forward strand.
AGACCTGTTTAAAAAAAAAAAAACGTTTAATTTCTCTATATGAATCATTAATTCATCTTTAGAATACGGAAGGAACCTATATGCAAATGAGGAGAACATGAGAAACTTAACACAGGGCAAAATCAAACGAGGCTGAGAGACAAGAAACCACTTCTGCCACATGGTGCTGTCCTAGATGAATCACCATCCTGTTATCATCATGCAAAAAATGTATCTAAAATGGTGCCTTCTTTGGAGCAGGTCAACTCAGAACAATGAAAAAGGTGATTGAGCCAGAAGTATAAGATCAGTTCAGATTTCAGGCGTATGTTTCATAGGCTAGTCAAAAAAGGAATTAAATGTGTCCTCTGAGATATTTGGTGTATGTATATGGTTCCAGCTTCCTGTACCCAAGGAATTTCCTCCTATTCCACTTATGGAGGACCTCACCAGCATTTTTGTTACCAGCTTATGATATTGGGTGGACCATCCAACACATCATCCTTTGGGATACACAAACTTTGTGCATTTGTGCAACTCGACTTTGAGTTCCTGCACCCTGTGTACTTTGAATCTGATGAAAATATTAACTCTTAACCCACCCAAAAGGCTCAGCTGAATCAATAGACAGAAACAACCTCCCGTTTTTTTTTTTTTTTTTTGCCTGGACGAGTTTCATAACAATAGCCAAGAGCTGTTTATGCGAATTAAGCTCCTGACCGAGTCTGGTTCTGGAACGGAGGGTGCCGCAGGAACAGCTGTTGTCAGTGCAGCTACAACAGGAAGCAGGTGCCAGAGCAGAGCAAGCATGGCAGTCAGTTCTCACACTTAGCTCAGCTGGAGCATTAAATATGCCAATGTGGGAAATTTTACAGCTCCTTCCAAAATCTGCATATGTACTGTAGCTCTCGATTAGCTTAGTACCACTGAGTGTTGGATTTTTTTATATATACATCCTAGTCCTTGTCTGGGCAATTTGTAATGGTTGAATTAGGCTGCACATACTTTACAACTTTGTACAATTCACTGATGTCAGTTTATAACATGTACATTCAGAGATTAGATGATTTTTCTGCTGCTATGTATTGCAGCTAGGTGAACTTGTTAAAATGCCCAATCATTACCGGTAAATACATAAGTACAGTACATAAAAGTGTATTACATGGTGTAACACTGTAAAACACAGTGGCTGCACTACCCCTACTGTAGCGTGTGTGGTCTGATTGAAAGTGCCGCTCAGACAGGCATGGTGCTGCCAAAATCAGCAATGACATCAGCTGAATAGAGTCCGATACAGAGCCAGAGTCATCTGTTAAAATTTGCCACCGTGGCAGCACTGGCCTTTACTCTCTTGATTGCTAATGAAGCATAAAAGATGTGCAAAAGCATGATTCAAATCTATCGCACAAATCTGATATCTTCAGACAGCAATTAGATCTTGGGCTCAGGCTGTGCTATTAGAAACCTCTTTAATGACATCTGTCGAGTTTTGTGGCTCATAGTGAAAACATTACGAGTCTGGAAAAGGAAAATAAGTGTTATGTAAAAAAAAATCACCTCTTTCACTGGGTCATGTACTCCAATTTGGATTCCGGTCTGTCCAGCTGGTTGTGCAAGAGTCTGGATGTTAATAGAGCACGCCTACATTGCTGTTATTGAACATGTGACTGAACATGCACGTCAGCTAGGTGGACATAAACACCACCGCTTCTATGACTTTCCCTTCTGATTGCTATGGGCAACTTTCTACTTCATTAGCAATGCAGAAAAAATTCAGAGGGATTTTTTTCTCTTCTCCCACCCTCTAATAAATCCCTGGTTTCCAGAAAGGAACTGCGCATTTTGGCTTTTTTTTTTTTTTTTTTTTTACTGTAAACGATTCGGTTTGGATTGTTTAAATTGGAGGATGTTTCCCTTTTTTCAGCTGGACATGTGTTATTGGGTGATGCCGAGCCACAGAACTGCAGGCCTGGCAGCTTTCAGCGGCACAGTGGCGTGACAAAGAGAGCTATGTTTTTTCTTCAATTTTTTTTTTTTTTTAAAAACCGCTAGAATCAACACTAGACACGTCTGTAAAATGCCCTCAGAATTTATTAGCATGTCATCTGTTTAAATGACTACCTCCCTCAGTCAAGAATGGAAGAAAATTAAATTTGTAGGGGAAAAACAATAGGCACTATGCAAAATGTTTATGTTTCAATCGTGTTTTGATGACGGTTGCTTAGAATATTTCTTGTCCTTTGGAAAAATGTCCATCCCTAGCCATTGTAATGACTTCATAAGCGAATCAGAGACGCCAGTGCAATGTGGATTTTCTTTTTCTCAGCCCATGATGGGAAGTTGGCGGTTAGTTATTAATTACCGCTTAAGTGGCCGCACTCTTGACTTTTTAATTCCAACAGCAGAAGTCAAGCGGTTGGAATGCAAAGCCGTATGCCAAGCACAACGTGTGTCTTTCACTCTTGCCACTATGAGCAGATGAAAAGGGCAAGCCACCGGTGCAGCAGGACAGATTTTTAAACTGAGCTCTGTTTTAACACTGCCTAACATATTCCAAGGAGCATTCAACACACACTCCAAACCTGGGCGCGTGCAGAGGGCAAGCGAGTCCATTTGGATGGGATTTGAACCCTAAATCTGATTTAAAAGATCTGGTTGTAGTTTGCAGGAATTGTATGTACTGCGCTAGAAATGTGGACAGATTTGTATAATAGATTAGGCATGTTTCCCACCAGTGTTTTCATTTCCTGTTCAAACTAATAAACATATCATGCATGACAACTATTTAAGGTGCAATCAATGTACATTTCTGTTTGGCATTTTGTTTAAAACCATGTGAGTTAAAGGGGTTGGCTCACCCTTTTCGCAGAATCCAGTTTTTTGTTTTTGTTTTGGAAGCACTTGATCACTACCTGCTAGCAAAACCTCTGCACATTCACTTTATCTTTATTCACATGTCATACCTAGAAGCTTTGAACAAAATATGCCTTATCATGCTTTCCTAGGCCACCACCCGCGAGACAACCAAGGCCGGTCCGGGTCTGTTACATACGGAATAACCATACAAAAACAGAACTGATTGATGGAAAGAATTTAAAATATAGATACTTAAACAATATATCTTTAATTTTCATGTTAACATTTACGATCTATGGTCTAGCATGGCACCAAATTGTTTGCAGATTGCTTTTGAAATATCGATGGCACTGAATATGGTGATTCATCTTTGTGCACAGGGTTCTGGGAAGAGTGAGCCAGTCCCTTTAATCATATGAAAATATCATAATAGTTTTTATGTGCATTTTCTTTAACTAGCAATGCTGTAATTAAGTGCTGTGCGTGTATTTGATAGAACCATTTTGAAGGACTGTAATACATCTGTATTGTGATATCTGTGACTTTCATTCCTACAGGTTATGGAGGAGACCAATACTCAGATCGCATGGCCTTCAAAGTTGAAAATAGGTGCCAAGTCTAAGAAGGGTAAGACCATGTTTGGTTTGCCTGTCATTGTATATGTGCAAAAGTATACGAACTCTGAAGACCGTGCTGCTGCAATGCTTTTGGTGACAGTAGTTTAGGACAGACTGATATTTATATGTGTAGCAGCCTGGGAAACCCTTCACATGGTGAAATTTTGACAGTTTATATTATATACGTATGTGACCCGATCCAGCACAATTAGTCAAAGTGATTCTTGTGGTGATGTCTGGCTGTTTTAACTCTCTGAGATTAGGGTTAGTGTTTAGTGTTGCATTATTAGCTGCAATAATAATTATGTCAACAGAAGGTCCTCATAAGGATTTTAAGACAAATGTCTGTGTGATATAAACATAAACAAAGGTCACTGTGACCCATATATAGTTCTGAAATATGCAGGCATTCCTGAAGTTCTTTTTTTTTTATGTATTTTTAGAATTTGAGAAAAGTCCATTTAAAGATTCAGTGCTGTGGCACATATATGTTATAGGCAGAAAAACCCAATTTTGGCCGATGCCTGATATTTTTTATTTTTTTTTAATCTGTTTTGCCTGCCAGAATTCAGCCACAGGGATAGACAAGTTTCCCAGAGGTTCACACATTCAGTCATTCAAAACGAAAACACTATACATGAAAGTGTGTGCACATTCCTTACTTACAGCAACAGTCGAACAAGTTAAACAAATTTCATCATATCAAAGTATTACATGGGAAAAAATGCCTTTAGTAAACAGCACCAGCATCTTCTTGGCACTTTACTATGATTCTTTGCGTGTTATCTCAGTTTCGGCTGCTTTTATACTGAAAAGGTTTTGCAATAGCTATCATGAAGGAGGAACGTCTGGCTCGTATATTCCACACCGCTATTAGCTTAATGAGAATTACAGTAGACCATATATCATTTTTTGGTAATTCTTTGTTCCGGTATATTCCAGTCTGGTACTAAATTTGCAACAGACAGAATTCAACCTACCCTCGATCTAAGATTTGCTTGATGTGCTTGATATCATTTCAGATATCATGTCTAGTACCAGCCTTAATTGTGTGCTAAATTCCTCAGTACTCTTCTGAGATGCTATACAGCAATACATTCGATGACCTACGAGCAACGATAGGTCATGTTCTCCCAAAACACAGCTCATATTCATTTTCTAAAAATCTGACCCAAGTTTACACAGTCATTCTGCAGGCAAGAGGTCGCGACCAGGTCAGAGGCCGTTCAAATTCCACCGCACGTTCTCTCGTGTTGGCCGCAAGCCCTGGGCATTGGCTGCTCTGACGAACGAACTTTACATAATCTTTTTCAGCGTTATCTGGTGACTAAATGTGGCAAGCATCCCAGCTAATTAAGGATAGAAAACATGCAGAGCCTCAGACATGTGGTCCGCACCAGGCGCTGCGTCGCACTCCCCTGTCCCCTGGGGGGGCTCCGCCGTGTTGTAAGAGGTACTCTACAAGCCTGTGTGCGGCTTATCATGGCCAGAAAGTTCAGCATATTGTTCCTGGAGCTAAACACTCCCCTGGCGTTGACACAGTGTTTACCCCCGGTGTTGGATGGTTTGAAAACATCGCCCTGCTTTTCTTAGTGTACAACAAGTGCACTAGTAATTATTTATTTATTCAATTAACCAGAACAAAACAGGTAGCTTTACTTTTGGATCATGGTGTAGCAAATGCTCTGTACCGACATTTTACGTGTATTTAATTGCCGGATGCTTTATCCAAAGGGACTTACCGAGTGAATCAGAACACAATTAAAGCAGTTAGTTGAAAGGATTACGGTTAAGATCCTTGCCCAAGGGCTCAACAGTGGCTATTTAGAACATTATTCACTAAATCTGAGCATTCTCCAGTGACTAAAAGCCCTTCAAGTCTCAGGCTCATCATTATTGTCATTACTAATTTAGAACAGATGTTTCTCAGCTTCTTCAGTGTCCACAGCCTCACGTTTGGCGAGAACCGTGACTTTTTCCTTTGTCTTGACTAATCCGATCAGCCAGAAACGCTATTAGATCAGAGCCGATCATTTGTCCAGTCACTTGAAAGGCACAAACAAGGACAATCTGCTGCCTGGAATATTTGCATACCGGTTCCAGTGCAGTTGCTGCCAGCTGCACACTTATGTGTCTCAGGAGGACGCATTCCATTCCTCACACTCCGAGGTGATGCTGGGTAACTCTGGAACCGCTCATCTGTTTAACTCATTTGACACTGTAAAGCTCCAAATGATTCTCAACAGACCTTATTGTGTAGCAGCTGTAGGAAAAATAAGACTTCGGGCAGAGATTTCTCACCGCATGCTAGACCATAATATGCTTTGCTATTCATTTGTACTATTCTACTGGCTTTGCACTGGGGTCCTTAAAGAAAATATCCACCCTGCAACACATGAAAAATTGCTAGAGCATTTATAATGGTGTTCAGTAGAACACCTTTAAAAAAATATATCGGTGATCTCAAATATAACTGATAATGATTGAGTTTCACGTTAAGAGTAAGAACGTCGTTTCCTGCAGTGTCATATTAACAAAGAAGCCTCATTGTTCAAGTCTGATTTTTTGCTCAGATCAGATCTGCCTGTCTTAACGGTTCACATTCATAATTACAAGTCACCCGTGTCTAACTGTAATGAGAATGCGCCTGTCCAATGAAACTTCACATGTGTACATTGAAACGTTTTTGCCCAAGTCATCTGCGTCAACAACAACATATTTGTTTGTCAGACAACTCATGGTTTTTAAACTGAAAAATTGGATGTACTAGTAGTTAATGTATGCATTGCATTTTGTTCTGGAGGACAACAAGCCTTTTTTTTTTTTTTTTTGCTGCGCTGCTGATGTTCTTATGATTTGTGCTACCTTGGCGAAAATACTACCATAGTGAGCATAACTGCTAACAATTGCAGAGAATAACCTCCATTTTGGCTCTTAACCTAACCCTAATCTTAACCTAAATCCTAAAGCTGTTTACCTAAACCTAACATGCAAGAGCTAAGTAGCATATCTCAATAGGTAGCACAGATCGACAGAACACCAAGCTGGCTGATGATGACCACGCTCAGCACATGCGTTTAGGCAAAAACCTCATGAATTCCAATCATTCTCATTCACGTCGCATGGCAACAGATCAAATACTTATCGGATTTAGGACTACATATGAAAGTGACTCAAACGTGATTTGAAACAGTCAGATTGTGTTCACCTTAAGGTAAAAAAAAAATCCAATTCGAGTCACTTCAGCCTGGTAATGTGAACGTAGCCAAAGGTCCAAAACTCAATACTGCTATAGGACTCATTTAAACCAATTTATAGCAAAGGCTCAGCTACTAAGCAGTCTGCAAGATGGCATGTACACTACATTGAAGGGTGGTATTAACAGAGTCCTTCTCGGGGCGCGGTGCGATGCCAGGGAGGGCGCGTGTGACCCCCGGGAACATGCTTTTTTTTGCCGTACTAGAATAAAGTGTAATTGCACATCCACTACAGTAGGTGGCAGGGTTTTTTGC
>JAQMCW010000006.1:4339180-4358033 GCA_030068335.1 Chrysichthys cranchii
TGCGATTTTCCTAAATAATATTGCAAGTTTATAAGGAAATTATTAATGTTTTTATGTGTGTCGCGGCTTCATTCACGGTCCCGGGGGGGAGTGGGGGGGTGTTGCGACGACGACTACTGAAGGCCTAGGTGTGAAATGCACAGCTCGCCACTGATATATATATATATATATATATGCATGTGTGTTTGTGTGTGTGTGTGTGTTTGTTACTCAGTTCATGGCAATAGTCACATAGTGTATGAATCTCACAGTGCATTACATTTAGTTCATATGCATTGCTTAATTGCCATTGAGAAATAGACATCTGCATATTAACTGAGAAATTGCTTAGCTTATTACTTTTTTTTTCAGGTAGATACTAAGTGACCTAGAAAATATTTCAAAGCTGTGCAAGAGGCAATTTTCTTGCTCCAGAATGTTGAAGATTACACCTGAGTGGCCTAATTGCCATGTATATACATTTCCTTATGAACATTATTTGACATTTAATGACCAAAAAGTTTTGCAAGAGGAAGAGAAGCAGGAATGACCTGAATGACAATTAATAATATTTAAAATTGTAATCGTTGGCAAATCACGATGTTATAAGAAGAATAACACCTTTGACGTACAAAATCTACTCAAAAGTATTCCCACTAGAATACTAGTTTACTTGGCTTATTTCTTTACCTGTTTATCTGTCTGTTATGATTTTAGCTGTTACAGCTACATTTGAATTTAAAGCAACCCTGAAAGTCACATGTGCACTGTTCAGTGTGTAAGCTATCCCAGTGTTGGATTTTATCATAATAACCTGATGTCCATTTGTAGATCAACGTTAGAAACGTTATCACATGGGCTATGACTTTGTTGTCCTGACATCCCTGCTGGTCTACACATAGTTCAGAGGTCTGTCCTTTAGCCAGTGACCCTGCACTCAGCAGTCACTCTCCAATTCCTCTGGCCAACAGAACAGAGCTAGACGTCATTCATTGGTTAGATAATAACTCACCAAGGGAGGCCTGAACTCCTCTGTGATAATAGCATCTGCAGAACATTCCATCGCTACAGGAGGGCTAGCTTTGTGCTGAGGAAGAGCAAGATGGCTAAACTGTCTTCTATCTTGTTATATCTATGAACCCTCTCCTATGTGTTGGTTACAAACAAGCATGAGCTTCAGGTGCTACAATCTGGACTAGATAGCCTTCTTAATCTGACTGGAATCTGACCCCAAATCATTAGGACAAAAACGTATCCAACCAAATTCCTCATGGATAACAATTACAACACGTACTAGATGTATCAACGATGGCTGTTTACACAATTCATTGGTCTCCTAAAGGGAAACAGGCTCATTTATCTTTTATGCAATAGCAGAAATAATAAAAAACAGTTATGCCATGCCAGAGCTTGGGGGAAAACTTCAGTAGAAAGACTAGCAACATCATTTTGAGTCATGAATAGTACAATATATCTAAATTACTACACTATTGCAGGTATACATATCAAATGAAATATTGTTGTATCAAATGAAGTATTGTTGTAAAGTTGTTAACAAATGTCTGAATGTGGATTATTTTGGACTTTTGTGGAGCCAAGCACAGCAGTATCACCAGTGGTTATCAGAAAAATAGGCAGAATGGTATGGAGAAGTAAGGCCAGGGCTGATTTCTTTCTAGCTCAGACATTAGATTCATGTAGCCTGTCAGTGACAGGATGGGTGGGGTGGTTACACAGAATGAAATGCCACCTGAATCATCTGTAACACATTAGCAGCAGTGATATGAAATACATTCATATCGCACTGTGAACATGAACGAGGTGGATTATATACTCATAGTCATTCTTTATTTCACCAAACATGGCTTCGGAAAAGACATTAAAATATATTTAAAGATTAAAAGAAATTAAAATAGAAATTAAAGCAAGTGGTACCTCAGTACTTGAGCTTAATCTGTTTCGAGCGCAGGTTCGAATCCTAAAAATTTTGAGTTCTGATTGGATTTTCCCCATAAGAAATAATGGAAAAACAATTAATTCGTTCTCCGGCCCCAAAAAATTACACCTAAATATGTTTTTTTTTAGCATTTAAACACAAAATGAACAGGATAAAACATGAAGAGCATATACTAAACACATCTAAGCACATTCATCAAAACCGTAATTTGTAAAGTAAGAAAATAAATGTATCCAAACAATGTTTGTCATGGATCCGCCCGCGTGGAGTGCACGCACGCACCCGCTTAAATTACTCCCAGCAGCAGTGCTGCGGGCACGTGTGAGGATTCGCTCCATTTGCGGCCGTCTGTATTCTCTTCCCGTTTTGACCTTCTCACTTGTTATTCGGTTTATCATTATAGTCTGTTCCTTCGTGGTGTTATACACAGTTCGATTACCATGCCCTTTCTTCAACTATGAGTTTGTCTGCTGTCTCATGTACTTCTGCCTGGAGCCTAAATAAAGCCTGAAAGGGATTTTACGCCTGACTCCAGCCTGGATTGTGTCGCCTCACCACTCTGACAGGGTGAAGTTAAAAAAATCCAATGGCACCTTTTTCATAAACCCTGATACAGCACTACTACCTTGAGTCATACTATGCCATGCAGTCCATTTGTTTATTTTTATTATTACTCTGTATTCCTAACTTTTTGCTGAGCAATGGCTACTAAAATGATATAAAGTACAGTGTATTACCTGATATTTTCAATAAAAAACCACTATCACCAACAAACGATGCTATCACAGCGAATGCGAGGCTGAGACTGAAGTGTTACCCTTTGTTTCCGCTGAGAGACATGCCGCGTGACTCATTTCCACGCGCGTACAAGTTATCATAGGTCGGCATTCACGGTTCAACTTCTGAGATCCAGATGATGTTCTAGGTCATTTTTTTGCGATCTGGTTGGTTCGACTTTTAAGAAATTCGAGTTCTAGTGAGTTCGAGTACTGAGGTACTAATGTATATCAACTGAGCAATGATTGTGCTAAGTACAAATTACACAAAAGGACAGATGATAGTTCCATTAAACTCATAAGTTTAATGGAGTTTTTGTTTGTTTGTTTGTTTGGCATGTTTGGTATTCGGTGAAGACATGGAATCAACTTACACACCTACACATAGAGACTTAAACACTTAAATTGCAAATGTATCCATGTACATGTTTCTTAGTATGTGTGTGTATAATAGGCATGTGCACAGATGTTGATGGTAACGTGATTTCCAGTCATGTGACATATCCATGCACACAAGTGAGAAATTTTTAAAAAATGTTCATTTCTAAAGCGGTGAGCAAACAAGCAAGTAGAAATTTCTTGGCTGGTTATGCAACGATCGCTGGCATATGATGTGTTCGTCCTTTCCGTGAAGTGTACAACTTGCCATGTTTGAATTGAGACAGGACTACTCTGCTGAAATTCTGTCAAAGTACATAGTATGCAGTGTACTACATGGAAGTATACTAAGAGAACCGTCCCCTTTGAATAATCCTCGCCAGAAAACCTTTTATATGATGTCTATGTTCATTAAAAACGGGAGGAAAACAACATTTGTTAATCTAACACTGTGTGAAATTTGGGCTTTTTAATGACAGGGAAACAAAAATCAAAACTTTTAAATTTGATTTAGTATGACAAATACTAAACAAATCAAAATATTCAGAGTAAAGAAGTTTGTTAAATTCAAAGAAAGCATGGCACAGGAGTCACAATGCTATATTGCTGAACGCTTGGTCCCTGAGGCAAATCTGAGAGAAGTAGGAAGTAATACAAAGTATTAGCACCTGGAACAAGGGATTAATTTTAAACCTATACTACAAAATGAATAAAACATTTGTTTAATTGACTTGGACAGTTTGATTGCAATACTATTCCCCTTTAATCAAATCGTTTCACAACCTGCTCCAATACAGAGCACTGCATTGTTTTGTTAGCTTTTGTTAGTGTGGATGCTGTCTTCAGAGAGAACAGAAAAGGCAGTCCTGAATGGTAATGGGAAACTATGACTCACTCCTGGAGCTCATAGATCTCTATCAGCACTTCAGTGACAGGTTTGGTGCTGCTCGTATTCATCAGGGCTTCCATAACATCTGCTTTAGTGAAAGTATGGTCCATGTTAGCAATGCACCGGTGACCCATTTATTTGCTTGTTGATGCAGAGCAATCGCGTGACTCTGAAAATGGACGTTTCACACACCGAGCACTCACACGTCATTGGCAAAGGAGGCAACAACATCAAGAAGGTGATGGAGGACACGGGCTGCCACATCCATTTTCCTGACTCAAACCGCAACAACCAGGCTGAGAAGAGCAACCAGGTCAGATCACACTCATATGCTAACACATGTACATACAGTATACAAGGCTTTCCATTACCCAAAAAAATATAAGGTTTTGTCTGAGTTAATGTTAGAAACATACATGAGACATCTGTATCTGTATCAAACAATGCATATATTGTTGTTGGGGGTTTTTTGTTTTGTTTTGTTTTGTTTTTTAGCATTTTTTGTAATTTAGTGGTAAATAACATGTCTGTAACATTCACTCAAACACAATGATTTGAATTTCCCGGGATGCACTTTGGCTTCAGAAAATGGCCAGCTTGGATTTCCCAGCATCCACCACTATTTTTTTTATTACTCCTATTATGCACACCTGTTTTCAGTTTCCCCTTGATTAGATTTGTTATTTAAGTTTGAATGCTTGTGTACCTCATTGCTAAGTGTCTGTTATATGTTTCCTGCCTGAGCATCCTTGTTTTGTTTTGTTTTTTAATATCATTTTGTGATTTGATCTTTTGTTTTGTACTTGTATCCATCTTCCCCAGTACGTTACATCTACTATATAATTCTGTTTTCATGTTTTTGGGTTTGTGTGAGTGAATGTAACAGGAATTTTATCTGGGAAATCATATTACTTTCTTTTAATCTCGAGTGGTAAGGAAATAATTTGGAACTAAACATAAGCATCTACTTGATACAGTAATGTTTCTCGATGAGCCTAGAGCAGTGTTATTTAATTAATGGCCCTTGAGTAAAGCCTTACTGGGCATTTGATTACTTATTATCAGATAATTAAATGAAATTAAAAACATATTTTGTAAGCATGAAGGGCTTTTTTTTCACCACAGGATGCAATCATTCACTTGCAGTAAGAGGTGGGCAGATAAAATGGTGGGAGTGGATCAGCAGGCAGTCTGGCAAGCAAGACAATTTTACAAACATGCCCTGTCAGTTTTGACCAATATTTCCCACTTTGCTAGCAAAAACATTTGACACAGATGCACAAAATTAGTGTAGTTAATCTGTCTCCAGTCATTATAGCGATTGGCCAATTTCCACCGACCATCACATCACACCACATTTCTTCCCTATCACGTAACAGCTACCAACCAGGGAGGGCAAAAGCTATCACATGCTTCCTCCGAGGCACATGAAGCCAGCCAACCACATCTTTTCAAACTGCTGCCCAAGCAACATCAGGGGGCAGAGTAACACACTCAGAGGAAAGCGCTATCCTCCCACCTCCGCACGCATGAGCTTACTAGTGTGGCTGTAATTGACAGAGGAGAGAGAGAGTATACCGGCCCTTCCCTCCCTGAGATCACAGCCAATTTTGTTCTCTTGAGGTTCTAGCCACGGATGGCTGTGGCATCATCTGGATTTAAACTTACAAGCGCCAGATGATATGGCAAGCACTTTGTGCCTCCTTTTAAACCAATAAAATCGTTACACTTTAGGCATTGTTCTGCCTTAATGTCCATTATGTTGCTTAGAAACCAAATCTGTAATCATAATAGACCACATTGCGTAGCCGAAAATTTTATGTAACAAATATTATTAATAATAAATTAAATTACTTATCAAATACTGGTTCAGTAACCACTTTGCTTTGTGCCCAAGAATGGCTTTACTCATGATAAACTCAATGCAGCACATGCCCTCTCATTGTTTATTGCTTTATTAAATTACTATCAATGATGAAACATACCTAACTTCTTATAAGCCTTCAGTGCTATTGGTAAATTAGAAAATGTCAGTGTCAGTGGAAATGGCTTTATGTGACTTTGAATTCTTATGGCTGTTGATTCAGCGAATTTGTGCTTCATGATACAGCTGTATGTTGTATAGGTGTTTTCATGACTCTTTATACTTAAAGAGATATTTAAAATGGGGCTACTGAAATGATCACATATACATTTTTGGTTTCTTGATCAAATATCCTTGGCCCCTCAGCTGGTATTCTTTCTGTAACCTTGCTCCCACTCTGAAACCTGTTGAATAATTAAACTCTGGGGTAGAGTGCCATTAATTGGACATACCGGTATGTTTTCAAATCAGTTCAAGTTGGGAAGGTAGCAAAGCTTCCTGTAATTGAGCTTTGCAGTGTCCACTGTGGGATGCCATGGTTGCACATCCCACTGTCATCAAAGATGATCGCTGAATCTCAGTCCCATAGTCCTCTATAGGGTTATTGTTACATTACATTACATTAGCGTCATTTGGCAGACGCCAGAGCAACTTACATCTATCTTATTTGTACAATTGAGCAGTCAAGGGTTAAGGGCCTTGCTCAAGGGCCCAGCAGTGGCAACTGGGCGGTGCTGGGATTTGAATTCACAACCTTCCAATAAGTAGTCCAGCGTCTTAACCACTGAGCTACTCCTGTCCCTTATTGTCTCTGGAGAATTTCAAATGCTGTCCTCGTGTTCATGTGGGTTTCTTCCAGGTTCTCCAGTTTCCTCTCACTATCCAAAAGCTTGCTAGTTAGTGAATTGGCTACACTAAATTGCCATTAGAATAAGTGTCTGAATGCAAGTGTGCATGCAAAATAACAACTAGAAAGTGTGCAGTAAAGAAATGTGTTGGCCCCCTCACACTACTGATTAAGCCTGCAGAAAGACCTAGGCTCTTGGTCGTGCACCAACGATAACAGTTGATGGCGAGGCTCTTGTTTATGTACTTTCGAGAGATGCAGTATTTCATTATGACAACACATGTTTCATTTTAAAGGAGACTGTAGGAATGTTAAGCATCCCGAACTGTGTCTCCAGTTTCGTAAAAAAATAAATAAATAAAAAAGTCTGATGCTCTTTATTATTTGTCCTGAGTTACACCCATCTCAGTTTATTAGGTAATCACTTTGGTTGAGTCAGAGCTAATGGTCAAAATGATCAACAAACATGGTGTTGCGTTTGTTAAGGGACTTAAGAGACACTCGCATGCACTCAGCAAGTGTTTGGTCATGCAAAGTTTCTGTCTCCATCTCTGTAGGTGTCTATTGCAGGCCAGCCAGGAGGAGTGGAGGCAGCGCGGGCCAGAATCAGGGTAAGTAAAAACACTGGACAGTGGCTCATAAATATTTTATGGCTGCTTATTATGAGCTTTGCATGAGAATACATGGTCAGTTCCGTCAGCTCTTACTTAACACTTTGGGACTGGCATCCAACCCGCTGTCCTGTAGATGAATGTTTGTGAGTGGAGGCCATGGGTTGTTGGGAGTGGATAGTGTTGACATGTATACCGTATTTAAAAAGATAAAATGAATTTTTCACCTGCATTCCTCCGAGACTGAAGGAAAAGCCTTTGTATGAAGGCTTGAAGTGCTGCCCCCTGCTGGTGGTAGCTTTACAAAGCCAAATAGGTGTCTTCTTAGCACAGTAGTTTCTTGTCTTGTCCTGGAGTAACCTTGTTTTTTTTTGTTTTTTTTACATTTGATCATTTTGACAATTGTAACATACCCAGGATCTTCCCAAGGAAGAGACATACATAAGTTACATACTTGATTAGTTGGATCAGACGTTGTAAAACAGAGAAAAAGCACAATGCATGAGAACTGTAACCAGTTTTGAGAATTTACTATAGGATTTAAATAGGTAGATGTAAGTAAAATATGGTGGAAACAGGGAATGAGATTTGACATCCTGCATTTGTGTATCACTGATGTGAAACACATGGCAGTGACCTGGAACTGCTGGTATCCAGGGTCATTTGTCTGAGTGTTTTTGCTGCTCTGGTGTGATTCTGTAGCGCCCAGGCTCTTTCCTCAGGTTACAAGCCTACGGAGGTTCTTTCTTTTTCTTTTCTTTTTTTTTTTTTTTTTTTTTAGCAAATTAAAGAGCAAGCACGAACAAGACCAGATCTGCTCTCTTTTGGATTTTGTTCTGAAACTGAGCCCCATATAATAGTAGGTTTTTACACCAGAAATGATAGCAAACTTTTTACCATTTATAAAGCAATTTGTAAAGAAATGAGCACCTATCCAGGAAGTCCAAGTGTGGGTTTTGAGTCATAAAGTATAAGCAAATGTGATGTGGGTGAAACATATACTCGGGAATGAAAGCCCAACAAGCCGCTAGCTCTCTCTCTCTTCTTCTCTCACTCTCCATCTTTCTCGCGTGACTTATGCTGCTGGAAATTCCACCCCTGACCACTCCAATCATCTCCACTTTTCCCTTTTCCTCTTGGTCTTTGAAGGAGTGCCTGCCTTAGTTTTCCCCATTTGTCTTGACAGCTAGTGGACAGCATGAAGAGAGATGGAGTGCGTTTGACTGACCCATTTAAGTAGGAGACTGAAATTTTAAGTTTTCCTTCCTCGTTTCCTGCCAGCGTGAGACCAGAGTTCTGCAGGCCGATATTAATATTCATAAACTTTCAGGAAGGCACTGTTACTATCGTGAGAAGCATTTTCCTCTTACTGTAGTTGTCTTTCTAGGTATTACCAGTAAGATTGCCCAGAAACCATATGTCTCACTTGCTTTCAGAGATTTAAACTGTTGTTTTAATGCTTCAGTGAGATTAGCTGATTTAAAAATGAGCTTTGCATTCTTCTTAGAGCAGAGTTCATTCTTTTATTGTGAGCCAGGATGATTTATAAAGGCTCTTTTTACAAATATGCAGAAAACCCAATCCAGTACAATTATTGATTCTACCATTTAAAAATGATCTTTTCTGAGTCAAATCTAAATATGATGCATTTATGAACAAAACCTGGGTATTGGATTTAGGCCCCATGAGAATGAGAAAATTGTTAGCGTACATGCACCATAGGAATGTTAATACGTAAGCACTTTGTCCTTGACTGCTGCTGTTTCTGCTCAGCCTGATCGATGGAGGCCTTATATTTGAGGGGAAGTTCCTTCCTTTACCACATCTGAAGGGGTTCACAAGGCCTTTCATTTTGGCCCCTGGTACAGAATGCTCGTGCACACGCCGGCCCTGTCACATATGGGACTAATCAAGGGTGCGTTTTGTCTGACTGGTCGCTCCTGTTTACCATTTCAGCTTTTTAGGCCGCATGAAGGATCAAAACCATAGATGATGGCAATATGGAGCAAAGTTTTTGCTCATGATTCATTTGTGTAGGGTCTCTCTAGAGTCTTTTGTAACCTGCATTTATGACCACAGGAATTTAGCAAAGAACTTTAATTCATCTGTGCATTTATAAAGTTTATGTGGACACAGGCCAAACACAGCGGTTTGGGGTGTGGATTTGGCCAAGGTCACACATCCCCAATGATGGCGCCAAATGGTTGTTTCCAGTTTATACTGAGCAGCAGGTATCAGATATCCCAGATAGAAGATTTAAATGAATATACATAAAGCCAAATTTTTTTTTTTTTTTTCCCCTGAAGGAACTGCTGCCTCTGGTGTTAATGTTCGAGCTGCCAGTCATAGTACAACTGAACCCTGACCCCAGCTCTCCAGCCATCCAGCACATCTCTCAGACATACAACATCTCTGTGGCCTTCAAGCAGCGTTCTAGGCTCTACGGTGCAACTGGAGTTGTGAGAGGCTCCCAGAACAACATTGCAGCTGTGAAGGTATGCACAACACACATTTTTAGAGCCTGAGAATAAACCTGGTTGTTTCTTTTAACCCACTCTTTTGGTAAACTAACATTTCTGATGCATCAAGTTGACAACCTAAACGTCCAGGCTACACAAACTCATATTGACGCTTGTGTCATTGAGGCTGCTGTGTTAAACATGCAGGTGAATGTGACCACAGTCTATGTGCATTGTGATGAAAAAGTTCTAAAGCCTTGTACGGGGCTTGGAGCCTGATCTGTTACCCACGATCCTCACCTCACTTCCAGGTGGCCTGCTGGGGTCAGAAAAGTGGCTCTAGGTCTGCCACCAAAGCTGCTTGCAATGTGTGGTATTTGCTAAGAGCTGGATTGGTAATACCCATGCCAAAACCAAGTGCCTCCACAGGAAGTAAAAGGGAGCCAAAGGGGCCACAGAAAAAGCAATAAATTCTTCAACAACTGACCAGTAAAAAATCTTGATCATTCTGGAAGGTCAGAAGTACTCAGATTATTACATACAATACATACAAAGAATTCTGTATTGGTGTAGGTTGAATTCTCAAAGTAGAAGTTGTCTTTCTAGCTCTAACGTAAACAACAAGTTTATATTATTGCTCTCGTTCTAATACATTATTGTTCCTATAGTAACAGCCCTTACACAGGAACTTGTATGATGGATGCCCCACATGATCTAAGCCTAATAATAAATTGACAATTTTTTAAAAATCTTATAATATGTAATTGTTGCTATGGTGAAGTTTTTAATCTTTGGAAAAATGTTTCTGTAACTTTTAGGAAAGGAGTCTTGGTATCAGTGCATTTTTTCTTTTAATTATCAACTTTACCAGAGGAAAAAGGCACGGCTGGTGCGCGACGGCTGCTTATAGCTTCAATAAAGTAATTGTTATCAGGAACAGACTTGATCTCTGGACCTTCCATAACATTAAATCTAACTGTAAATGGATAAAATGTGTTATTCATTAATAAATTTTAAAAATGTAATATTTGTTTAAATCAATGTAATATAAGTGGTTTAACACAGCCTTGGTGTTATATGAAGATGATCCACGTTAGGGTGGTAATGGTT
The DNA here is from genome assembly GCA_030068335.1 of Chrysichthys cranchii. Taxonomy (NCBI): domain Eukaryota; kingdom Metazoa; phylum Chordata; class Actinopteri; order Siluriformes; family Claroteidae; genus Chrysichthys; species Chrysichthys cranchii. Next base: position 4,350,051 of record JAQMCW010000006.1, read on the forward strand.
GTTACTTGCATCACTCATCCCTTTTTTCATTATAGCTAGTTAAAGATGTGCAATTATGCTGTTTAGTTACTGCTGGTAGGTTTGAGGAAAACGACTGGAGGATGTGACCCGATCATTTCAGGCTTTCTTTGTGGTTGTGCTGCAGAGGGGCACGGCCATGTTGCTGGAGCACTTAGCCGGGAGCCTGGCAAGCGCCATTACCGTGAGCACGCAGCTGGACATCGCACCCCAGCACCACCTTGCTATGATGGGTCGCAACGGCAGCAACATCAAGCACATCATGCAGAGAACCGGCGCACAAGTGCACTTCCCTGATCCAAACTGCCCGCAAAAGAAATCCACCGTCTATATCCAGGGCACCATTGACTCTGTGTGCCTGGCACGCCAGTACCTCATGGTAAAACAGCCTTTCTTTTTCTGATCTGTTCTCTCCTGTCCTGCTGCCTTTTTTCTATTTATGGCTTTCTGTTCTTTTTCTGTCTCTGTTTTTCTTCTCTTTTTCTTTGTATGTGTTTGCATGTGTGTGTGTGTGTGTGTGTGTGTGTATCTGAATTCCTGCATTCCTCCCTCAAGTCAAAATAGAAAACAGTGACTTTACCTGTCACTTTCTGTTGTGGTCTTCTTCAGATTTCTGGGCCCTTGGGCCAGCTCGGTGACATAAACTGTAGAAGAAGAAGAGAAGAAGCCTCATTCCAGGGTGGTCAGTGAGAATGAGGGTGGGGGTGGTAACACGAAGAGTAAAAGAAAAGAAATCACATAAACATACAATCCTCGTTCGGGAACACACAAGTAGAGAATGTTCCCCTTGTGCATTGTGGGAAAACTAAGTAATTTCAGTTCTGAGATGCTTCATCTCTTCTTAGCTATGCAGCTCCCAGAATGAGACACTCTCACTTGTATTATCAGCTATTGTTTGAGCTGATCATGGTTAATCATTAGATTCCACAATAAACAATTTGTTTTCTCGGTATCAGGTTTGTTTTATCAATATATGTTTCATCAGATTGTTGCACCATTTTATAATATGTTTACACTATTATGTTGCTGTTATGTTCAAATTATAAAAGTGCTAAAAGTTTGCCAGAAGATAACTGTTTATCACAATTATGTGACGATTCAGCCAAAATTTCAATTCGATTCCAATTTATGAGTTTAAAAGTTTTAACAGGAGACATTTTAATCGAGCAGCTTTTCATAGATCCTTATGTAGATTTAGATAAACCATGAGCAAGCCAAAGATGACAGTGGCAAGGGAAAACTCCCTGAGAAGTCATGAAGCTTGAGAGGAACCAAACTCAGAAGGGAACCCCCATATAGCGTGATTATAAATCAGTACAAAAAAGCTGTAGAATCTCTCTCTCTCTCTCTTAGGCCTGTCATGCCGTTCGGCACATAGGGTGTCAAGCGGCCCCCACGGGGCTCGGCTGACATTTCCGTAGCTAGGCCAACCCTCCCCTAACTCGGTGCTTGGGTTCACGCGCACACATACTTGCGGGCAATTTAGGGTGGCTAATCCTCCTAATGTGCATGTCTTTGGACTGTGGGAGGAAACCAGAGTACCTGGAGGAAACCCACACAGACATGGGGAGAACATGCAAACTCCACACAGAAAGGCACCCATGTCGAACCCAGGTCCTTCTTGCTGTGAGGTGACAGTGCTAACCACCACACCCCCCGTGCCTCCCACAGCTGTAAAATAGTCAAGTCAGATGGTAATACTGGTGGTAAAAGGACATTCATTAAGAGTATCAGGGTGCTTGTGATTACAGCAGCAGCTGTTAAGTGTAAGTTTACAGTATTCAGGTGAGTTTATCCAGTGAAGCAAGGCTCAAACTTGGGCATCAGAGAAGTGCAAATCATTCATTTATAGTCACATGGGACCACTGACAGCAGCAGAAGACAATTGTATGTACATGCACGTAGGCAGTGGCAGTTCAGGGGTTAAGATGTTGGCCTACTGATTGGACGGTTGTGAATTCAAATCCCAGCACCACCAAGCTGCCACTGCTGGGCCCTTGAGCAAGACCCTTAGCCCTCACCTGTTCAGTTGTACAAATGAGATAAACGTAAGTCAGTCTGGGTAAAGGTGTCTGCCAAATGATGCAAATGAAAATGTAAATACATACTGTAACTACAAAATCAAAAACTTTTAATCAACCAAATTCCAAAATAATTCAGTACTACATCTGGATTTAGATCTTTTAAAGATTTGGTGAGAGTCTAAACTCAGGAAGCTGACGGTTCTAGAGCATTCTCAGTGGTTCCAGAGCGCCTGCTGGGTTTGTTGAGTTAATGTGCAGAGTTTCCTCAGTGTTGTACCTGCTGATGTTGTTCTTTTCAACATGAGAACGAGAGGGTGGATCACAGTGCAACAACTGTAGCTTTGCTACTTTAGGATATGAGCCAAGTAGTTCTTAAGGCACTAAAAGTTCCAATGATTTAAAACTGGGCTGAAAGTTGCTTTCCATTCTTCCGTTCTCACTGTCTGGTGGTGGTGGTAGTGGTGTGTGTGTGTGTGTGTGTACAGTATGTGTGTACAGTATGTGTTATATCTTGGTGGAGACAAACTGTTCCTACAAGGGTAGGAAAATCTGACAGTGGTGAAATAAAAAAAAAATTAAATAGTTTAATATTAATGTTAGATCTTTGGTGCGGGCATAGCATTAATTTGCAACATTAATAATTATGTCTATGAAAGTTCCTCACAAGGGTAATAAGACAAATGTGTGTGTGTGTGTGTGTGTGTGTGTGTGTGTGTGTGTGTGTGTGTGTGTGTGTGCGCGTGTGTGTGTGTGTGTGTGTGTTTGGACATGGATGTGACACAGGGCTGCTTGCCACTGGTCCTGATGTTTGATATTAAAGAGGACGTTGCAGTAGATCCACAGTGTGTCACATCTCTCATGGAACAGTTGGACGTGTTCATCAGTGTCAAACCCAAACCCAAACAGCCCAGCAAGGTAAACACACACACATACACACACACACAGTATCAAAATTATGAAAAGTCATAACTTATAAGTCTAGACCTATAAAGGAGGCTGAAGGTCTGTTCTCATCTCAGACTGCAGCCATAGTAGTGTATCCGTGTATGGCAGGCACACGTAGAAGTAGCGTGTGGTTTCTTCTTGGGAATCTGGGAACTGGAACGCTTTTCTCAGCATTGATTTTCATATCCTTGTTCACGGTCAGACGACGAAACAGGATCTCGTGTTTTTCCCCAAATGGCTCCATTCTAAATCAGCAGACTGTGCAAATCGCCATTTCAGCGCATAAATCTGCCTTCCTCCAAATGATATGCTGATTGGCCTGTTTGTTATTCCGTTTCTTGAAGGGTCCTCAACTTTAAAAGTAGTACTTTGGAAAAAATGCTAGGCTGGGCATCAAGTTCATCCTACATACAGTATATCAGTTGTTCGCGATGATCAAGCACACACACATAGGCTAGCCCCCCCTTCTATAATCATCTTCATATATTTGATTAGCTAGAAGAATGCAAGGTATGTTTTTCATTACAGTTTTTAGGAAAAGTTTCAGTTAATTTACACAATCTTCCATGTCAAGGGCAGTCACTCAGCCCAGATGTATTTCTTGCATACTTGGGTTTGCACTTTGCAAGTCTGATATTTAGAGTACATCCAGTTCTTTCTTAATACATATGTAAATATTCATAAATTTGCTTGTTAGACTGCATAATATACACTGACTGTGTAAAATAACATGCCAGTAGTTTAGTGCCACCAAAATGTAAAAAAAAAAAAAAAAAAGTTGTCCAAGATGGCTGTTCCTGCAATGTAAAGTTACATGGAGTAATTTCATTTACAGATTACAGAAAATCATACTGTGTCCTTAATCACATCTGTAAGTCTAATTAATATTACTAATGGGGAAAAAAGCAGTGCTAAGCCTAATTTCTCCATCATTCTCCAAGCACTGACCCAAAACAACAGAAATTTCAGTGCCATTAATAACTTTATATAACCGCAGAATGCCTCTCGATTGAACTTTTTCATATCAGTTGAAATAAACAGGTCAGCTATTATGTGTACTCTGTGCTGTATCATTTGCTTTGATGGATTTTCTGATGAAACACTGGAAAGTACAGAGCTGTGAAAATTATTTAAATGAAATACAAGCAGATTTTAGGATGCAGGTTTCTCCATATTGTTTATTTAATCATTTGCCCGTAGTCAGTGATAGTGAAGAGTGTGGAAAGGAACGCCCTGAATATGTATGAAGCCCGGCGCTATCTGCTGGGCCTGGACAGCAGTGGAGTGTATGTGTCCATCTCCACCTCCTCCAGCAGTAGCAGTAACAGCAGCAGCCCTCCGTCAGCCCTAACCCCAACTCTCACCTGCCCCGTGGGCATCGACATCCTCACCTCTGCCAGCTTGGGTCTCACCAGCCTGGGTAAGAGAGACATGGTGTGCTTCCTCATGGAGTAGACTATAAAATCTTAATTTAGTAATAAATGAAATAAATAGTAGTTTTTATTTTATTGAAAATGCTGATGAATCTGCAGACTAATTTGTTACTTAAATGTTTGATTAGCATTGTGAGTGGTGGTCTTTGGGCCTCATTTATATGGGAATATATGGTTCATGGTTCTGAATTGAACCTATATTTCAGGTCTTCTTGGTCCTACTGCTGCTTCTCTAAGTGCTCCGTCCACCCCCAACTCTCTCCTTAACGCCCTCAACAGCTCCATCAGTCCCCTACATGTCCCCTCCTCTGGAACACCTAGTCCTACACTTTGGTCCAACTCACTGGCCAGTCCAACCAGCACGCCAGGTGTGAAAAAAACACATGCACACACACACACACACACACACACACACATACGCACCAATTTTAGTGCTTCTATTTTAATTTGGCCACAGACTACAGCTTTTTACACACTTAAACAAGAAACTCACAAATGTGCAACTCATAGCAACATCAGCTAAGCTAGCCAGTTGCACCACTGTTACTAGCTAAACTCACAAACATGCTAGCAAACAAACTTCTACTTGTTAGATTATGTAGATAAAGCCATACATTAGCAAGCTCTGTTACATTAGACTATTATGTAAACCAATAGACAGTAGCTATAGGAAACAAGCTAACATTAAGTTAACTATTATAATTCATAAACTGTAGGCAAGGTCAAAAGGCCAGATAGCATACAACTGTTATTTTATATAATTAGCCAGGTGGGAAATAGCCATGATGAAATTGAGTGCAAAATGTGTGCCTTTCTTTGTACAAATAGCTGCCAGGTTTAAACTCTGTGCTTATTCAAATCCATTTACTGACAGTACAAAAGGCTGTAGTATTTAAAGTAACACCCTGACAAGAAATAAAGTGTACATAATTTACCATTATTTTTACATGTAATCGATCATCCAAGACATGTTTAGAGTTTAACATTTACTTCTTTTGTTTTGCACTGAAGCTACGAGGCTAACTCATGGACCTCAATTTCGCTCAAAATTTTCTGTGAATGCATACACACAGAGATGAACTTTTGTTTTGTAGGGCACAATATATTTTGTCATATGGGTGAAGGCATCTGGGACAACTGGATTTATTTTCCTTGCTGATGATTGGTATTATTCTGCCCCCACGGGCTCCCCCCCCTCCAAAGTTTGAATCTGGAAATGTAGTGAAATTCTGATAGTTGTGTGGATAATGATATAATAATTTATTTCCACTTTAAATTTGTTTTTGTTCATCTGGACTCACTCTGCTATTTACTAAATCATTAAGTATTATCGTGCAGACAATTTTGGGTGACATTTTGGGTTTCCATTCAAACATCTTGCCATTATTTTTTATTTTAATTTAATTTCCAGAAAGTCTGCAAAAACATGTCCATGTTTCTATCAACAGTAATTCTATTCAGTATAGCTATTCAGTAATCATGGTGATATTTGATGTTGTTTTCTTAAATTTAATAGTTTTCATTTTGTTTCTATGTCTGTCCAAACAGTGCATGATGGTGTCCCCTACACCATTATTTGTTCAGAAAAACTTATTCCTTTCACTCTTTATTGCATCTCAAATATATCAATAGTCTCCATTTTCCACCTCAACTAAGCATTTCTTTAGGCATTTTTGCAAATATATTTAGCCATTTCTTTTAATCAATTTTTTTTTTTCATTTACATTTTTTAAAGTCATACAGAAAAGCTTGGTGTAAAATTGACTTATATATACTTCTTGTTAAATGCCATAGCCTCATAGCTCCAGTACAAACTGTGGTAAGGGGGGAAATGTGTCAATTATTATTTTTACTTCAGAATTTTGGTTGTAAGAAGTGAATAAACACATGGTACAGACAAAAGTTTCTAGACATCTTGATCATCACATCCATATGTGAGACAATGCCCCTGTACACAAAGTGAGCTCCATGTAGACTTGGTTTTCCAAGGTTGGACTGAAAGAGCTCAAGCATCCTACAGAGTCTTGATCTCAACCCCACTGAATACCTTTGGGATGAGATGGAACCTCAGGCTTCACCCAACATCAGTGCCTGACCTCACTAAGGCTTTCACAAGTCACACAGACCAAAATCTAGTGGAAAGCTATTCCAGAACTGTGGAGGTTATTATAACAGGAAAAGGGGACAACGTCTGTAATGGAATATTTTTAAAAAAAAGCATATGAGTGTGTTGGTCAGGTGTCCACAAACGTTTGACCATATCGTGTGTATACTAAGTTTTTGTACCACAAACTTCAGGTTTTTCCTCACCGCTGATGATCCATCCAGCCACTCAAGCCACACTGACCAACATGCTGCTCCAGAATTACACACAGAATACGCCATCTCCTCCACCCGGCCTTGCTCCTATAGATCCACAGGTCAATGGAGTCACAGACTGCAGCAAAGCCATGTCCTCCCTCAACGGCAAGGTGACATATCCTCAACTGTTTCACGATGTGCCAACTCTCAGGCTAGAAAAGATGAATATTATAAAATATTCCATATCATATGAATGAAAAAGGTTTGCACTCTGAAATGAATCTGTATATGTTTTGTTCTTCAGCATTCCACCTCCATGTACAGCCGAATGGCCACTTCCTCACTGGCTGACAAAGTTCTGAATGCGGCACATGGAGATCCTGTCCAGGACACCAGCACACACTGTCCATCTGAACCACTGTCCAGCAAGTCCAGTCAGGATCAAGGTAGTCCCACCCTTGGAGTAAATATTCTTTTGTATGAACGTGAACAGTTTCAGCATACTCACATGCCTATTGATCCAGTCATTCATACATTTGATCTGGTTTTAGTTCATGTCGTTAAGGAAGCAAATGGTTTACTTGGTACCTAGTGCAGTTGTCTTTATGTGTACTTAGTAATTGGGGCATTGATATATCTAAAGTGTATGTTTACCTTTGTGTACTTGCATGATGTTTGAATTTTTTAAAGGGAACACCAGGAAGAAAGTGTCACTCCTGTTGTTGTAAGTGCTAACTATGAAGTAGTTACAGTTTATTTACTGCTAATTTTCATGTTATTCAGGGATAACTGTGGTGAACTGCTTGATTAGCACTAACGCCCCCTGCCCTTTTTCAGATTAAAATTGGACTGCATTGACTTTGGCTACTCCACTTATGTATTAATGTGTGTTTGGTTCCAAATGGTTAAGCCATGCTTTCCTGAAGGCCAAGCATTTCCGTATTCCTGCTTTGTAACCATTAAGATCTGTTTGAGTTGGCTGAACTTCCAAACACCAGGATAAGGGTATGGTTTTTGTCCCTCACTCCGACTAGGAGTCAATTAAACTAGAGTTTCCTGTCTCTGGTGCGCAGTGAAGCTGTAATGAGGGCAGTCGACTCCAGATTCCTTTATGCCAAGAGTAGTCATGCTATACAATTGTTAACCAAAGCTGTCTGTCATTTGGCTCAGAGGTGTGTGTGTGTGTGTGTGTGTGTGTGTGTGTGTGTGTGATTCAGGATCTGATACCTTTGTGGAGGTGGGCATGCCACGGAGCCCCTCAC
>JAQMCW010000006.1:4363006-4376735 GCA_030068335.1 Chrysichthys cranchii
CATAATGAAGGCTTATAGAGCAAAAATGCAGAGAAACACAATGAAAAAATGCATTGAACACGTTCACACCACGAGTGTTTGACCGGAACTGAATGTTTGTGCCCTGAAGCGTGGGTTGGCTGTCTGTACATCAGTCAAGGATTTGTACAAAATCTCCTCTGGAATTTAGTTCGTATGTCGATTTGTTCGCCATCCAATGCGTTTGTGAGCCAAGGGTCCACTGTACTAGAAAATTACACATATTAGCATGTTTGAATAGAGAAATCCTGTTCCTTTTTTTCTTTTACAGTGGAACACTATTTGAGCAGCAGCAACTACATGGATTGCATTTCTTCAGTAACCGGGAGTAATGGCTGTAACCTCAGCACCTGTCTGAAAGGCTCCGACCTGCCAGAGCTCTTCAGCAAGCTGGGCCTTGGGAAGTACACTGACGTCTTCCAGCAACAGGAGGTACGGACCTCTCCCCCTCAAAAAAAATTATTTGTTCACTGCTATCAAATGTTCACTGCTATCAAATAGGAGTTTAAAATGTTATCCTTTGCCATAGAAGAAAATTATCAGGCTTAACAACCCCCAGCTGGTCCATGTTGTATTCCAGTTGTGATATTGTAGTCATGTAATCAGCTTTCTGAATGTTTCTTGGAGCAACTGTGTTTCTAATTGTAATCTACCAAAAAACTTGAGGTGCTTTCAGACCCAAAATTTCCAGGGAGTAACTGAGAGGAAATGCCTCAAGAACTACATACTTTCAAGGGAGCTTCCCCAAGAACTACATACTTTCAGGGGCTTTTTTTTCTGTTTGCGTTTGCACCGCCAGTAGGAACACTGAAGTGACCTCAGCTGGTTGTTATACTGGTTTGTCACTGGTTTCTTGATTATTTTCTTATGAATGTGTGTCTTGTCCACCACTGTTCTTGTGTTGCTGTGAAAACTTTTGGATTTAAACTTGTCTACTTCCATCTGGCAGGTTTCTGTAGAAACAGATCATTCCACTGTGCTGTTGAGATCAGGAAGTGTTACATGCTGAGAGTAAATTCTTTATTAATTAAAGCAAATTTGTGGTGGAAATTTGTTGATTGCTAGGTGATTGATAGTTGAGTGCTTAAAGTATGATTAAGTGGATTATATAACAGATTTATTAGGTGATAAAAAAAAACAAAAATATACAAAAACATTTAAGGCTTTTATATTTTGTTATCACACATGGGCTCAATATTCACTGTTGATTGGCTATGCTGTTGGTCCATTTGTCCGTGTTTTTTTTTTTTTCTTTTTCATTTCTAGCGCTAACGTTAAGAACTGTTGTTTTTTTTAAAACACCAGTTACTATTGCTGCCTTGGCTCATGTATTCAGCCAAGAAACATATTCTTATGTCTGTACCACTTATGTCGCTCATGGTTCCTCTTGTGCTGGGAGAGTATCTACCCTAAAGTAGGAACTAAAAAAAAATCCCTTAAAATGGTGTTCCAAAAACTATGACTGACCTCAGTTCCTACAGTGCAGACAAAGAAAAAAGGGGGAACTTCCTCCAACAGTGCTAACCCCCTTTAGTCAGAAAGTGCCTTTGTACTCATTTCAGATGATGAGTTTTAAACCTCTGGCCTAAGACAGTGAGAAACCAAACTGTGAATTGAACATTATCCCATTTCAGACATCTCAGTCCAACAGGATCAATAGCCACCAATTTGTCTGCTTCACAGATTGACCTACAGACGTTCCTCACTCTGACTGATCAGGACCTAAAGGAGCTGGGCATCACCACATTTGGAGCACGTCGGAAAATGCTGCTGGCTATCTCTGGTACACCTTTTCTCCTACTCTACTAAAAAGACATTCAGGGTCTCAGACGACCCAGCCATGCCCCTGTTTTAATAATCTCTCATAAGAGTGATTGTCTAAATCTGTACCAGACTAGACTGTGAGCAATTTGGGTTTGTTCCCATACTTGTCAGTTTTTGGTTTCAATCAAAAGTTGCACAGATTATTGCAATCCAGTTTGAACATATTTGTGGCAAATGCGCCCACAATCAAATAACAATAAGGACTTTCTACAGTCCAACAGGGTGTTTCCTTTGATGCTGTCGGTCCCCAAAAGGATTAAAGTCTAGGTCTGAGAATAGCTCAATGCATCCCTTTTTTTGTGTTAATACTAGTTATGTATGGGCAATGCTGACATGCTTGTGAATTCCAGAGCTTGGAGGTACAGAGAGGACAAGGCCAATTTGTGCTGAGGACAGGAAATGCCTGTGGGCCAGTGTTTATTTCTCTTGCTGAGGTCTTGAGCCAGTCAAAAATGTAGTATAGTCTGGGTTGATGGAATCTTGTACTGAGAGAAGAGCATCCTCCTTTACTTTTTGTGTCCTCTATAAGAATTTTTTTTTCCTGTGGATCTGTAAATGCTGTCTAAAGATCACCAGTGCTTGCTGTTTTTTATAGATAGATAGATAGACAGATAGATAGATAGATAGATAGATAGATAGATAGATAGATAGATAGATAGAAGGTAGGAGCATACACTGTGATGTGAAATAAGTTTTTCTTATGTCTTATAATGTTAAAATGGACACATTCATAAGGAATAGCATTTACTAATGTTTTACAGATCTGAACAAGAACCGAAGGAAACTCTTTGAGCCACCCAACATCCGGTCCTCATTCCTGGAGGGGGGTGCCAGCGGGCGTCTGCCACGCCAGTACCACGCCGATATTGCCAGTGTGAGTGGGCGCTGGTGAGCCCTCGTTCATCCGCCTTTGCGTATCTGATGCACAGACAGCCTTAACTGCACAAAGCCATTCCTGATGCCTTAGTAAACAATACTGGACCAAACCTTGGGAATCAGTGCCAAAAAAACCCCACAAAGAATGTTTTTGGAAAGGAGGTCATGTTTGGAGGACTTGTGTAAATGTTAACTATTATGTACAATATGGTACTCTATGCAGTATGGTACTCATGTGGAAATGAAGGGAATGCTGAAGGAGTCATAAAGCTCCTGCACTGTTGTTGTATAAGGAGCTATCTGTGTACTTAGTTCAATTTTTTTTTTATTTATATCCTCGTCTTAGATTTGTGTCATACTAATTCTTTGCACTTTAAGAGTACTAAATACTTTGCCTGTGGGCTGATTCCTCTTTAGTCTGCCCTACAAGATGTGCATGGAGCGTATATAGCACTTACAAGGTTTTGATTAAGACCCTTAGAATAGGGTCCTTTTTTCAGCTTTTCAATCACCATGCATTGGATCTCTTATTGTTTACTTATCACTTTTATTCATATAAGCGTTAGGTTGAAGAGAAGTTTTAGTTTCAGTCTCTGATCAGCACCAAGAAACCACATGCCAGAGGTGTGACTAGCACCCAAAAATTCTCGAACGTTTATACTCAGTAAGCCTCCATTTAAGATTTTACTACATACAAACATTGCTGTACCACAGCATCATTCTTATGATGTCATTTTCCAGGGACAGCAATGCATTTAGCTTGAATTTAGCAATCATACAAAAGGCTATTCATGCTAGTTGGTTTAAAGGAGGTGAAAAAAGACAGGTATGTTGGCTTAAATTACTTATTTATTTATATTTTTAGAAAATGTAACAAACCAAGTTCATCTGAAAGTTCATCTGTTGCAGATGGATATGAACAGAAATAACATTAAGGAACAGGTGAAACTGGTCAGACTTGGGCAGCAATGCCAACATCTATAATTTAACCATAGCATTTATGACTTTTTAACCATTTTATCATTATGGTGATCCTGGAGTTGCCTGACAAAGATGATTTAGTACTTTTTTTTTAAACCTGCAGTCAGACCAAACGTGAATAAAATTCTCCAAGTAGAAACATGAATTCATTAAAGGGGAAAGGACGCACGGCATGTATTTGCTCTTGGAAGTGGTTACTTTCGTTTCATGCTGACTTTATGTAGGTGAACTTTGACCTGTGAATTTACAAGTCTCGGATTAGTCAGCCAGTAGCCTCTCTGATTGTGGTAACTATGATTGTTAAAAAAAAAAAAAATAGTGGCGCTGCTTATTATTAAGTATTATTCAGTTTCACCAGGCTTTTTGCCTGCTTCTTCTTCTTCTATTTCTGATTCTTGGTGCACATTCATCCATTTATCCATCCATTCATTATCTATTCCACATATCAGTCAGGGATCACAGGGAAGCTGGAGCCAATCCCAGCTGACTTCAGGAGAGAGGCAAGGTACACCATGGATAGGTCGCCAATCTATCACAGGGCTAACACAGAGATGAACAACCATTTACACTCACATTCACACCTATGGACAATTTTGAGTAGCCAGTTGGCCTAATCTTCATGTCTTTGGGCTGTGGATAGAAACCGGAACACCTGGAGAAAACCCACAGAGGCACTGGGAGAACATGCAAGCTCCTTCTTGGCACACATCTGAAAGAAAATAGTCGACTCATCCACTTAACATACCCTTTGCTTTTTGTGGAACTTTTGTGGTTTCTTTGTTTGTTCATGTTTTCTTTCTCTATTTTCTAAGATTTGCTTGTTAGCAATGTTGCCACCTCTACTTCCCTCATACACCTCTACCAAAGGCTGAAACACAGTCTCACACACTCAGCATGAATATTTGATCAAATCATGAGCATTATTAATGCGACACGTAGTTTGCAATATCCAGCTGTTTTAACTACCTCTTTGTCTGCCTTTCCACTTTCTTTATATTACACAACATAAATATAAGACATAGGAGTTCATTTGTATGATTTTTATCAGATTAGTACAAAATGTAGGTTCCTTATGTGACATTGGAGAAGCAAGGTTACGAGTTTCATAGCCTTGTCAGCGTACATGCATGTAAAGCTGTGAATGTTGCCAGTTGTTCTCTCAAGGTTGACTCCACCAAGTGCCTTTTTTTCCGACGCTTTTCAACACTTCTGTAGTACGTATTTCATCACGGTACAGCATTTTGTCATGGATGTAGCTAAACCACTCGTGGAATAATCTCTCTGAGGATTGCTTAATCTTTACATGTATAGTATTATTGTATTTGCATTTAATTGTTCCATAAGTTGTGTATGACCTTACTTGTGATTAGCGGTACTGTTGAAAAACATATTGTGCATATTGCAGTTTTGTAGTCTTTTATATTTTGCCTGCTATTTTGTCACGGTCATTTCCGGACAGCAGCGAATGATCAATTAGCAGTTGAGGTATGTAGTGTTTGACTTAGGATTTTATACCAAATATGGTATGTACAAGTGGAAGAAAAAACTTCCTGTCAGTATTAACTGCAAATTAAAAACAAATCAAACGACTATGCAAAGAAATCGCTTTGCCATATAATGTACGTTTTCTACTTAAAGCACCGCAGTCTCGTCCCAATCAAGTTCACAGGCTGCCTGATTTTAGTGTATTGTTGCCTTGATATACCTGATTAGTGCTTTGTATGCATCAAATGCTATTTTTGTATTTGTGTGAGTGACCACAATTTGATTGTTAATTTGTAGATATTTTGCTTTCATTCCCTAAGAGGAGAAAATAAGGGAACAGAAAAATTTTGTCTTGATATTTCTGACATGGCCTTGTGACCAGGGCCAGCACTTTTTTTTTCTTTTGAGTCACAACCAAATGAACAAATGCTCCGTGATAATCATGTACTGTGGCGTACAGGATAACAGTATTGGAGCATTCCTATTGCTAATAAGGGAGTAAACAAAAGCACTAATCTGCATTGCTCTGCCAAATGTTTTCTAATCCCTGTCATACATATCTGTTAATTGGACACAATTTAGTTGGCCAGTGCCTTGCAAATGACTCTTGGAATCTGTGATTTTGACACGGATTAAATACTCCTTGGTACTGTTATGATATGAAGTTGTATTAATGCCATGAACATGTGGTACGAGTGAATGTTCTTTACATGTTGGAGGCCTTGTTACAAAAGAATAAATTGTATGCAAACCTTTCAGCTTTTCAGCATTTCTCATTCTCTTTGAAATGGTTTGTGGTGCAAACTCAGCCAAGACTCACTCCAGCCCTAAATCCTGGTAGTTCCATTTAATAACAAAATATTTTTTTAAATACAATGAAGGAAAGTGCAATTTGCCATATCCTCAGTGATCCGTCTCTCTGGAATCCTCCAGTGAACCCGTCCACCCCTAGTATGGCTTTTTGCCGGCTCAGCTTCATCCATCCAGTTGCTGGTGCTAGACACGTGGAACCAGTGACACATACCATTCTGCTAACTAGAGCTACCCTTGTGTTTTAATGAGCCTCAAACGTGACCACACCCATGCTAACTTGTTGCAATGACACATATCTGCCCATGACCTCAACAGCACACACATTCCTCTAGAAGGGCCTCATGGGAGCTGACATCCTTTTTATGTGTCACTGTCTGAACAAGTTTTTAACCAAAACTTGGCAAATTGGAGGGAACTCTATGAACAGTGCAGAGAAGATTTAATAAAAATTGAATCTGAAAATAACTTTTCTCAATTTTTATCATCACGTAGTGTAAATTTAGACATGCCAAAATGATTCGAAGTAAGAACTGGTGACTCGTGGCCTGTGGTGGAGGCCTAAAAAATGCAACAATTCACTTTTTTAGACTTTGTTTTAGATTCCTCTGGTGAGGTTTTTTTTTTTTTTTTGCCTTTTTAATCCAACCACACTGGATGCATCAGGGAGAGGACAGAGGCACTGAATTCTCCGCACCATCTAGAATGAATTCAATGGATGCAGCAAACGGGAAACCAACCACCAGTGCCAATTAGGAAGTATTTTTTTAATGAAGCGTGTTCAGAAATCGACAAAAGAAAATATTTTTTTCCTTCCTGCTATCCTGCGGGATCTGTCGTTTCCTTATAAATCTGTTTCTCATTAAGGTATTACAGTTACCAGAGGATTTCTAAATATCTCTCCTCTGCATTCTGACCACATGCTGTTTTTCATTTGAGAACGAGAGAGTAAATGATCTTTGCTCTTGGAAAAAGTTCATCTAATCATTATGCATCCAAGCACACAGAGCTTGGTTCTGTGCTAAAGTTAAGACCTGGTGGTGTTGAGGGGTCAATCCAGTCTAATTGTGTCAAATCAAAGCGGACGGAACTGAAAGACTCGATGTCAAGAGTGTTTCTGCAGCCTTTCTGCTTCTTTCTATATGCCTGGCTCCAGGAACGTTTTGCTGACAAGCACACAGTCTTGCGATAACCCAGTGAGCTCTTCAGCATTCATGGCCACAGAAAGGCATAGTCTCCTCCTTCTTTGTTCATTTCCGAGCTGGATGTGGTGTAGCTGTTCTCAGGCCTGCATGAGACAAAAGCAAATGAAAAACGAGTCTTTCATAAATTATATGGCTGTAAATTTACAAAAGAAACAACCCTTTATGATAAAAAAAAAAAAAAGGATTCCTTTACAACAATTAAGCAGATAAATAAAGAGTTTCCCTGACATAGGAAAACACCAACATTTGAGCCTTCCTATGTTTTGTTCTGTTTTCACTAGAGGGCGATAAAAGCATAAATGTGTGCTATAGGGCCTGGCTTCCCCTTTTTTTTACTGTGTTTAAATTATTTATCAGTACAATTTATTAATAGATCTGGCTCTTTGATAGTACAAAAATGACTGTAGGGGGCATGTACTGTTTCATTATTGATTATCTTCCCTAGAGTTCCTTCACAACACTAACCTTGAAAAGCTTCTTACTGAATTTGGAAGGATCCGTTTCTAATAGTATCACTGAAAGCAAAAGTCCACCCTGAAAAACTTGCATATTAATCACGTATTAGAATTAGTAATATACTCTTTAATGGCATTCAAGATTCAGGGGTACGTGGATGAAATGCCCCCTTAAGGCATATTTAACTTTGCTGTGAAACAAAAGTTAAATGTGTGTAGGCAAAACACCCCCAGTGTGCGGTGTAAAATGCCCTCAGCCTGACAGAGCACTTAATAATACTACATACTACTACCACTGCTAAAGTAAACTTCATCAATCTCGAAGCCTTGAAATGTAATCAATCATTATGAATTCTTACAATTGTATAATTATTTATTTACAATTATAGGCTACTACTGTATATAAGACCTATAGGTTACTGGTAACCAGCTTTCCTAGCTATCCTACACAAAAGGTAACTAGCAAACATTAGCTAGCTGATAATAAGGGTTTGTCAGATAATGAAGGAAATTAGCACCAGCGGCCAGATTAACACCAATAACTGGGAGGTATCTGAAAGTGTTCTCTAATTTTGATCAGTGTTATTTTTCAAATATCTCATTTAATTTTCTCATACTGTGCTCCTGAATTTATATAACTCATGACATATGGTTAAAATCCTGCTCTTTTACTCCGGCTTGGATAATTTCCAAATAGGACTACATAGTGACCTTGACATTTAGGAAATTGTAGATTGTTCTCTAATTTGATCTCCACTGTATACTCACTGACAAAAAAGTTAAGCAACTGGACGGAGTGGTGGAAATAAATGAAACTGCACGTGTTAAAAGGTCATGTGATTTTACTACAATGGCAGTACACACACAACGCTGGTCCCATGTCAGTAGGGTGTGGCACCCCCTCAGGCCTGGATACAAGTGTTAACATACATTTATTCATATGTGTGAAACGGAGTCATACAGCCATTGTATCCTCTCATGCGGCAAATTTGCACATAGCTGTTGTAAGTGGACTCTCAAGATCCAGCACATCGACACTGGGTCCGAGTTCATGTCTGAGCTGATCCCACACATGTTCGATTATGGGAAGATCGGGGGACCTTGTTGGCTACAGGAGGACTTGTTCTATTGTTTTGAAGGAGCTAAAATCTGACAGTAAAATTTCACTTTCATGTATGACATCATAGAATTTTTGGCTCAATACAGATTAAACACCCACTGAAACTGTGCACAAAATCTCAACATGTGACATAAAACAAATCAAAAATACAGCACCGACCAACAACTTATGACCCATCATTATGCATGTCGCACATATTTCAATATAAATATATTTAATGTGTTTCAGAGTGGAATTTTCATTCAAATAGCCTATATAAGCATCAAGCATTTATTTTATTTTTTTTTTTACATTTTTTTGTCCACTTCAATCTATATGACCACCAATGCATATCATGTAAATTTGGTAATGGTTAAAACTCTCTAACTGCATGTTTCCCTACATTTATTTAGACTCAAAGTAAACGACAGGGACTGCAGATAAATAAGGAGTGTTGTTATAGCAGAGCGGCACATGGATTATACTGAACCCAGTCCAGAGCAGCTTCATTAGGGACCAGTCATGCATCAGCATGAACTGTCTTCACAGCAAAATCCCCTGAGTTCAATTAACACCTACAGTGCTGAATAAACTCTCAGTGCAGTGTGTACAGTGCTGAATACAGTCACGTAATGCTACAGCATTTTATAGCCCGGTTAGCCCTGTAAGTGAAATAGGAAAAATGTCACGTTTAAACATTCTAGACTGTGGCACAGACGCATTGCAGACATTTTGATAGACGGTATCTGATTACACCGAACTGATTGCACACTTGTCTGTTTCGCTGTGTAACAACTTGGTCACAGTGTGACTTTCACTGTGTGAAGAAATAGCTGTTAAGGTTTTTGGCAGATTGTCTATTTCTATTACAGTTGGTAAAGGAAAATGCTCCTTGGAGGGAGATAGTTTTGGCAAGATTAAAATACTAAAGATAAAAACAAGTCTGTGTTGTTTTGCTAAAATTAATTCATGTTTTTCTAAATATAGATGGTCTACACACTACCCATGAAAATTCCTCTGACAGGTTTTCTTAAATCACCATGCATTATTATTATTATTATTATTATTTGAGTAATAGTAATAGTAGTAGTCATAGTAATGCTAAAATAAACAGATAGCTTTAACTATCACATCTCAGTGGATGAAGCTCTGTTCCAGTAACACAGGATTACCACTGCAAATTTTTTTGAATGAGACGATTAACTCTTGACTGTTTATTGCTATTGTTAAAATGTGGTCTGTATTGTAATACTAATTGTACTCATGGGATGTATTCAAAACAGGGGAAAATGCTGTCTCGGGAGGGGTCTCATGACCGTGAGGCATCAAGGACCATTCAAAACTGACCAAACTCTCGTCTCCTGTCATCTAAAATGCCTTGAAATTGCCCTTAGTTGAAGGAATCATCACGATATCCTCAATACTGCATATTACCCATAAGTCTGTGCAGGAACGCACTCAAGCAATATAATAAAAAATGGCTGAGGAAACTTCTTAGAAAAGTAATTTCACATACAAATGTAATTTTCTGAGCTTTTTTTTTTTGTTTGATTTTTTTTTTAAAGAGAAAGAAATATTGTACCCTCCTGACTGCAAGCAACTAAATTTGTTTGATATGATTTGTGAGGCATCTGTTAGCCAGCTAGCTAACCTTAGCTAGCTATTATGGTTTAGTTACAAGCCATGCTTACGTCACACATTACTGTAAATGTTATCCTAAAACGCTGTTCAAAACGAAAGTTCTTAGAAGATGCCTGTCTATTACAGCCGAAGGCAAGGAAGGAACGCAACCATGAAGGCCTTCACAAGTAAATAAGGGAACAGGAAGATGGATGAGATTCAAAACCTGTCTTGTAGATGTTATAAATTTTTAATGGGGAATTGAAACGCTAAATTAATGGAGTTATAGCCACATGATGCTTGTTTATCATGGGTCAGTTCATTCACCTGCTTGCACATCCTGTACACTTTGACAAAGAGAGAACAGATTAGCTACCGTATGCTCTTGTATCTAAGATAGCCTAAAGATCGCACTTACTGAAAAAAAAAGTCTATAGTCAATCTTCAATCATTATTAAGTGGATAGGATAGCACTTTATTGATCCAAAGGGGAAATTAGAGGTCACCACTTGGATATTAGAGATTAAAAGCTATGGACTCTAATGAAATCATAAAAGAGCATGATGCTCATACTTTGCAACACATTCAAGAGTACTGTTTGTCTTTACAACATACAGTAGTGACGGCATACTGATCTCCTCTTCTCTCAATGTTTTTTCTCATGTTTTCTCAGGTAGGTTTTGTTGCTGTTGTGCTTGTACTTGTTCTCTCCTTTAGCTTGCTCAATAGGAACCTAATTCTAAATCTATTTCCAGATTTATATAAAGCTGCTTTTTGGCAGATTCCATAAATGTAAATGTAAATTTGACAATATCCCTTATTAAAAGCACCATGTAAATAAAGTTGTATTGAATAGGATCTTATCCTACACTGGTTTAAAATGGTCTTCGTTATGATCAGAGTGCAATCAGGGACTCCTGCAGGTCTTTGTAGCTGTGATAGGATCACTAAAAATGAGCCATAAGGTAACACAGGCATGAGGTCATCCTGGGATATCACTGTCCCGTTGCTTCATCGGCAAAGCTGAATGCCTGACAAATAGGTTTTTAACCTAGATTGACATTCAGTACGTTTACATGCACACTAATGTTTCACTGTTATATATGGAATACTGATGATATTCCGATTGTCTTTTTTGATTGACATCCTATAGTAACCCTACAGGAAACTCAGGCAGTGGGAAAATGTTCTCTCATGATTACATGACCAACTCTGACCCTCCTTTGGCTGGTCAAAAGCGCAGGCAAGAGAGAACCTGGACCTTTGATATATTTGTTAACAGTGTCCATGCATACACTTGTTATTCAAGTAATGTTTCAGATGCTTATGGAGTCTGTTGATATACAAGAGTAATGTAAAAATAATCTGTGCAACCTGTTTGATTTCTGCAGAGCTATTGCCGTTACTTTGAAAGGAGTCTACATGCCTATCATCTCAACCATCTATTTTACATTACATTACAGGCATTTAGCAGACGCTCTTATCCAGAGCGACGTACAACAAGTGCAAATGGTCAAGTACAAGAATAGTAGAACTTCTAGGCAAAAAAGTTCATGTGCCAAGTGAGTAAGTGCCAGAATATCACCTAGTGTAGTATTCTGTAGAAGGACCAATCAGCTAACAGCAGTGAAAACGGAGCTAACCATAAATGAGCGAAGATGTAAATACATAAAACCACAGATCTAACTAAAAGGAGAACGAAACCCCAGGAGCTAACCTGAATACATCGTGACCAGGCTAGACAGAACGAAGTCTGAGTTACAATGGGATTACATGGTAGACAGGGAGGCAGGGGAGAGACGCAGCCTGAAGAGGGGGGTCTTCAGTTTGCGTTTGAAGGTAGTCAGGGAATTGGCAGTTTTGACCTCAATGGGAAGATCATTCCACCAACGAGGAGCCAGAACAGAGAGCAGCCTTGAACGGGCCGGACAGGAGCGGAGAGGAGAAGGGGCCAGGTGGCCAGAAGAAGCAGAACAAAGGGAACAAGCTGGCAAATAGGGATGGACAAGTCTCTGGAGATATGCTGGTCCTAACCCCTTAACTGCCTGGTATGCTAGCACCAATGTCTTAAATTTGATGTGAGGTGCAATAGGCAGCCTGTGAAGGTCAGCAAGAAGAGGGGTAACATGGGAGGAGCGGGGAAGGTTGTGGACCAGTCGGGCTGCAGCATTCTGGATGAGCTGCAGGGGTCTGATTGCAGATGCTGGAAGGCCAGCAAGGAGAGAGTTGCAGTAGTCCAAACTAGAGAGGATCATTGCTTCGACCAGGAGCTGTGTAGAGTAGGTAGTAAGGAGGGGGCGGATCCTCCAAATGTTGTAAAGGAGAAATCTGCATGTCCGAGTCACAGCAACAATGTTCGCTGAAGAGGAGAGTTTGTCACTGAAGACCACACCTAGGTTCTTAGCACTGGGTGAGGGTGACCAGGAGATGTTCACCAGGGAGATGGTGAGGTCCAGGTATGGAGAGGAAGGAGCAGGGATGTGGATCATCTCTGGCTTGTCTGGATTGAGCTTCAGATTGTGATTGTCCATCCAGCACTGGATGTCATGTAGGCAAGCAGAGATGTGAAAGGAACCTGTGTGTCAGATGGAGGAAAAGAGAGAAACATCTCAGTAGCATCAGCATAGCAGTGGTAGGAAAGACCATGAGCATTGATAACTGAGCTGAGAGACTTGGTGTATTGGGAGAAGAGAAGCGGACCAAGGAGAGAACCTTGGGGGACGCCAGTGGTGAGTGGGTATCGTGTGGACACTGCACCAGACCAAGTAACCTGGAAGGAGCAAACAGAGAGTTAGGACTTGAACCACTCTATGACCATCCCACAGATCCCCAGAGCTGATAGAGAAGACAGAAGGATGGGGTGATCGACTGTATCGAATGCGGTGGAAGAGTCAAGGAGAATAAGAACAGAGGAGAGGGAGGCAGTATGTGCTGCATGAATGTCTCATTGACAGAGAGAAGTGCAGTTCCAATTGAGTGTCCAGGTCGGAAACCTGACTGGTAAGGATCCAGGAGATTATTATCAGATAGAAAAGAGGAAAGTTGTTTAGCAACAGCATGTTCAAGTGTTTTGGACAGAAAGAGGAGAAGAGAAACTGGATGGTAGTTCTAGATCACGGAGGGGTCTAGAGTGTTTTTTTTTTCACACCAGAGGGGTGATGTGGGCTCACTTGAAGCTTGAGGGAAAGTATCCAGAGGACAAGGATGAGTTGACAAGGGAGGTGATAAATGGGAGGATGTCCGGAGTGATAGTTTTAAGCAGAGATGATGGGATAGGGTCAAGGGCACAGGTGGTAGGGTGGTGAGAGAGGAGGAGCTGAGAGGGATCAGAAGTGGAAAGAGGGGAAGAAGTAGAG
>JAQMCW010000006.1:4399287-4409702 GCA_030068335.1 Chrysichthys cranchii
TATGCTTTACAAAGACTAGAGGTGTCTCAGCTGTTTCAGACAATAAAAGCTCTCTCTTGCTGTCTCTCTCTCTCTCTCTCTCTCTCTCTCTCTCTCTCTCTCTCTGGGGCAACGGTTAACCATAATGAAATGCAAGCCTATCTGGAGCTGTCATTCTGATGGGTGCATTTTAATTACATCTGCTAAAAATCTCTCGACGCAGTGTGAACGAGCTGCATCCTTCTTTTTCAGTTGAAGTGCTGCGAGTGTTATCATTTCTGCTTTTTTCTATAGCATGATTGTGTCCATGGTGCACTTCTGATCAAGACAGATTGTGACATCCTAGTCAGACAAACTCCGAACATCTTGCAGAGCACCATTAAATCCATTATTTAAAATGTAAATAATACGACACAACCAGGACTCATGACTAAAGGTGTGACTCATGACTTATCAACCAAAAGTCAGTGAAAACGTAAGGATGAATTTAGTTAGAGAAGCAAGCAAGGATAGGGGCTGACAGAGCTGCAGAGATCCATAGCTCAGATGAAAACCTTTCACAGGACAATCATAGCCCAAACACTCAAAAAAAAAAAAAAACCCTGGGTTTATGGAGGAGTCGATAGAAGAAAGCCCTTACCCATATGGAGTTCACCAAGAGTCCACATTAGAAAAGAGCCCACATGTGGAAAACATTCCTTATGATGAGAAAAAATTGAACGTTTTTTGGCCATGGTACAAGTATTAAATAAAAACACCAAAATATTTATCAGTACAGGAACACCATCCCTGCAATGAAGCATGGTGGTGGTAGAATCATATTGTGGGGATGCTTGTCATTAGCAAGGCCTGGGAAACTGGGCAGGGTTGCGAGATGGATGGCACTTAAGACAAGGAAATATGCAGCTGTTACTGGGACCAAATCCAAAGGGATGAATCCTTATGCAAACAACAAATGGCTGCTTTGTTTTTAACCTTTAATTAACCTTTGTTACACAGAATAAAAAGAAAATACACCTTCAAATGTTAGCTATATTGTGGAAATCAAATGGGAAAAATAAAATCCCATTTAAGTCCATATCACTTGCAGGTTGTAACACCACAAAATATGGGTAAGTTCAAAGTGGGTGAATATTTATGCAAGGCACTGTATATTAGTCTCCCTTACTACAGTATGTCAAAATACTAACTTCATAACATTGTGTTTGTAAATCTATCCTTGTGCATTTTAGGAGTATGTGCTCAGGACTGCCCTTGGCTTTAGGTGAATCCTAGCTATGAATCATGCTCCATGGCACATAGCATCCCCATAATTCCCCTCTTAAGGTTAGAATTCATGCCTGTATCCCTACCAAGAAGGCAGACTGTCTTCCCTGACTGATTTAAGAATTAAACATTGAAGCATAGGTTATTTATAGGGCAGCTGCTGAAAATTTCAAACTCTGCTGTGCGCACAAGAATAGCCTGATAAAGCTCAAACTCTAGTATTTTTAACTTATCTTCAGCATAGACTTCGATCGAGAGATCTGGAGAACATTACATGGGCAGTTGTGGTGCTCTCATGGGCACCTGAATGGTTTATGAACCTGAATGAAGACGAAGTGAGATTGTGTTGTCATCTCACTGCGAAAGCACAAGCTCCATTCCGCTATTCCCATTCATGTCCAAGTGATGCAACTTAATGCCTGGTTTAGCTAGGACAGCTTATAATAAGACTCAATTAGACAGGGGGCTTGTTAAATGGGAATAATTTTTAGGCTGGAACCAGACCCCTTCATTGTCTGCAACAATGTTCAAGTAAGCTGTTGCTTTGTTCTCGTTCTGTATTGTACTGTATTGCTGGTGCTTTTCTACTATTCCCCCCATATAAAGGAATCTTAAGAAGGCATATACTATTAATAGGCAGTGG
The DNA here is from genome assembly GCA_030068335.1 of Chrysichthys cranchii. Classification (NCBI taxonomy): domain Eukaryota; kingdom Metazoa; phylum Chordata; class Actinopteri; order Siluriformes; family Claroteidae; genus Chrysichthys; species Chrysichthys cranchii. Next base: position 4,401,176 of record JAQMCW010000006.1, read on the forward strand.
GGACTCACACACTGCGTTCCAAAATGACTTTCCCAAGTGCTTTGTACTGTATGAGCCTCCCTCAGTGTCATGTTTTTGTGTTAATTACTACCCCGGATGAATAGAACAAAAGCATGGTCTTTTCCCCACGCTGTTCAGCGTGGTTGTGAGGAGGGTGACACAGTTCAGTAGAGGGAAGGTCCTTGTGCTGAATAGGACCCTTGTAGGGCTTAGTCAAGTAAAGATCAGGGAGAACAGGGAGAATGAAGACACGCTTTGTCAGCGGCCTTGTGTGCCCTGTCTGTCTATTGCGATCTGGTCACATGAGTGTCCCTGGACTTATATACAGAATCCATGCACTGTGTGGCTGGAAATTCCTCCCTTTACTTTATCTTGTTCCATGCGCATGAAACTTGGGACTGGAGCAGATTGTCTAAAAGGCGAGAGAGACTCGGATTAGTTGTAATATGAGTATAATTACCGCAACGGAAAATTTTACTCTTTTTAGCGTACGGAGTACAATTAAATAAACAATTAGTGAAAGTAAGTAGATCACTTGGAGAATAAAATATGATGCATTGTTTTGAAAAAGTCACAGAATGAGCAAGCAAACAGAATGAGTGGCGGGGGTGAGAACATTCGGACTCCTCTTAATTCTAATGAGAATTGTTTTTAGCTTCTGCAGCCAGGAGCTTATCATACTAAAAAAAAAAAAAAGTCATTTCATTCCACCCCCGCTTTGTTTTGCTCATTCTCATATCTGACCCGTTCTAATCACAAAAGCCAGCGAGCCTTAGCTGATGACATAATCCATGCTCCTCCCCTGGGAGCATGGCACACTCCCTTTAAGGCAAGTGCACTGGCATGTAGTCCTTCAACTGGACATTCGGCCATGTATGTCCTTAGCTAACGCACCACGGTGTGCTTCATATCAGTATGAGCGAAGGCCATCTAGAGAATCTGTTGCAAGAAGGTGCTTTTGTAAGCTGGTAGGTACTTTTATCTTTGATGCTAAGCTTTTGTATTGGGCTAAAGAGTACAACTGGGAAAGGAGGGAAGAGTGAGATACTGAATATTAAAAATATATCCTGTCACCACTGGGGCTGGTTAAGAAAGATTTCTACTTATTTATTTGATAGAGCTTGAAGTATCTAGTCAAGACTGTTGACCTTCTAATACAATCACATGAACATGTAACAGGATGCATGTGGCAAGAAAATCTATAGTCTGTAATAAATTGTGCAAATATTATATTTTCTTAAACCAACTTGTATCTTGGGTCCAATAATAAACCCCTAAGTAATGATTGTGCTTTGGTTTCCATGAAAATGCCCTTACAAGGAGAAAAGTATGTGAAGTTCTGCATTCCCAGGACAGCGCAATGGGAACTTGGCTCCATATAGTGGAAGAAGTGCCTGGGTTTTTTCTGCTTGACACTGATTATAATGCAAGTGGTTAGTGCGCATTGAGTTTTTTATTGTTGATTTATGGGTTTTCTGCTTCATAAATCACTGTTAGATTATGCCGAATATGTGGTATGATTTAGGGAGACTGAGTTTTACAGATGAGTTGAAATAATTACACACTGACAGGAAAGTCCTAATCATATTAAAGTGCATCGGTCATATTCTGCCACCTGCTAGCTTTATTGTCTGCTATTGCTAATGGAGGTAAGTTAAGGTCAAAGATTGCTGCAAGCACAGACATCTGTGTATTAAGCTGCAGATTATTTTTCAAAGAATCTACCACGCCACTGGTTGATTTTGATCCTTTTAAAGCCTTTCTGTTCAGTTATTACTGATGCAGGGATTGTCATTTCATTTGGGGGCGTACAGTGCCTTGCATAAGTATTCAACAACTTTGGACATTCTCAGTTTTTGTGTAGTGTTGCAATCTGGAATGAGCATAGATTTATTTGGAATTGTATGTCATAGATTTACACAAAATAGTCCATAATGTCACAAGGGACAAAACATTGTTTTCAAAATTATGTACACATAAAAAAGTAAAGGATTTCATTGGATTAATATTAATTACTTTTGCTGTGAGCCTGTAAGTAAGCCATCATGAATCCAGTTGCCTTAACAAGTCACATAATTAGTTTAATAATGTCTGACAGTGTACAATTTACAAATCACATGACCTTAAAATAAAAAAGACCTGTTTCTGGAAGACCCCAGCGTAGGAGGAAATCATGAAGACCAAAGAACTATTAAAACAATTCCAAGAAAATTTTCCAAAGAAGCAACAATCAGGGTTGAATTATGAACAATTATACCCATTATTGAAAAATTAGAGGAGGAAATTCATCAAACCCCAGTGAGCAAGTAAAGAAGTACTTGTCAGAAAAATACCCAGATGGCCAAGGGAAGTGCTGAAGAAGCTGGACAGATCGACAGCAGAAATGGGAAATACTGATTTATGGAAAAGTGCTAAGAAGAAAGATGAATAGGGCCAAATCTAGATCAAAAAGACAAACCCAGATCAAATAACATTTGGAATTTGCCAAAAGGCATGCATGAGACACATCAAAAATGGTCTTTGCTCCAGTGTGATGAGAACATTTTACCCTTAGCAAAATGCTATCTGTGGCAAAAATAAAAAATGCTCAACAGCCAGATACGTAATACTGTCAGCTCTATGAAGCTAAATGCTGATTGAACAATGATGTTGGCATGCTTTTCATCAGCAAACCTGGGGAACTCTTCTGGTCCACAAGTGGCCTTAACTTGAGACAGAGATTTACCTTTTACTAGGACAGTGACCCTAAACAAACACCCAAAGCTACACTGGTGTGGTTTTAAGCCGAGAAGCAGAAAGTCTTGCAATGCAAAACCCAAAGCTGACAGCTGTGAAAGCTGTGATAAGACTTGAAAATTGCCATCCACCCTCAAAGAGCAATTTTGGACAAAAATGGCAGAGATTGCAGGAAGAAGGGGCAAAATATGCAGGATTGAGATGTAACTTACCTCAAAAGAGTCACAGATGTAATTGCAGCAAAAAGTAGTTCTACCAGTATTCACTTCAGGGAGTGGATATGTCCTGTCAAAATTTTGTTTTTTTATTTACATTTTTAGGTGGCACAAGGTCACAGTGAGTACCGTTGCTGTTGTCTGTACCAGGGATCCCAGTTCAATCCTGGGCATGGATTACTGTCTATAGGGTGTTTTATATGTTCATCTCATGTCTGTATAGGTGTCCCCCATGTTCTCCAGGAGTTCCTCCACCCCAACCTTTAACAGTAGGTGTGTTGGCTACTCTGCATCACCCCAGAGTGTGAATGAATGTGTGAATGTGTGTGTTTGGTGCACTGTGTTAAACAGCCCTCCAAGCTGGGGTATATTCCCACCTCGTGCGCAGTGTTCCCAGGATGGGTCAAATGTGCTGCAAGCCTGGATGAAGTAGTTGCTAAAAATTGAATGAATGAACGAATATACAGTCATTTTTGGTCTTCTTGTTGTTGCTGCTGCTGCTGCTGCTTTTGTTGTTGTTGTTGTTGTTGTTAAATGTAACATTTTGGACTATTTTGTATAGCATAACATTCCAAAAAAAAATCCATTTTAACTATATGAAATGTGGAGCAATATTGTGCCAATACAAAATGTGATCATTGATGATCATATGTGTTAGATAAGTATATAAGCGTAATTCCTGTCTCCTGATAATTATGGGGAATTTTATTAAGCCTGAATTCTTCCTGAGTATGGAAATTAGTCTCACTTAGCATTTTTGCTACAGGGTTATCAGATCAGAATGAATTGCACTCCTCTACCAGCATGTACGTGTGGGTGTGTGTTATGAGAGATGGGCTATTAATTTGTTGCTTCAGTGCATTCAGGGGGGTTGAAGCGCAGTGTTTCTGACCTGCCCAGACTCTCGACTCTGTAATTAATGTGTAGGCATACTTTCCAAATATCTGTAATTGTCCTCATCTTTTCCCTGACTTTTAATCAGGGGAGGAGCAAGAGATTTTTTGTCATCTTTGATGTGATTTTTGAATGTGACTTCGTGAGTTTTTTTTCCTTTCAGGAGAGGATTGATGATGATTAAAAAAGCACTGCGGACTAGAGATTAACTGTGTCTAGGTCTGTGTGATAACTTGGTCCTCTCATTGAGGTGTGATTTATAATCTTCAGCTCTTGTTCGAGATGACAGCACAGTACAGCTCTCTCTGTCACTGTCTCTTTCCTTCATAAGTTATAGAGGAACCAGGATGGAAAAGTAGCAGTGGTGGAACTTTGAAAAATTCTGTGTCTTTCTCTGCATTAGTTGGAGAGGTGCTTTTCTGCGTCTAATATCCATTTATTCTGGAGAGAAAGACTCAGGAGGACATCTTGCCTCTAGTGTTTTGCCCAATTCTTAATAGGTTCTCTTCATCTACTCTCAAAATTTGAGCATGTATCTCCAATTCTGATGTTTTAGCTGAGTGGTCAGATAAAGTGCTTGCTGAGAATTCCCCAGCGTTCACCTAGGGCTCCTCTCTTTTTTGGCTCTGCTTATTCATTCCTTCTGCTGAATTGTGAAAACAGGCTGCATCAACACCTGCGGTAAGGAATGGAAAGTGATGCAGATGCTTAAACCCTGTACAGTTAATGTTTACAGATGACAAACTCTTTAGCTACATCACTGATCATAGCAGACCTTGCTGATGATGGAATATGGGCTTCCTGCTTTCACACAGTATGTGCGTTTACGACTGTGATGACCTATATACAGTAAAAATACAGTATATATCGCAAAATAATTCTACTGACATATTAAATGATTTGGTCTGTCCAGTGGACGGCATCTTACAAGCATGTTAAAATAGTGCACAAGAAGGTTGTTTTCAAGGGGACTTAACAAACCATTTCGTATATTCTCAACATGTAGTTGCGTTTTATTGGAATGCATTTGGGCACTCTTTAAGATATTTTGAAATAGAATAAAAACCAGTTGCTATTTGTTATCATTGGCCTTTATTAATGTTGACTTTCCTTGGAGGACACTCGTATTCTTCTACTATAACCTTTGCAAACCATGTGATCATGGACTTTGCGTTTTGCTCAGGGGAATTGCAAGATTATTTTTACTAAAGTGAAATTGTAATACTACAGCATACAAAGATATTGTATACAATTGCATGTGTTCAACTTTGTGGTAACGGTTGGGAAAGAACCACATATGAGTGTGATGGTCAAGTGTCCACAAACTTTTGCCACATAGTTTATTTCATCAAATGCCTAAATAAATAAATAAATAAATTCATCCATCTCCGTTTAACGGCCAGTTTTCCAGGACCACCGGGGATGGCCGGTGCACCATAGAACCATGGTGACTCTTGTGGCATAGTGTTTTACGGCCGAATGCCCTTTCTGATGCCGACCCTCCAACTCGGGACTCACGCTCTCACACACACACACACACCTACAGGGCAATTTAGGGTAGCCAATCCGCCTGTCTTTGGACAGTGGGAGGAAACGGGGAGAATATGCAAACTCTACACAGAAGGGCACCTGCACAGAACCCGGAGCTCGAACCCAGGACCTTCTTGCTGTGAGGCGACAGTGCTAACCACTCAGCCACCGTGCCGCCCAATAAATGAATGAGTGAATGAATGAATGAATATTCAGCCTAGACTTAAAGATAAAACACTAATTGAAAGGCTGAGGACTTTGTAAGAGAAAAAAAAAGCTCTGTCCCCTGCTGTAGTTCACATTCATCTGGGTACGGTACAGTATTTATAAAAACCTGCCCCATTAATGAAACCAGACATCATAAGAGACCAAAGGTTCACTTATGCACAGTGGGGTGAGACCACTCAGTGCTTTGAAGGTCATTAGTAGTATGTTATAATCAGTGTTCAATTGTACTGGCAACCAATATAGTATGATTAAAATAGGGGTAAAAATGTGTATTCTGTGCTAACTGGAGCTTTTTGTTCACCCACTGGAACAAGCTTTCCAACCTAGGGCTTATAAATGTATGCACTATTTTTCTGCATCGTGTAATGACATCATATATTTTAGCTTAGAAATATCTGTGATGTTAAAGAAAGCCAGTGGTGGTAATGTTATTTACATGAGTTATATCAAGTGAGATATTGGAGTCAACAATCATGCCAAGTTGAAAACATAAACATATAGCATTCAGTGTCTAATTTGTTTTGCACATTCCCCAGCATTATTAAGGTGGTGTTTGTCACCTGGTTTTGTTGAAACATACAACTGTGTGTCATCACCATAGCAGTGGCAGTTAATACCACCATTATCAATAATTATACATAGATTTAGCAAATACACAAATACAGTGAAAAAAGCAGTGGCCCAAGAACTCTTGTGGAAGTCTTGTGGAACACCAAACATGACCTTTATATTTATCACCATTTGCCTTTAGAAGTTTTACATAATCTTCCTTCCATTCCCTTAAATTCAGCAAAGATGTCTAGGCTTTCTAGAAGAATTTTTAAGATCTATAGCATCAAAAGATACACTGACATTGCTACAAGCAAGGAGACACAATGCTGATCAGAGGCCGGGAATAGGTCATTTACTACTTTCACCAGTGCTGTTTCAATACTGCTATGAGGCCTATACCCTGACTTAAAGATTTAATAGATGTAATTCCTGTACAAGTATGAAATTAGCTGCTGAGATACAAGCTCTTCTGTTATCTTGGAGATAACGGAGATGCTTGATACTGGCCTAGGTCAAGGTGGGTATTTAATCATTTGTTTGATATTTGCTAGTTGCTTGTTTGTTAGTTTTGCAAGGTATAGGGTCTAATACACAAATTGAGGCTTTTGAGGAGGAAATCAGTGAAATTAATACCTACTTCAGACTACTTCTTCTTCAAGCAGCAAAATTATGCCTTATTATTATGCAAAATTAAGCCTTTTCTTATGTCATTTGTTTTGTCTAGATTACTATGACATCTTTTCTTCTGTGTCTAAATAGGTTTAGATTTTAATTCCATTAAATTAGACTGAATTCAACACGACCTTGTGTGCACTGTTTACACACGTCTCCGAGCTCGACACGCGGAAGAAGGCAGAGAGAGACTGGTTGCAGGAAGCCTGACAAAGAGATTGAACCCAAATCGAATCGAATCGGATCTCGTAAATTAACTCTGTAGTACTCTGAATTCTATAATGGTTAGATACACTAAACCGAGAACGGTTCACCCTTTTGCATGGGCAGTTTGTCTCAGAAATAAGAAGTGTATTCACAAGCAAGTTTACAGTCACGGGATCGGATGCAGCGAATCCCAGGCTAAAAGCACAGCAGGTGAATTAGTCCCATCACGATTAAGCTACTTGTGTGCCTCAGCCTGCAACACCAGCCACTTGTTAGTTCATTGTCCAGCTACTCATGCAGTACATCCATCCAGCCTCAAATTCAGTCCATCTTCTCTGCTGGTGCCATTACTTTGGTTTCTCCCTCTGTGTGCCCCATCCCTGCTAGTTTATGTCCTGTTTCTACTCATACACCTGGATCAAGCTCAGCCTCTGCTTTTTCTACAAACTTAATTGCTCCATCTAGCCCATTCTGATTATGGCTATGCTTGCCTGCAAATGCTGCTCCCTTTGTTCTGCAGGTCTGAAAGAAACAACCATTCACAATGTTCTTCAACACTACTTCAATCAATTAAAAAAAAATATTAAGTTAAAAAAATGTTACATTTTCTGATCTGTATATATGTTTAGCAGCGGTTCATTGAATTCTGCTAACTACATTATCTTTCTGTATACATTGCTTATGTTAAACTGGGAAGAATATGGGCTTGGCAGACTACTGACTTATCAGTAGTACCAGTATTATATTTTCACACCTAAATGCAATGTTAATATGATTTCTACTTAAACTTGGCCCTTAGGTTACTACACTGCAGTAAATCTCGCAATCTCGTTCACTGCATTCTTGCAGAGGCTGTGCACATTCTCTCTTCAAAGTCCCCTGTGTAGGATTTAACTGTTTTATTTGGACTGCCTGTCTCTGCTCATGTTCCTAGTTTAGCTTCTGTATGTGTTCATTCTCTTCACTCAGCAACTGTTTTGTTCTTTGTTTAATCTTTGTTCTGGTTCCATCAGTCTGAGTTGGTTCCCTCTGTTAGCTCAGTTTCTGTTTCTACTTCTCAGTCAGTCTCTGTCTGAGTTTCTGCATGCTTCAATTATCTGTTCTGGTCCTGCTCTTTATTCCTGCTCTGACTTGAGCTCTTGTGAGAACTTTCAAGTTCTCTGTTGGCAAACTAGTTGCTGTTCCATAGCAAGTGTCAGGATTGTCTCCTATCTCTGATCCTTTACTCATCTCAGCCCTTACCTAAGTATGCCACTTAGTATATCCTCTGTTTCTGAGCTTTCACCCTTACTGCCACTATTAGCCACTAAGAATTCCTCACTGTCTGGCTCAGCACTGTTAATATCAGCCCCTGAGCCTCTGTTAGCTATGTATATAAAATTTCCATGTATACTGAACAAAAATATGAACCAAAGTCATTTCAGAGAATTTGGCAGTACATCCAACCGGCCTCACAACCGCAGACCACGTGTAACCACACCAGCCCAGGACCT
>JAQMCW010000006.1:4411831-4423735 GCA_030068335.1 Chrysichthys cranchii
TGACCCGATTTGTTCGTGACCCGAATCAGTTTTTCCCATTGAAATGAATGTAAATACAATGAATGTGTTTCAGGCCTAAAAACATGTTTTTAAAGTGTATTATGGGTTTATGTGTGGCAATAAAACATAGAATAAAATTAAATTAAGCTTAATTATAGAAAAATAAACCTAAATTAAATAAACAGATGATTTTAATGCACCTTACATTTAACGGTGGATACGTAGCTGCTGGCGTAGGGGGATGCTTCTTACTCTCACTACCATTTTCACTTTCTTGGGACCCATAATGAAGGCTTATAGAGCAAAAGTGAAGAGAAACACTACATAAAAATGCTGTGAATATTTTTTTTTAATGAGTTTTAAGCACAGAAAAAAAAAAATCAAAGTTTGAGCAATCCTTAAATATACAAAGACTTACGGTAAACAACCAAGAAAACTAACCTTGCATGAGTCGACTTCTGGCGTTAAGGATGGGAGGAGGAAGATGGGCAGGGAGGCAGTTACTGTACAGCCAATGAACGCACGTATAACCGAGACTGATTAAAGGAACACGTGTGTCTTTGTTAGGTGCGCAATATGCAATTGTGCAATACGCAAACAGAAAACGGGGAAACATTGTGGATTTTGTGATCGGGAACCGATTTGTTCGTGTTTGGAGGCGTTCGTGACCAGAGGTTCCACCGTATTAACTTTTTCACGTCACTGTCCATGTTGTAGCGAGAGAGGTCACTATCTTTTCTTTTATTAACTGTAATATTGATTGTTAAATACCGAAAAAACCTTCATGGGAATCATCAGAACTTCTCATCAAACTTCTGAGCTCCTTTCCAGTTTTGTTTCTCATGATAATTGGATAACTGTATCTTGCTGAATCCTTTCCTTTTATTGGCTCTGTCTCGCAAATCTTGCATAAATTAGGATGTTTCATGTAACTTAGATGTTGGCTACCAGTCAAAAGTTTGAATGCACTTGCTCATAGGTTTCCTTTTTTTATGTTCTAATGTTTTGGAATATTGATTAAAACCTTAACACTAGTACATAACATATAGAACTAGGCAGTGACCAAGAAAGTGTTAAATTATTATTTTTGTTTTGTTTTGTTTTATCTGAAGCTTTGCATACTCTTTGGAATGTTTTGAATCAGCTTTATGAGGGAGCTAAAACTTAAAAAAAAAAAAAAAAAAAAAAAACAAATAGCCGGCGCACTTGTTGGCTGCTTGTACATATTTGGGGGGAAAAATGTAATTGTGCTCATTTTTACACAAAGACTCCCAGTGTGCATGGCCAGCTGGTGTGTTGGCCTGACTATAATCTCTGTAATATCTGTAATAAATGCGATTAAAAAAAAAAAATTATACATGTCTATTCGTGGACTAGAAAATCATCTATAACATTCATATATTTTTAGTAAACATTTTAAAGGGATATTATTTTTTCCTGTGAAAATAATGAAGCATAAAATGAACTTAAATGACAGCAATTTATAAATCCAATTATCTCTTAGTTATAAATGAATAACTGAGCAGTGTTTATCTATGATGTCTGTTGCTATGGTTTCATCTGACTACCGGGACTCATTCTGGCTTCTTTCCTCATTTTCTTCCTTTTTTCTTACTCCCAGATTACTCCACAGTCCATCTCACACAGCTGCTGGAGAAAGCGGAGGCTATCGCAGGCAGAATGTTGCCATTCTCTGTGTTCTATCGCAACCAGAACAAAGAGTACTTTGACCATGCAAGGCATGTAGATCTGCTGACATTAATAAAACTATGCTTATTCTTTACTAATAATAATTTGGTTGATATGGTTGAGATACTGGCAGCTTTTTGGGAAAGGGAAAATAGAAAGGTGATGGAACAAATTTCTTAGATATTTTGCACTCTATTACCTCTTCAGGCTTCTTTTTCGTACAATATTTATAATAGATTGGCAGCACAGTGGTGCAGTGGTTCGCCTCACAGAAAGAAAGTTACAGGTTTGTACCTACCAGCTGACTGGGGCCTTTCTGTGCAGAGTACGCATGTCCGCTCCATGCCTGCACGGGTTTCCTTCAGCTGCTCCAGTTTCCTCCTACAGCCCAAAGACATGTAGATTAGCTCAACTGGCTCCTCTAAATTGTGGGAATTGTGGGAATGGTTGTTTATCTCTGTGTTTACCCTGCGGTCGATGGGCGACCTGCCCAGAGTGTACCTCACGTCTTGCCCAAAGTCAGCTGACCCTGAATGAATAAGTGGTATAGATAATGGATGGATCTCTTTAGTCTGCTTTGTCTGCTCATTCCACTTAATGTGTGTGTATTGGTCATATATTGATAAAAAAATTAAAAAAAAAACACTTATGTGAGTAAGCACAGCCAGTGTTATAACTGAAAATGTGTGCTTGCGTTTCCATATATTCCACATATGGACATGCCAAGTTCCATATATTCCATAAATGAATCTTGCAATGTATTACTTGTGGTATCATTTAAAAACTACCCGTTTTGAGGTGTATAAGCAGGGCACAAGTTCAAGACTTTCTCTAAAAACCCACTTTTCACTGTATTTTGGATACGTGGTGAAACGTATGCAGCACAGCTTGAATGTGAATGACTTTTGATTTGTTGATGCGTCCTCATTCTTTTATGCTTGCAAAACTGTGAAAAGATTAAAGGCATGAGACGATTGGTTCAGCAGCCGAAGTTAATGGAGCGAACAAAATAGCCATATTAAATCTGCCAAAAGAGGAAAATAGAGATGAAATGAGATGTGAGAAGCACCTTGGAATCTAATTAGCTCCATTTACCTTCCACAAAAGAGTCCCACAGGGCCCTGTTAGTGGCATTTGGCTCTCCGAGACTTTTATGGAGAGATTTTCGGTATTTACCTAGGCTGCTTTTCAATCTCTTTCTCAGCTTCTCTCTTCTATTTTTTAATCATACGTTAAGCCTGGCTCTCTGTTCATTCGCTGCTGTATGATCAAACAGTTATTTCAGTCCTACTTGTAGCTTAACATTCATGTATGGGGCCCTGTTTAAACAAATAGCTTTTCCCATCTTTTTCATCAGTTCTGTTTGGTCCTCGCACAATTAGACGTTTAATGGATTTCTAGTGAGATTCAGTTGAGAATTAGCTGATTATTTTAGAGTGCAGCTGTTTCTTGAGGCTTTATTTTCTTTAATTAATGAGTTAAGTCTAATATGTTAATATGCGATGTGAAGAATTGCTATGATTAGATATTTACATAGAAATGCACCCTCGTTACAGGGAGGCACAGGGAAACAAGATGCTCCCATCGGTGAAGGATAACAGTGGCAGTCACGGCTCACCCATTAGTGGCAAGCTGGAAGGCATCTTCTTTAGCTGTAACACCGAGTTTAATACGGGCGCCCCGCCACAGGACTCACCGTACGGCCGCTTCCGCTTCCAAGTGCCAGCCGAGGCTCTCTTCAACCACAACACCAACTTGTACTTTGCAGATTTTTACTGCATGTACACAGCATACCACTATGTGATCATGGTGCTGGCGCCGCGTGGCTCGCTGGGCGATGAATTCTGCAAGCAGAGGCTCCCCTTGCTGGATATCGCCAACAACCGGTTTCTGACGTGTGCTGAGGATGAAGAGGGGCGTCTTTCTTTCCACCATGCGCAGGACATCATCCTCGAGGTGATTTATACAGACCCGGTGGACTTGAGCCTGGGGACGGTGGCTGAGATTAGTGGGCACCAGCTCATGAGCCTGTCTACAACCAACGCCAAGAAGGACCCCAGCTGCAAGACCTGTAACATCAGCGTTGGCCGCTAAATCCCTGCTCAAGTGCCCCTTGTTGTTCTGTTAGTCTCCTGTTTTCTTTTCTTGAGGTCTTTTCTTTAACACTCCTTTAATAACCCTTTAGGAGTGTCAAGGCTCCTCAACAGCATGCGTCTCTCAGCTTTTTACCAAACACTCATCTCTTACTGAGTTAGACTATAACGTAGCCCTATTTTTCTATCTTTGTCCAGCAGCGTCATTAGGACTACCCTTGTGTCTGTCAAAAAAGTGACATTTGCTCCTTAATCCTTATTGGCTGTGAAACTTTAAACTGTGTTTTAGAGGTACAGTGTCATATTTTGCCAAAGGTGACAACATGTAGTAGCATACTGGTAAAGCTGATAATGTAGCTGGGTATACTGTATAACAAGGCTATATAAGAGTGTATTAATATCACACAGTACTCGGATTATCCTAAAGAGCATCGTCGACATCGCTGCAGCATGATTCTGAAATCGAAAAACGATGTCATGAGCACTACTTTGATAGCTGTTCAGCAGTGTTTTGTGTTATTTATTCAAGCCTAAAACCTATTATACTGTCTCTGAGACATAATAAACATGCCAAGTAGTAGAAATAGAAAAATATTTATTTTTTAACCAACGTATAGAAAGCGACCGGAACCAGAAGTGCACAATACTGAGGACTTTGGGACAAGAAATGGATACACGCTAGAGCAGAAAGAATTTTCTCAAAATCAAATTTGCACAAATCTACTGCATAAACCAATGCAAAATTAACATGCACTAAAAAGCTATCATTCAAATAGCGAAATAGTTGTCGTGGCTGTGTGCGTCAAATTCTGGAGTCTGGAACACGGCAAACATGACACCAAACAAACCACACCTGATTGTAGATCTCAACGATTCAAAGTCGGCTGGCATGCAAGACATAAAAAACACAATTGCAATAAGACTTTGCAGTTGGCAAAACCAAGGTCAGTAAGATCTGTATTGATTGTTGAAAAAAAATTCAATGCTTTGTTTTTTTTTCCCTTTTGAGTGTGTTGCACTTTCAGACCATGAAAAAAAAGGACCATTGTGCTTCACGGTAGACCATAGTTAAATTTCTTATATATCTTTTTCAAAAATCGTTGTCATTGTCATTTTGCCAGTCTTTTGGGAGGCTTCATAATATGTCACAGTCATTCATTTCATTTTTGTGGAAAAAAGTAAGTGTAATAGAGGGACAGATTCACAATAGGTCACAATAGTTCACATTGTATATCAGTTGCCACTAATACAATACAAGCATTTGTGTGCTTCAGCAGCTGGTGAGTTTGCATATGATTACAAATTTAAGTGCTCTGGGTTGAAGCATTAAAAAAAATCGGCATTTGCTCATGACAAAGCCCCCTCCCCCCAATCTTGAACCCTGAGCATCATGGTCCGATCGTCTGAGAACACACTGTCAGTTTCAAATTACATCTGAATAACAAAAAACTCAGAACAAGAAACCAAAAAATTGCATATTGATTCAGGCTTTGGTTAAAAAAAACATCTCTCCAATAAATAATATAAAGTGCCATGTTCATCATCATTTCTTTTAGCGTTTAAGACACACATGATTTGTCAGTCTCCACTGAGTTTGGAATGAAGAATGAGCACAAAACTAAGAACTGTATTTACAGTTATGTTACGTCATGCAGTAGCCATGTAAGGCTTTTTTTTTTTTTTCAGAGATAGATCAAACCCTGTGTCTGGGACGTTTGGGCAGCTCAACCTAGAATCAGTGTTAAAGTGCATTGTAGTGTTATCATGGCACGAGCATGTCATATGTAAGATAAAAACATGGTTTGGTCCAAATGTTTAGATCTGTATTGAAAGGCAAACCAGGATATATATATATATATATATATATATATACACACACACACACACATACATACATATATGCATACAGTGATCCCTCGCTTATTGCGGGAGTTAGGTTCCAGAACCCACCGCAAAAAATGAAAATCCGCGAAGTAGCGACCATGTAATAATATGGTTATTTTATTTTCCACAATATGCAAATCAGTTTTAAAAGCATTTATTTTTTCCTTGAAAAGAACATCGTGATGGGCAGGTGCTGGTGCTGTCTTTTCATTTGAGTCAGGAGGTTTTATACACTTCTGTGGCGCCATCAAGAGCATTTCTGAACTGCAAAGAGCACGGTGTGCATCCTAGCACTTGTGGGTTCCATTCTTCAACCGATGACTTAAGCTCTTTAGCTAACCGTAAAATGGTGGTGAGGTGCTCGAGAGTTAGGCCTTGTTCTTCTTCTTCTTCTTCATGTGCTGGATCATCCTCTTGTTCTTTCTCTTCCTCGCTTGCTGACTTGGTCATTTCAGTCAGTGGTTTTGTGTAGACCTCGAGCAATTCAACGACGTCGTCGGAAGTCATGTCATCAAAGCCTTCTCCTCCTAGCTTTTTTGCCAACCTAACTGCCTTATCAACCGCAGAATGATGAATTTCTTCAGCAGAAAAGCCCTCGTATCCATTGACCACTTCTGGCCACAATTTCTTCCAGCAGGCATTGACAGTCTTCTTCTTCATGTTCTTCAGTGCTCTCTGTACTGTCACCAGGCACGATGTGATGGTGTAATTCTTCCAGTAGACCTTCAGGGAAAAGTCTTCATCTGTTTCCATGGCAGCAACCATGTGTTGCAAGTTGACTGTGCCTTGAAGGCTCGGATAACCCCTTTGTCTTATCCACTGGCTGAATCAGTGGCATCGTATTTGCCGGCAAGAACTCTACTTTCACCCCTTGGAAGGAAAGATCCATGGGATGAACATTGTTCAGCAGTAAAAGCACTTTGAATGCGAGGCCCCTTTCTGCCAGATAGATCTTTAGCTCCAGGATGAAACACTGGTGAAACCAGTCAACCGTCAGGAGTATCGTAATCCAGGCCTTTTGGGTTGTGTATCCAGTAGACAGGCAGCAGATTCTTATTCTTGTTTTTCAGGGCCCAAGGGTTTTTGGATTGTAAATGAACCCAGGCTTGAGCAAAAAGCCTGCAGCATTGCCGCACATGGCTAGCGTGACGTGGTCCTTATGAGCCTTAAAGCCCGGGACTCTTGACTCCTCCTTCTCCTTTTCTTGCAGGGGGAATCTGCAGATGTTCCAGGTTGAGGGTTGTCCTCCAGCACAGCCCCGCCATCCGCAAACATTTCATGAAGCTGCTTGGCCTTCTCTCGGATTATATCGGTGTCCACGGGGATGTTCTTCTTCTGACAGTCCTCAATCCAGAGTCGTAAAGCAGCTTCCATCCAGACCACAGCCTTATTCCGCCTGCTTACGACTCCTTTGGCGCCCTGGTTATAAGACACTGCAGCCATAGCTCTTATCTTCATTTCAGCCTTCTTTATGTAGCAAAGCATGGACTCGTTGCTGCCATAATGATGTCCTACAGCAGTAGAGCTGCTCCTTTCCTTTAATATGTCCAAAAGATTTACCTTTTTTTTGTTAGCATCTATCGCCGGCGCTTGGGCATCGCCCTGGAAGAAGTAGAAGGCGCAGATAGCTTTTGGGACATAACGAAGGGCTTTACTAGCCACAAAAAGCTCAGCGAAACAAGGCGCTGAACGAGCGAGACGCTGGCTAACACAAACCGGAACGACGCTCTTCGCTTAGTTCATCAGCGCCCAGGTGTCTGTAATTAGCCACGCGCTCTGATTAGCCATCGGCCAATGGCAAATAAGGAAGCATGTACCCTATCATAAAAGGTCTGCGAACCAGTTAAAAAGCCACAATATTAAACCAATTTAAATGAAAACCCGCGATAGAGTGAAGGCGCAAAATTTGAGGCGCGATATGGCGAGGGATCACTCTACATATATATATATGTGTGTGTGTGTGTGGGTGTGTGCGCGCGCGTGTGTGTGTGTGTGTGCGCGCGCGTGTGTGTGTGTGTGTGTGTGTGTGTGTGTATGTATACATATATATATATATATATATATTTGAATAGTCTATGTGGTTTCCTGTTTGCTAAGCAGAACCTCCAGCAAGCGCAGTTTGGCTTTCAGGCTTTTGTATTCTTGGTATTCTTCTGTCATGGGAATCCGGTCATCCTTTTGTGCAGTCCTTGTGTGATTCAAGAGCAGAAAAAGAAAAAAACGATAGAGAGAGAGAGAGAGAGAGACCTTGTTAGCTCATTTGCGCAGTGAGAATAATCCTTGTGTTGCCTTATTGAAATAGTTTTGTACATCAGTGGATATCAGCTAAAAGGAAATAGATTTTATTTTCAGCAAAACATTTGAATTACTGTGTAAAGAATCATTGTGTTGTTGGTGCACTGAGTTTTTTTTTTTGCCTCTCTGCCAATTTCTTTTCCTCAACTGTATTTGATGTGCATTAAGCTAACTATACTAAAATGCTCGTGGATGTGTGTATCTTTTTCTTTTTCTCCGGTTGTTCATGTTTTACGAGCGCCAAATGTAAGATATGTATTCATTAAAACATGTTAATGCCACTGCAGTGTGTGTCTCTGTTCTGTGAGATGCTACCTGCCCATCTGTCTAAAGAACTGCTCCTCAAACTCCCGGATGGCTTTCCGTCTCCTCTTCTTCTCTGCACGAGTCTCACGCAGACACTGCAGCAGCTCAGACCTGCAAACCATTAAGCATTACATTTAAACCATGGGGTTCAGCAAACCCTGAGATCTTATTACTAGTGCTCAGATTACAAAATTCACTCATTTGTCAGCTTTTGAAATGTGTGTTCTGAGTCATCAGAGATGTTGAACATGAGTTTAGCTTGAAAAGTTTTAAAAAAAAACCTCGAGATTACTAGGATTACTCTCAGATTACTAGGATGATCGTAAAACTGTTCTGAGGTCTTAAGATATTACGATTTGGGAGACTTTGTACATTTTCTTATCCAATATTAGATGAGTAGATGCATTCGTAGTATGACATGGTTCAGGTTCAGTGACCAGCTAACCTTAGCCAGCTAGCTATTATCTTGGCTAATATTTGCAGACTGATCAGTGCTACTAGCTAGCTAGCCCATTAAAATGAATATTATTAGCAGGTTTATTTAGTTAGTTTGTAATACCATTTTCCCATATGTATTGTATGTGCACACTTCTGCTATAAAATATTGTGTTCTGAAACTGCATTAGTTAGCAGTTCCTTCATGTTAAGTTGTCCAGAAATAAAAATTCATCTAGATGAACTCTGTATGAGAGAAATCAGAGTTGGATGCTACCAATTCCATTATTGGAATGGCTATTTTCATAGTCGTTGTGTACAGAGCTTGGATAACACCTTACTTATTAAGGGCAGTATAGATATGACTACATGACAACTATGGTAAAACTGCAGACGAATTTTTAAAGGCTTATAACAGACAACAGTCACAAGGACTGCCTCTTTCAGTTTACATATCTGAGTCAAGTGAATGATTTTTGTGGATGATTTTAATGTTATGAGACTTAAATGGTATGTTTCTGCTTATAAGACTTTTCAGCAATGCCGTGGCTCTAAAATGACAGAGTTACTGCATGTGTGTTTTCTCTGATCATAAATTATATGGAGTTTGATTTTTTTTTTTTTTTTTTTGACGTCAAATTATTACCCTTATGTGACACTTGCTATGTCCGCATTAACAGGTTTATACAGCTTCCATGGATGAGGGAAAATGAAGGCTTTTGGAAACAATGATGCAGACACCCACGTTCGCTTCCTGATTGGGTCTTATGGGTCACGACGCAGCTTTGCCTGATCCGTCACGTTCCTATCACGTGATCTTTTTCCAAAAGATCGCAATCTACCTAAGCCTCAGCTACCAGCAGTGAATGCAGCATGGATGAACATCACTGACATTGTGACGTTGTGCAGGAATATTTTCCATTTGATAAAGCTACAACTGCCTACAGGCGAAGGAGGCAAGCTATTATAGGAGTGATCTGCAACTAAGCAACCAACTGCAGCATAGACAATCTGCTTCCTATTTATACCGACACGGACTTGCCCAGTGTACGCGAATGGTCGTGTGATTTGTATTGTAGCCTCTGACAGAAATATACTGATATGAACGTGACATATGTCAATAAAAATGTCAGTTGACTCCAAAATATATCAGGATATAAGTATTGCCTAAAGCAGACTTAATGACAGATGCCATCCTTTAAACTTTTATAAGTATTCATGTTAGTTTAGGTTAGCTTACATCCTATAGTCTTATGAACACTGGCTTAGGTGACACTCATGACATTGAGGTGTGTCCCACCTGGAAGCAGCGTGAAGGTTGGACATGTTGAGCGCAGGCTGTCGAACGGCTTTCACCTCATCCAGAGGAGAGACAAATGCCGTGTCGCTGTCCCCTTCCTCATCTTCCTCCATCGATTCTGGGGTTGCTTGCCGTGGAGGCTGAGTTTGCTGCACGTACTCTTCATCAGATCCTTCCTCTTCCTCCTGCAGGCCAATAATGGAAAGTATTGAGTCTCCTGATGTCAACTGGGCTATGTAGTTTCATGGAGGAACTTAAGGAAGAGTGCAAATCTATGTAAGATCTGAATCCGAATCACAAACACAATTTTCATTAGAAATGGGTGCTGCTTCAATAAAATTTGAGAAACTGGTGTTGGAACAGGCTTAAGGAAATCCCAAAACAGAATCACCTCTGACTTGTTTCGCTTCCTGGGCTTTAGTTTGGTTGAATTTCATTTAAAATCCTGAAATTTCACTTAATTTCATTTCATTTTCTGCAGCAGAATCAGTGCAGTGCAGCTTTTGGTATTATGTATGTGCGTTATTCTGATAGTGTAGTGGGGCTGCACGTACAATGGTGGTTATGGTGGGAGTGGCACATAGCAGGTGCTTGACCATCTGGTATCTGTCATAAAGTGGCTTCACCAAGGTTCTCTCCTGTTTGGTGTCCTGAATAAACAAGAGATTAGCACAAAGCTTAGAAAAATGGTCCTTTAGCTTTCTCTTACAATGCTACCTATGATATCAGATATGTCAGTGGTGAAAAGGGTCTTACAGGGCGTCCATGCAGACTTTCAAAATACAGCAGGCATTTTTGCAGAGTGAGTTTCTCCAGCGCCATCTGCCTCTGGGTCATGTCCTGAGAACACGAGTAAGTACAGTCAAGCATGGTCAGTAAGAGCTGTATTACAAGTTGGAGGAATGATTTTTTCCAAAACATTACATGATTGATTTCTCTAATTCGTATGAAATGTTTATATCGCGGTTATTACAGATTATTAACCTGTGCTTGTTGACATATAATTACTACATATAAATCCCCAAGCAAAGTCTTCAATTTTAGGAACATGACTATGAAGAAGATAAGATCTATATAATATTATCAACATTTTTTTGAGAATTTATGCTCCTATAATATGACATCAGTGTGATCACCAGGATATTTTTTGTTCCAAATAATCAGTGTAATGTAAAGGTTAATCATCTTATGTTTTTCTGGTCTGTGTACCCGCCTTCGGTGTAAACAGCATGTTGCCACAGATGGCCTCACCTTCATGTTGTCTGGGAGTCCAAGGGCTTGGCGTTTCTCCCTCAGTCGCTTCAGCAGCATGTCCACAGTCTCCTCCAGAGAGGGCTTGTGCTGCTGCTGCTGCTCTGGCGCCTCATGCAGGCCGTTTGAGTATCTACAGGTACCTGAGGGCTGGTCGTTCTCTTGGCCTCGGGATTCCTCCACTGACTGCCTGAGCTTCAGATCTGAAGAACAGATGAAACCAGAAAACAAAGTGTTCATCAAAAGTCAAGAGATTATTCTTTCAGGAACATTATATTTATTACAGTGAGCTAGCAGTCACATCAACTTGAGTTTGATTAGTAATCCTTATGTTGTGCTCACTATTTAGTGCCCCTAATCACAGCATAAATATTATTAGACACAGCCAACACTTCAAAAATAATCTGACAGTATTATAATAATTTGACACTGCATTTCAGACATACCTCTGAAAAGGTCCCATACACAGCAAAATTTGCATGCAAAAGTTTGGCCACTCTTGGCAAAATATATATTTTGTTTGTTTTGCTGTCATACTACAGCAAACAATTTTTACTATGTATATACAGTATATATACACAGTATAATAGTAAATGTTAATGCAAAGTTATTTCATATTTTAGGAACTTAAAAAAAAAAAATATATATATA
>JAQMCW010000006.1:4445002-4456381 GCA_030068335.1 Chrysichthys cranchii
AAGTATCTGTTCCAATCACTCTATCAGAGAAAAATCAGAGTTGTAGAAGTAACGGGAAACTCAAGAGAGCCATGATAGTATGTTCTTTACAAGTGTATGTAAACTTTTGACCACGACTGTATATACACATACATATTTAATGAGGTGACGGCATAGAAAACCATAGGAAGAAAACTTGAAAGGAACCAGACTCAACTGGGTGACACCAGCTAATGCAGTTATAAATCATTTCTCTTCTGTATGCACTGTATAGTCAAAAGGGGCTAATTGTGTTAACCGAAACCTGAGTAAAAGTATCAGAGATCATCATTTCTGGACTGATAATAGTTTTAACTTTAAGTCTAATATACATCTCTCTAAATCTACTGTAATGTAACATTCCTGGATATGAACTATACAGTATGCACAAAGAGTTCATATAAAACCCCTGCAAAATTTCAGCATCTTTTACAGTAAATGTAAAACAGATGTATGAATATAACAGTTGCATTAATTTTAACAACAATTACAGACTTTGTGTTTTGCCGTAGTGCAGTCGTCTAGTTGCATGTCTGTAAGCACTGCTAGACCTGTCTCACTCCTTCACCCACCACCATAAGTAGAGATCTGCTCTGTGGAAAGGTAGGATAATGTTACTAGTAATTTACCCAGAGTTGTGTGTGTTGCAGGGCAATAGATTTAGTCTATTAATTTTCTCAATGGGATTATTGATTTGTTGTGTGTTTAAAAAAAAAATATGTGGCTATCATGTACTGCATTCTACACCCAGATGTTGCTGTTTCATGAGTATGTAGTGCTGCTGTGTAACACAGGGGAAATATTTACCATGTCATCATTTTGCTGTACTTGCTTGTATTTATATTTTGATGTACAATAAGCCTAGTTATGGTGTGAGACCTCTTTGTTATATAATAAATGTTGATAAGTGGCCACGTGACCATGTTCTTTAGAGACTTTATGTCCCACAGGCCCCTTGTGTGGTGTACATAGAGATGTCTATAAAGCTGCTATGCTACAATATATACAGTATTGCTAAAAGCAATATAAAACAATATTGAACTGAAGTGAATTACTGTGGTGTCATAAAATGAAACAATTTCAGATGTTGAAAAAATATTCATTTAAACTGAGCCGCTATCTATAAACAGAAAGACTATCTCTACTGAAACTATAAAGTCTATCTGAGCTCATTGTCTGGTACCAATACGCTTTATATCAGTTTACTGTAGTCATTTATTGGACCACAAATTATATAATCATATGCATCAATAAACCGGCCTGATGTAACGTTATATGGCCAGTTGCACATCTGCAGTAAATTATTTTTTGACACGCATGGCTCTCGACATGCAGACATGACTTTAGAAAGATACGTCTCCAGAATTTAAAAAAGAGTAAAACCACGTATACAAAATTAATAATGAACACATTACAGTGTGTGAGTGCAGTTTTGGCTCAACCTGATCCAATTACAAAGCCTTCCCTAGACTAAATGAACCGAAGCCTTTAAATTAACTAAACAAATGAACCCCACAAGACCGATTAAACTGAGTGCTTAGCTGGACACACAATGAACTCCAAAACTTCAGCTGAGCGGTAATGAAGTAGCTAGCATTTCTATATATTATGAAAAGTAATAAACTTATGAAATAGTCCGTAGGTGAAGACTGTACAGTATATCAGATTATAAAATAGAATTATAAGCATACTACTTACTAGAAAAAGGCAGGCAGGGATTAAAGTTAGATAGCTTAGAGTATTTCTAGCCTGCATCTATCCTCCTCCTTTTGTGCGGCTTATTACACAGGGCTCTTTCCTTGCAGGTTTTTATCTGATAGCACTGGATCAGAATCATTTAGAACACTGATTTTATTTAATGGCAGCTGCTGTGACTGAGCTTTCAGCTTCTGTATGTTTGTGCGTGTACGGGTGTGTGCATGAGCAGAGTGGAACGCTCCCGGTTCAGGCCTTGCCGTGCTATTTATACCCTGATCAAACACTGCAATCTACACGGCACCTCAGAGTAGCACGACGTCTCCTGCCTTTGCCCTGTTACCATGGTCACCCAAGTGGCCATCGATTTCTTTACAGTATTACTGTCTCACACGTGCAAGATGCAGCCAATATAGTTAATGAATTGACAAGCAGAGGCTTTCTCAGTACTACTTTGCATGGTCCTGTTTGGGTTCCAGGCAGTTTGTAATTACATATTGTTAAGCTAGGATTAAAATGCATGGATGTGATGAAAATAAATTTGATATACATTGAAAATCATTTTAATCATTCAACATGGCAAAGTTAAATAGTGCCCTCTGGTGTTTGGAGCAGGTTGCACCATGTTTTTTTTTTTTTTTCCTCACTCAGTTTGACTAACCAAGTCCTGTTCCTCCAGGATTTTTATTAGAAAGATAAATATTGATAAGTACAGAAAATTGTAGGGATTAAGAATGATTAGGTTAGCACAACACAAGTCAGTAAGCTGCTTATTTTTTTGAATACTCTGCATTACATTCTTGAGCACTAGGCTGTCCTTTTCCTCCAACAGTATATTTTTCGATTTGCATTTATTCATTTGGCATGAAACAACATAATTACAGATACAATCCTGGAATATAGCTCTTATATATCTGCTGGTCTCCCATTAATAACCCATAGTGTTGTGTATATACTCTCATCAAGCTCTCAAACGTCCCCCCGACCCCAGTCATTCATTGTGGAATAAAACTATGAGCATCTAACACATTTTTCTTTGTTGCCGTTTCTGGAGGGTGAAACAGATCATGGTCCGGTGATAGCTGCCATAGGCCTTTCGTCAAGCCAAATTTCTCATTTGGATGATACTAACGTGAACTAAAACAAACGGATACCCTCGTATAATTTCAAAGCTGATTGTGTGCAATGGCTTTCATAAGTTTTCATTACATTACATTACGTTACAGGCATTTAGTAGACGCTCTTATCCAGAGCGACAGATAACAAGTGCAAAAGTCAGATACAAGAATAGCAGAGCTTCTAGTCAAGAAAGTACTAGTGCCAACTCAATAAGTGCCAGAATATCACCTAGTGTAATATTCCGTCAAAGCGCCAATCAACTAACACCAATGTCTTAAATTTGATGCAATCTGCAAAAGGCAGCCAGAGAAGGTCAGCGAGGAGAGGGAGGAACGATGAAGGTCGTGGACCAGTCGGGCTGCACTATTCTGGATGAGCTGCAGGGGTCTGATTGCAGATGTTGGAAGGCCAGCAAGGAGAGAGTTGCAGTAGTCTGAACAAGAGAGGATCATTGCTTGGACCAGGAGCTGTGTAGAATAAGTGGTGAGGAATGGACATATCCTTCAAATGTTGTGAAGGAGAAATTTGCATGTCCGGGTCACTACAGCAATGTTCTCTGAAGAGGAGATTTTGTCATTGAAGACTACACCTAGGTTCTTAGCACGGGGTGAGGGTGTCAGGAGATGTCCCCCAGGGAGATGGCGAGGTCTAGAGGTGGAGAGGATAGAGCAGGAATGTAGATCACCTCTGTCTTGTTTGGGTTGAGCTTCAGGTGGTGATTGTCCATACAGCTCTGAAAGTCATGAAGGCAAGCAGAGATGTGAGAGGAAACCTGTGTGTGAGATGGAGGAAAAGAGAGAAACACTTGAAGGTCATCAGCATAGCAGTGGTAGGAAAGACCATGAGTGGAGATAATCGGGCCGACAGACTAGGTGTAGAGGGAGAAGAGAAGCGGACCAAGGACAGAACCTTGAGGGACATCAGTGGTGAGTGGCCATGGTGCCGACACTGTACAAGACCAGGTAACCTAGAAGGGGTGACCAGACAGGTAGGACCACTCTAGGACATTCCCACAGATCCCCAGAGCTGATAGGGAAGACGGGAGGATGGGGTGATTAGCTGTGTCGAAAGCAGCAGAAAGGTCCAGGAGAATAAGGACAGTGGAGAGGGAAGGCAGTACACGCTGCATGAAGCGCCTCGCTGATGGAGAGAAGCATGGAAGCATGGAAGTGAAATGGATTTTATCGAGATTATTTGTCAAAAATCTATACATAACTTCTAATAATCTTACATACAGTAGGTGGGAAAAATAACAGTGTTTGCAAAATTCAGTGCATTTAATTGAGTGCAGTTAAAGGTAAAGTTATAGGAACGTATACCAGAAGAAAGAATGAAATTTGAACATCCTCACAGAGCACCGTAAAATCCATGATTAAAACGATAGAAAGAATACGGCACAACTGCTACTCTTACCAAGACTTTAGCTTCCTTTTACATATCGTATTATGGCCTATCATGTAGACATATAAATCATTTTAGTTCACTGATTTTAGTTCCAGGTTGTAAATCTACAGAGTACAAAAAAGGTTCAAGAGGAATTTTTATTTCTTTGCTATTCACTGTACATACAGTAGTGTCCAAAAATAATGAATAATTTCTCTTCTAAATCATTATTATGCAATAGGTTTTATGTTATGAGTGGGTACACCTAGTACACTTCTTACACAGTGTCCATTGTTATACTGACTCGGTTAATACAGTCCTCTCATTATTTTTTTTTTTTATAGCTAAAGTAAATGATAAGCTTCTTTATAAAATTATATGCCAGTAAAAAATCATGTAATCTTGTTTCCACACTGCAGTTTGATCAAACTATAATAAAAGTGGTAATAGACTGATAGTGAACTCAGACTCAGACTGCCTCTTCTCACACTATGACTCTCTCATCTTGCTATGAGGCAACAGTGCAAACTACTACAGTCCCTGTCTTTTCTATTATTATTATTATTATTATTATTATTATTATTATTATTATTTCTAATTATAATTATAATTAGGGCGGCTCTGTGGCTAAGTGATTAGCACTGTCACCTCACAGCAAGAAGGTCCAACACAGGTGCATGTTCTCCCTGTGTCCGCGTGGGTTTCCTCCAGGTACTCCGGTTTCCTCCCACAGTCCAAAGACGTGCACAGAGATGATTGGCTACTCTAAATTGCCCGTAGGTGTGAATATGTGTGTGATTGGTTGTCTGTCTCTGTGTGTCACCCTGAAGTGGATTGGCGATGAATAAAGTATAGTTATAATTATAATGATAATTTAATAAACATTATCATTTTCATTGAAAAGTAATAATAATAATAATAATAATAATAATAATAATTCTTAATAACAATCAGACAGTTATCCATTATGCTGTATTCTGATTCACAAGCTGTATATATATTTATGTGCATGGCCTGTAGCTCACTCTAAATCAAACATGAAAGCCTCACCAGATGTCTCTACTGTTGCTGCTAAAATGTATGTCTAGGTATACACTGCAGTTGCGTTTCCTGCAGCATGTCCTGTATATTAATACAAGCTTTAGCACTGAATATTTATTAAATGCAAATGTATCAGTAATGACAGTGTTTCTGTTAGCAGAGTACCATACTTTCTACTCAGAGCTAATTCACGTGTCGGATGAGTACCGGCAGAAAGTATATAAAGTCTCAGTTCCAACTTATCTCATCATGTCCCACTGGAAAGAGTTTCCTGGAATATAGACTGGCACTGCCATGCTGTGTCTCCAAAGCCATAGAGCCAGAGTCATTTGGACTGAAGAACACCCACCTTCACTCCTCTAATCCAAGCAAGCGAGCCTTTAAACTTACAAGCCTCAATTATTTGGCTTTATTGTTGTTTGTTATTTATTACGGAACACCTGAACACCTGCCCATTCATGATTAGATATTCATCTAATCAGTTGTAAAGAGTGCTTATGACATAATATCCTTCATTTCAGTTCAGACCAGTCTGCTCATTGTCATATGACCTCTCTGATCAACACGGGCGTACAATTCTACAGACCATCCACTCACAATATTTTCGCAGTATTCTGTGTATCGTTGCGTGTGAAATTCCCAAGAGGTCAGCAGTTTCAGAAATACTCAAACCAGCCTATCTGGCATCAACACTCATGCCTCGGTTAAAATCACAGAAATCCCAGTTTTTCCCCATTCTGGTGTTTGACGTGAACGTTAACTGAAGATCTTGACCGATATTTTCCATGATTTTATGCCTTGTGCAGCTGTCATATGATTGGCTGTTTGGATAAATGCCTAAATATGCAGGCGTACAGGTCTTCCTATTAAAGTGGACATTGAGTATGTACTGCACTCATATCTTATATATGATTTTTTCATGAAATGGTTGAATGATTTCAGAACGTTTGAAAGGTTTGAATGTTTGTTTCCCTTTCCTTTATTTACTGTCCTGGAACTATCATAATTCCCTCGTGATTCCTGTATTGAAAAGTAGTTGTGAAAGTAAAGTGTAACCAGATGAGCGTAGCACGAGACACACCCTGGGGGAAAGGGCTTTGAGAGATATGTTCTTTATATTTTCTGCACAGTTGGTTCATGGAAAAATAAAGCTCCCATTTCTACCCTGCTTATTTTGCTACAGAGGATGCGGTGTACATAGGGATTATTCTTGGCTGCACCTGAAAGTCAAAAAGCCATTCACAAGGTGATCGTATGAACTGTTTGCACAACCTTTTCTCCTTCCTTAGGAGGACAGGTACTGTATCTGTTTACCAGTGACCGAGAGCTCTACTTAAGAACTACAGAGATCAACACACCCTGATGGGAGGTGCTCATGAGATGGTGTGGTGTCTGTATTATGATTTTTTGCTTGTAACATCATGGTAACAGACACACTGTAAAAACACTGCTCACCCAAAACCAATGGCAGAAACAGGCACTTGCGTAGATTAAATGTGTTCTTGTGCAGTTATCTGACTCCGTTTCGGTTTACGTACTATAACTGACTCCAAAGCGCTTTAGTGAAATATTGGAAAAGTATTCTCTCTCAAAGATCAGGTTTCTAAAATGTGCTTAGCTTTATATAAATCTCTTGATCTGTAAGGCAAAGCTTGGTTGATGTGATTTAGCGGTTTATTTTTAAGCATGTCCTGTGCGATCCAGTCTCAGAGTGGTTTAATTTTAAGCATTACTTCACGAGCGCAGCAGATTCCTTGGGACATGAAAACAGTAGGCTTTTCAGTGGCTTGTCAGAGGTTTATTTAAACGTCGAGCAGATCATTATATTTAACTCTGTCTGGGCATTTATTTAAGTTACTTCAAAGGTTCGTCCGTTCTGGGCTACTGCAGTGGTGCAAGATGGCGCCTCCGTGGAAGTGGACCCGCTCCCTATGTAGATATAAAGGGCTCATTCTAAGCTTATGAAGACCCAATGATTCACAGGAGCAGGTAATTCATTAACACTAATGAAAACATACCTAGGAATATTATATTCCATTTCTGCTCACAGTTCCACCCAAAATCCTACAATGTAGATCTTTATGTATGACATGTCATATTTTTTAATCAATTTATAGGTTTATTTATTGTTGTGGAACATATGTGAAACAAATCAATTCCCCTTATTACTTACAATATAACAAGCATAAGCAGTCATCACCTCTACAAGCCTGTTTTTTTCTCACTTGACATTAAAAAGATGCAGCTTGTCTTGTTATTGAGAAACTATAAAGTATAAAGTCCTCTCGCGTGAAGACTCTCTCATGGCAGAAAACCTATTGCTAAGACTTCTGAGACTTCTTACATAAAAGTTATCGAAACATCTTCTACCAGGAAGCGTCACCATATTAATGAGTATACGTTTTTCTTTCACAAGTAACAATATTTGGGTTTTTTTAATCATTCATTATTGGGTATAAATGATCAGGAGCACCTGCTATCCCTGTAAATAATTTGCTAATATAGATATGATAACACATTAGAAAGAGTGAATTAATATAACCCTGTGATTTTGCCTTGCAGTCGATTGCAGTGGTACACCTGCAATTTATAAACACCTTCTGAACATGTACGTTATGATTGTTATGACATCACATAAGTTCACTATCGTGTTAAAATGTACGGCTGAATTATACGAAATTAATGCCGACATCTAGTTTATCAAGTTTAGTTTATTTCTATTTAAAAAAGAAACATATAAATTTAAAAAAAAAAAAGGAAAAAAATACATACGTGTATGCATAAATATTACTGTTGGCATCATGTCCTTTAAGACAGTGTATGGATTTTTCACATCTTGCATGACCCTATAACCAAAGATCATTTGTCGTGTTTTTTTGTACAGAATAACATCACACAGTGACAGCTGAAGTAAAATCTCTCTTCATCTAAAAAACAAAACAAAAAGAAAACAAAAAAGAAAACAATACAGGAATCAACACTGTGCAACCTACTTCAGTGCATGTAAAAATCCAACAGTCTAGAAGTATTAGAGTATACAAAGAGAAATAGACAAATAAAATGTCTACATATTGCTTGAAATATATCAAATTGAAATCCAGGTGGACAGTGATGTGATCCAACACACATCAAACACTTAAATAGTTTTTCAGGCAGTTTAGTCACCTTTTTGAAATGTGCTCCTAATATCGAAGGCCAACACTATGCGGAAAAGACGAGTCCAGCAGCATGAAGACAGACCGGGTTTACAATTTGTGGCATGAGATTGTCAATTTAACCCTTTGTCCAAGACAATAACAATGTAATAACTTTGGTACAACATTAACAACACCACTAACGACGAACAACAAAAGTCAAGCTGTCCTTATTAAAGGACCAGAATGTGGTATAGTGTTGCATCTTTGTGAAATAAAAAAAAATAATCAATACAACCATGTCTCGACATTTGCATCTTTCCTTAAATGACTGTCATGGCATGTTTACTACAATATAAAAGAAAAGCAACGCATAGACATACATTGCACACAATAAAAACAGACAGCTTCAATTAAGAAACAGACGTTTTTTAAAAATCTGCACCCATATCCTGGAGCCTCATAAAACAAGGTTAGGAAAGGACCACTGAGGATTGGACAAGTCCGAGACCTTTAGTGAAAAATGGTGTTTTCAAAACACTGACTAAAGCATCAAATTATAAAAAATTCACACATCAACTAACAATAAGGCATAATGTATAACTGGAAAGTGAATCAACAAAAAAACATCTTCAGGTTTAGCTACAGTCTTGAGCATGCAAATCTCTGGCAAAGAAATAACTGTCCATCCTTCAGGCTACAGCAGCCACGCTGTCACAGTTCTGAGTGCACTCTGCTTCAGGTTTGGCAGATGAGTCGCGGGTTTTGTCCCGGCAGGAAAGGGCAGAGAGTAGGAGTTGCACTCCACCCAGCAGCACGCAACTCCCACTGAAGTAGAAGGCCAGGTCATAGGACAGCATCCAGTCGTAGAACCAGCCTGCAGACAGCAATAACAATTCGTCAGAGCAATCACATGGCAGCAAGCAGGATACACGGGGCAGAGTAATTTTATCTTGGAAATTTGCATCAGGTTTTAAAACGCAAACCAACAAGTTAATTAAAGGACAAGCACACAGGCAGACAAGTTAATAAATTAGCTATGAACCGGTTTTCTGGTGTAGGCAGTGGAGGTAACAGTACTGGGTGAAACAGAAACAGCCCTGCGTACCTACAACAGGGGGTCCAAGCATGATCCCAAATCCACCGAAGAACATCAAGATCCCATGGGCTTCAGGGAGCCGCTCTATGCCAACCACCTTGGTGGTCATGTAGGGTGTGACAGACCAGTTCCCTGAGAAGAAACCCAGCACTACTGACAGCACCTGAAGCCCTACGTAGTTCTTAGTGATAGGGATCAGCAGCAGCGCCAATCCGCTGCCCACCAGCGTAACACCATAGAGACATAAGCTGTTCATCCAGCGGATGTCTGTCACCATTCCTAGCAGTAGCTTCCCAATGCCCCCTGCAATAGCAAATATTGAGACCAGAGGGACAACGCTGATGTCCTCAATCAAGCCCTCACTTTGGGCTACGTCCTCCAGGAAGAGCAGTGGAGGAAACGCCCCAACAGTGTAGAGAAAGAGTGCCAAGCACATGGCCACAAATACTCTGTCCCTCATTTGTTCAATAATGGAGTGCAAGTACTCTATGTAGGCCTTTTGCTTCCTCTTTAACAGTCTGACCAAGGTTGAGCAGATCAGCAGTTCCTTTTCAGAAGCAAGTGTGTCTTTGGTCTCCACTGTGATCAGCAGCTCAGTGACAGGCAAATCCTTTTTGATGGAGTTGTCCAGGGCCAGGGGCTTTTCACTGAGCTTCTCTTCAGCCTTCTCTACCAGGGCAGCTCTCTGCTTGAGGTAGTATGCTGGCAAGTGCAATGGCCTCATCAGTCCACCACAGGCAATGATGTTCAGTGCAAACGATCCAATAAGCAACAGGCAGCCATCAAGTCCGAAAAGCTCAATGAATTCATTTTGTGCAGTGGCATAAAGAAATCCTCCAATACTTGTACCTAAAAAGTAAGGATGCATGAGTAAAAACTGAAATCCCATGTAGTATTACAACACTTTTGGTGCTATTGGTTAATAACACCACATTAGCTATGTGTTTACCTGTAGTAACAATGCCAAGAGCAAGGCCACGCTTCTTGTCAAAGTACTGGCATGTGATGGTCACAGTAGCAGCATACAGGAGTCCACAGCCTACTCCTGTTTAAAAGAAAGCACGAGGCTATTAGAGGGAAATTATACAAATCCACTAGCAAACTGTACAGTTATCTGCTTTAATGTGATTATAAAGAATGAATGTTTTCACAGATGTCAGCTGACTGTTCTGTCATTTTCCACCCGTTTCCCATTCCAAATATATTCAACTAACACAAGCTTTTCCTATTATGTTCAATTTAAATATGCAATTTTTTTTTTTATTTAAAGGATTTCATTTAAATTTCCTTTTCAGCACTAATGTTCCAATAAGCATAAATGTTCCTCCTAGAATGATCACAGGAATATACCATAGTTCAACCCTGAACAGTGCTGCCAGTGTTAGTACACTGACCTAATTTTACAACCACAAGGCAAGGGATTTCCTCTGCAAACATAAACACAGGACGTACCGACGACTATGCCGTAGGAAAACATCAGAAAGTGGACACTGGGGGCGAAGGCACTAAGCATTAGGCCTCCAGAGATCATGACTCCGCTGAAGATGGTCACAGGCCTGGCTCCAAAGTTTATCACACAGGCACTGCAGATGGGACCTGTGCAAAAAAGACGAATGTCATCCTGTTAAAAACAGCACTAGGGAGATGGTCATAAAAAGGCAGTGGTAAATCTATATATGTAAAATTCTTTTCGCGTTTGAAACGGAAATGACGTATGACCACAGGACATACATTGGACACAGGACAGGACACACAGGACACACATTATACGTGCGTATGACCAGAAACAGCATAACTAGCGCTTACATCTTACCTAATCGCTTCGTTTGTGGACGCCATTTTTATATCGTCTTTACGAATCGTTATTATTTGTGTGAGAGTTATTTTACT
>JAQMCW010000006.1:4470793-4482619 GCA_030068335.1 Chrysichthys cranchii
TGCGACATTGCATTGTCATTAAACAGATTCATCGCTCGCACTGCTACAGCCTTATTCGGGTGGAGCTTTTCTACAAAAAGTTTTGCACTCTTTCCTTTTCCCACATTTTACACATCTCCCTGGGGTCCATTTTCACACACACACTAACAGTATATGTTAGCGTGGATGTTGACTATACGTGTGAGCCACAATCCCACAGTGAGTGAGAGAGAGAAGCTGTGATCACGTGAGACTCGGCAGACGAACCGTATGAATACTATTCGTATTGCAAGACCTCGCTCGTTCATCAAGTCAAAATTTATTAAAATTTCTTGCCCGTCTTGCAAAACATTCGCAAATCCAAGGTTCCACTGTATAATTTAAAAAAAAAATTTAAGGAAACAAATTAAATCCTGGTCATAAATGGAAGAACAGCAACATCTTAGGCATTTAGCCCAATATCAGTGCTGAAATTGAAGATTTTTCCAGTGTAGACTCATTGTCCTAATGATTTAAAGTGGAGATGGGTAAATTTAGAGAAACCAGCAAGCTTGTGCTAGTTTTTGGAAATATCCAACCAAAAAAAAGGAAAATCTCACCCCTTCCCTTCAGCCCTCAATCCAAAATCACTCATCCAAAAAACATGAACGCGCATGGCCTGATTACTGCTGGAGGACGAGACCATGAGAGACCCCTTGTGTCTCGTTCACATGCAAGAAAACATTATCATAATGAACGTAAACAACGAACATGGCTATTGTTAGTACCCAGAGCTGTCGACTAGCTTGCTAGCTTTAGTCATATGTCTGCCTAGCCTTGCGGGGGGACGGACGGACGACACAACTCCGGTTAAACACAATGACTGCAGAGGCAGGTAGGGTTTTAACAACCCTGCAACTGCCACAGATGACGGATAACTCTCAGATTATCTGACTTATTCATTGCTCTCAGGATGTAAAGAGAGTTTCAAGAAATAGAACAAAATATGCTAATAATAATAATAATAATAATAAATAATAATAATAATAATTTTGCATCTGGCTACGACCACATAAGAGTGCCGAACAAACACAGCTCCGGCCATCTGCCCCTTCTGCTTCGTACGCGCCAACGTTTTCCCATTTTCTGTTTGCGTATTGCTCAACTAACAAAGCCGCACGTGTCCCTTTAAATTGGTCTCGGTCACGTGTGTGCATTGGCTGTACAGTAACCTTCTCCCGGCCCATTTGCCTCCTCACTTCCTTAACGCCAGAAGTCGACTCATGCAAGGTTAGATTTCAATTTTATTGTTCAAACGTAGATTTTTTTCCCTGTGCTTAAAACTCATTTAAAAAAATGTTTACAGCATTTTTTCATTGTGTTTTTCCTGCTCTACAAGCTTCATTATGGCTCCCAAGAAAGTGGGAACAGTAGTGAGAGTAAGAAGCCCAAGCTTATAACAGTTGAAATAAAGAAAGAACAAAACATGAGAACCGCCACCATGTCCCTCCACCACCGTCCACCTACACCAGCATTTGTGTGAGAGTTATTTTACTGATATTGAAAAGAAGTAAACACCTATTTGGGAAGTAATTATTTAAGAAAACTTTGATCTAATCTAATCTAAAAAATATAAGTTCTTTTCGCGTTTGAAATGGAAATTACGCATGACCACTATTTGTTGAAAAATAAAATTTGTAATTAAATTAAAAATGATAAATTTTATAAAATACTGCATTTTATTTTTTTCCCTTGCACTCAGTGAGTGAAGCCACTGGGTAATCTGCTAGTTTTTCTATAATTAAGGTTATTTTAATTTTATTTTGTTTTAGTGCCACATAAACGTATAATACACTTTAAAAACGTGTTTTTGAGTGCTGAAACACATTAATTGTATTTACATTAATTTCAATGGGAAAAATTGATTCGGGTCACTAACAAATCGGGTCATGAACAGTGTCTCGGAACGAATTAAGTTCGTGACCAGAGGTTCAACTGTGTTGGGGGTGGGAAAAAATTAATTAATTTAAAAAAAAAAAAAAAAAAAGGGTCGAAACTTTTTACATGTAACTTTTTTTTTATAAAACCCCTACAAGAACTATGAAGACTGAATCACCACAAACCTTTTCTCAGCTTCCAGTTTGTCCATCCGCTTCCACAGTCGGTTGACCAGTGCCTCCTGTTCCTGCTCCAATGTGTTCTCCAAGTCAATCTTCTCTCGTCTGAGCTGGAAAAAAACAAAAATGAATTTGTAAACAGAACGAACTTTGATTTTACATCCCTCTGATGACAAGGGTGACCAGGCAAAAATTATTATATCAGAAAACATATCAGAGGCCGACCGACGTTGGGTTTTCACGGCTGGTAGCGATACACATTATTACTAGCTAATGAAGCCAATAACCGATATTTGAAACCGATGTGCATTTACAATAAAAATGAGCATCTCCATAAAAAAAAAAAAAAAAAACTATTTTACAAACTCAACACAAAAGCTTGTATAAATAACCTTGTTTAGAAATAATTGTAACATTTTACATGAAAGAAAAAAAGGAATCAATAAAATCAGCTCCAAATAAATAACAAATAAACAAACAGACAAATAAATAAAAATAACCAAAACTAGGGAACTTGTAT
The DNA here is from genome assembly GCA_030068335.1 of Chrysichthys cranchii. Taxonomy (NCBI): domain Eukaryota; kingdom Metazoa; phylum Chordata; class Actinopteri; order Siluriformes; family Claroteidae; genus Chrysichthys; species Chrysichthys cranchii. The sequence goes on from JAQMCW010000006.1 coordinate 4,473,389, forward strand.
CGATACTGAAAACAGATTTACTAATAATTAGATAAAAAGTGCAGTGGTTTTAGTAACATGCTATAAAATATAAATGCTAAGTGAAACTTAGTGGCCCACACTTAGTTTGTTTTAGTGTCTTTTAGTACTCCCAGTTAAGCAGCAGCAGGTTGTGGTGAAGGATGCAAAGCTGCTCAGCGTGCTCTCCACTTAAGCTGGTTCTCCTGCTATCAAAAATTGTTGAGACGTCACTGAAGACTCACTCGCTTGGAACAGTCGAGGGAGGTGAACCAAGGAACTTTCTTGCTTGTGGGGCAAGAAGCTTAAAGCGTCCCTCATTCTGTCTCCCCCACTGGAGTGGATCCCCCCTTACGCCCGTCAATCACTGGCTCCTTCAGGTACAAATGTAATTCATTCTCAAGGCAGACTTTGGCAAAAAAGAAAAAAAAAATCCGCTCAGTTTTTCTGAATGAACGAGATACACTTTGTTTAAAAATATCCGCTCAGTTTTTCCGAATTAGCGAATTAACAGGATACAGTTTTCGTTTAAAAAGTTTCCGTTGTGTTTTCTTTAGTGAACGCATTATGCTTCCGTAAGCTCACATCACCGCAACAAGGTTCATTGTTCGGACGTTTTCAGCAGCGTAACTGGGAAACCAGGGAGGCGTTTCACTCTGGCCGATCAGACATTGTTGAGAAGCAAAGGCCAAAGAGGAAGAGCCGGCAGCAGAGCCACAGTAATTACTTAACAATATCGGTGACCGGCAAAATAAAATGCAGATACTGACGATCGCAAAAAGCCTAATATCGGCCAGGCCGATAATCAGTCAACCCCTAATCAGACTATTTAAAAGTGGTGCTGGGTGATATTACCTAAGGAATAAAACACAACAGGGCTCGCTGTTATAGAAAATAATCCATGTCAGGATGGTGAGGTGCGTCACTATACAAACACTACATTTCTTTTTGGTTTATTCTTACATCGTGTCCCTGTAAATCAGTTGTTACTACAGAAATGCCTGAAAAGTATTACAATTTAACATTTAAGAAACATTTAATATACAGGTTCTATCATCTGAGCCAAACTACAATTGAAACTCATGTACTTGCTTCAAAAACGCTGCTTTCTGCAGAACCCATGCACATTTGACTGTGGTTTTGTGGACTTGGCAGGTGTCAGACGTTCACAAGTCCCTATGTGCAGAGTCAAGTCTCGAGTCAACACGCACAAATCAGCAGTTATTATATCATACACGGGCCATCGAGCGAACGCTGTATTACAGATGGGTTTCAAAATCCAACCTGGATATTTTGGGAGTCGCACAGCCAGACACAGAAAGGATTTAAAAAAACAAACAAACAAACAAACAAACAAGCAAAAAAAAAAAACCCACAAGGAACTCGATGGTGTACACAATAAACAGGTAGACGATAATCGACAGAAATCCAATTTAACGTTAACGGTGACTTTTAATGTTGGTGCTGTAGGTTTTGGTAGTCGTTCAGACTACTGGTGCTCATGGGTATTTGAATACCTGGTTAACCATTTATAGTACCAGTACTCAAATAACAAAATCACTCTTTGGGAATTCGTAATGCCCTATAGCCACAAGAATTCGAAGTTAGAAAATATGAAAAAGAAAAACCCATGTCTGGCAGTTTTTAGGGGGTGATTTTAACCATCGCATGACTGTTGATGCCTGACAAGCTGGTTTAAGTATTTCTATAACTGCAGATCTCCTGGGATTTTCACTCAGAACAGTCTCTAGAGTTCACTCAGAATGGTGCAGTAAAGAAAAAACATCCAGTGAGTAGCAGTTCTGTGGATGGAAACGCCCTGTTAATGAGAAAGGTCAACGGAGAATGGCGAGACTGGCTCAAGCAGACAGAAAGGCTACAGTAACTCAGATAGCCAGTTTTGGTGAGAAGAAAAGCATCTCAGAATGCACAACATGTCAAACTTTGAGGTGGATGGGCTACAACAGCAGAAGACCGTTTGGGGTTCCACTTTCCACAGAAAGCTGAGGCTGCAGTGGACACAGGCTCACCAAAACTGGACAGCTGAAGACTGGAAAAACTGCAACCTGGTCTGATGAATCTTAATTTCTGCTGAAGCACACAGATGGTAGAGTTAGAATTTGACACCAACAGCATGAACTCATGAACCTAACCTGCCTTGTGTCAACAGTCCAAGCTGGTGGAGGTGGTGTAATGGTGTGGGGAATGTTTTCCTGGTACATGTGGTTACTTCAACCATGATGATGCACCACATCACAAAGCAAAACTTGTCTCAAATTGGTTTCATGAACATGCCAATGTGTTCAGTGCTCTCCAGCAGTCTTCCCAGTCAGCGGATCTGAATCCAGAACATCTTTATGATGTGGTAGAGCGCGAGCTGCACAGCATGGAAGTGCACCTGAAAAATTTGTAGGAATTGCATGATGTAATCGTGTCAACATGGACCAGAATCTGAAAGGAATGTTCCCAACATCTTGAGGAATCCATGCCATGAAGACTTGAGGTTTTGTGACCAAAGGAAGGCCTTAACCAGTATTAGTGTAATGTTCCTTAAAAAGTGCTCCATGACTGTACGCACCAACAGATTAATATAATCCTACATATTAAAAACAAAACAAAACAAAACAAATAAAAATGTGTTTAAGAAGGCTGCAATCACTGGGCAGGACTTTTCTAAGCAGGAACCAAACAGCAAAGGTACCTGCTCCAAGGTGAGCTGTTTGGAGATCGTATCGTTCTCTAACTTTTTGATCTTCTTCATCAGTTTGTTGACCTGGAATTCCTGCTCTTGTTCCAAGTGCTGCTCAAGCTCAGCTTTCTCATGTTGAAGCTAGGAGAGGAGAGGAGAGGAGAGGAGAGGAGAGACACATGATTTTAGGACTTTTTAAGAACTGTAGAGAGGGTCTATGAAATATTCATGTTGACAAATGCATGTCAATGAGGAAGCAATCACTCATTTCCACACAACTCTTAAAATACTTCATTAAAAACACAGACACACACACACACATCTGAAAGCTTTGAATGTGACCTTGGGATACAGCTGAACAAAATCCACCCTTTTAAAATCTTCCCTGAAAGCATATGACTCACCATCTAATTGCTTGGCAAGATGTTCCCCAAAAATGTCTGCACTATTAAGCTTCATTTAAGCAAATTACAAACAGATAGTGACTTTCCCCTCTTTTCTATTAAATACAGAAGCAAAAGCGAGGTCAGCATGACTAAACACTCTGTAGCTATAGACAGTGACCAGCTATTTTGCTGCCTCATCACTGTCTGATGTATCCCATGCAAAAAAGAGCAAAATAATCATCACAAAGCTACCAGCTATTCCCACACTGTCCACAGATGATCAAGGCAAGTCCACAATGTCTGCATTGCCATCTCAGCTCAAGTCTATATGGATAAGTGATTAATCCAAAACTTATTTTGAGGAAACTTTTTGAAGTAAATTGCTTATGAGGCAGTTCTAGTAGTTAAAAAAATTAAAAAAAAAAAAAAAATTAAAAAATCATGCGCCTTGATATATACACACCTTGACAGGTGCATACACCTGGCTTCATTCAGAAATTAGCATTGATAAATATGCAAATGAGAACCAACTGTTTCAATCCTCTCATATTTGCATATTTTAAGAAGACGCCATTTCATTTAAGGACACAATAACACCTCCTTATAATCACTGAATCTGATCTGATCGCTGAAATCTGATGTGATTTATTTCTGTACGCCTCGGACAGCATTTCTGGCTGCAACATGACCTTAGCGTTAATATTTACATTGTGTTATTGTTTGTATAGTAACAGTGGATGTTCGTCGTTGTCGTCTCCTGCCGCTTAATCAGGGTCGCGGAGGGAAGCTGGCGCCAATCCCAGCTGACATTGGGTTAGAGGCGGGTCACCACGCAGAAACAGACAACCACTCACACTCACATTCACACCTACAGCCAATTTAGAGTCGCCAATTACCTAATCCCCTCCGTGCATGTATTTGGAATGTGGGAGGAAACTGGAGTACCCGGAGGAAAGAACATGCAAACTCCACATAGAAAGGCACCCATGATGAAACCGGGGCTCGAACCCAGGACCTTCTCGCTGTGAGGCGACAGGATGTTCTGCATAAGATAAGACCAAGGCTTGGTGGTAAGCTCTTTGTAACAGTCATTAATGGAACATGCATTATAACCTCCACCAAAGAGGTCATGTTTGTGATGTAGTTTTTTTTTCTTCTCCGTTTGCCTGTAAGCATGATTAAACAAAAACTACTATCCTGATTTTCTGTAGCAGATACAACTCACGGGGCAACTCTGCCGAGTTGGTCATCTCTTTCTCTAAAGTCGCAAGATACGGCATTTGGCTGAACAGACGTCTGCGATCAACAGCGACAAACATCTTTAAATCCAGTAGATGGTGGTAAAGTTCAGTACTGACTAAACACAGTCAATGTAAAAATACGGTGTTTCCATTGTAAACGTATCCAGGTTGGATCTGGTCGCAGATCTGCATGTCAGAAGAGCGGCCGACTGTCCATAGTGGAGGTCTGCTGCCTCCAAGTGCCCTTCTAGTTTGTGTGTATTATTCCTTATTCGTCACATGTACAGCAATCATGAAAGTTAGCCTTTCAGCTCCTCTGATTTTTTGCAGTAAAACCACTGCGGTGAGAATTTCAAGTGTTGACAAAACAGATCATTTATTTTTAATAAGCACATTTATGACGTGCGTTTAGTCCACACGAAATGCCGCTTGGAAGCCTGCTGTGCGTAAGGCATGATACTGAAGTCAGATTACAGCAGAAATCAAGTTCTTCTGAATCGTATCATGCAACATCCCACCTAGTTCCGTCTTTCAAAACAGGAATTGATAGTTTGCATTTTACCAAGGAATTTTACCTTTACAACTTAGCACAATAATCAAACTGTTCACAGTACTCTTACTGTTCTGTACAGGTACAAGAACTGTACAAAGACCAAGATGAACGTTAGCAGAGAAGCTTTGATGAGATGATGAAAATGATGTGGCATAAATTTTCTGGAGTCACCGTGTAGGTTTAGTTTGATTTTGGCCCTAATATGTTCTGAAAATGGAACTGGTCAGGACAGTTTGTGTCTCAATGTTGTTGCCAATTCCTGTGATCCATGGTGCACGTCATTACAGAAACCCTGATCAATGTTAGAGCAGATGAAAGCATTGCCTCATAATGCAGCATAATGAATCCACTACTACTGCAGTGTCTAGAAACTTTTTTCATCTCACATGACCTAGTTAAAGTATAGCACTAGCTAGGTCAAAACTAGGTCTGGGTGATGTGACAAATAAAAAAATAAAAATAAATAAATAAATAAAATCTAGATATCTGAAAACTTTACTGCAATACACAATGCATAGTTTTACTGATGCATCAACAGAAATTTGCTAGCATTACATTTTTTTTGGGGTGGGGCCCTGAATAGGTCCAGTTAAATTTCAATTCAAATGTCTGCAAGAATCAATTATTTACATATGCTTCAAATAAGAGTCTGTAATTTGCTATAAAATATTGATACTGTGACATAACTGTGCTCAGTATGTATTATATCGTCATACTGCCCCGCAGCACTCCGACCATAAAAAATACGTCTCAGTGCACACTCGAGTCTTAAAGCCCGTCCGGTCTCTGCTGAGGTTCAGCACTTACTTGCATAAGTTTGCGAGAGAGTTCATTGGTGAGGAATTCTTCTTCCTTCTCATAATTCACAGCAAGCGTTTCCTTCTCCTTCTGCAGAGCCTGGATCTTCTTAAACAGTGTGTTGCTGATGAACTCCTCTTCTTGTTCTGCTCGGGCTTGCTGCGGATCAGAAAGTATTACATTTAAGAGAGCGTTTAAAAGACACAAGTAAGAGACAAGGGCTGTTTGTCAAATCACAAAACCTCTGAAACGAGCTGTCAAACACCCAAAACCCACAGATAATATGTAAATATGCAATTAAACACTCAAGGACATAATAGTTTCCCAAGCAAATGGTTTCCACAATGACAAAGATGACAGATGATCGAATATTTATGAGCTGTGTGTCAAGCAAGGACATGCAGTCTGGAATAGCTGGTATGGTGCATGCAAACGAGGAAGATGAATTCATATTGCATTCAGCCATCATGACTTTTCTGGATGCCAGTCATTCTGGGTCACAGGCTGTTTTTAGCAGAAGAATAACAATATTCTGGTACCCCCCTCCAGACTACTACAATTTGTCGTGTAAAAAGGCACCAAAGCTGCCAACAGTTTCCAACGACTTCCACGTTGATGAAAGCTTGTATAAATAACATCTTTGCTGTCTGTGCTATAGTTTCAGTTCTCTTTTTTTATATCGGCACAAATAAATTTTATTGCAAAACACAAAACGGACCATCTGCGAGATAATCTTCAGGGAACAAAAAGAGAAATGTCGTGCATGATTTCACTGCATGCATACTTATTATTTATAACTATGAAAACTGGCCTAGCATGCAAATCTGTACAAATCCCTGGATCACAGAAAGCCCTGGATCAGTAGGATTGACATTTTGTATTATGATCTAGTTAGTGATTGCCTTTCCAGTGGACTGTTTTGCTTATTACCCACGTAACGACCGGCGTAGGGTTGCAGCTGCTCAGGTGGCACTTGATCAATAGTAGGTCGCACAAAAACCCCTGGAACGTCTCGCTTCTCTGCTTTCTCAATTTTAAACTCAGACAACGCTCTTTTTTCTCAGGCAGGAAATGACAGAAAGAAGTTTCTGGAGTGTCATTATACAGGAGAAAAGGCCTAAGCCTCGTTCCCTATGAATATAACAAGTTTCTTTTAGTAATATATTAATTTTACACCAACGAATTAATGAATAAATCTCCCAATGTATGGTCAAATGAGAAGTAAATTTTTGCAGCATCTTTCATTAAATAATAATAATACACTTACATGTGGCTAAAATCCCTCTGGTAATAATGTCATTTACTGGAAAACTAATCCAGTCCAAATAGGGCTTTTGGTTTAACAAGGACAGCTTCACCCATGGGCTGTATGGAGTCTTGGACCCAAATTTATAATTATTCCACTTTTCAATAAGTAGTGTCAGCGGTTTTTTGTCTAGATATTTAATGTTTTATTTCCAAACACACACACACACACAGCATAGTACTCATAGCACTTATCTGACCTGCCTGGCTGGCTGGGGCCTAACAAACCTCTAAAGCTAACAAGCTCAACACTTAAAACCATAATTACGGATAATTACACACTGGTAACTACAAAATAGATAAATAAATACACGCATACGTAAATACCAGGTTTTAAAAGTAGTTATTAATGTGTAAAAGCTGTCAGTGTGGTGCGTTCTTATCCCAGGTGCTAACTGAGGTGTTTAGCTTGGTAGCTAAGGGTTCCTCCATGTTCCTCAGAGCAGGAGTTAGTCATGGGACTAGCTGTGCAGCTCGTAGTTTTTTATTAAGTGACTTAGTAACACAATGTATGCGTTAAAAAGTCTCCGGGTGCTTAAATGACCGCCAAGTCAAGCTGTCTTCACGCTAACCTACCTTAGGTTAATAACATTAGCCAGCTAAAGGCGCTTGCTACCTAGCAAAACAAACAGTTAGCTGGACGGTGTCCCAGCTCGTGTGACACGCCTTACACTACACTCCGTGTGGAGCAGCCGCAGGTCCACCGAGCCGACATGGACTCACAGAGCCGTGGATCAGTCCATCATCATGGCCCAGGAGTCAGGGCTGCTCACCCTGCTGCACTTACAATGGTGACGCTGGCTTTGCGCAGGTCTCGGTTCTCCTCCTGCAGGGCTTTACACTTCAGCTTGAACGTCTCCAGCTCGATCTTCAGCACTTTGTTCTCCTGCTGCAGGGACGCCAGGCGATTTGTCAGCTCCTCCAGGCGAAAGGGGGAAATCACGAAGCCCTGCTGTTTATTGGAAGAGGAAGAAGACGTGGAGCACTGAGGAGTAGCCGAGCTGCTGCCCGCTCCATCAGTGTCACTCTCACTCGCGCTGTCCGCCATGATCACTGCCAGCATCTGAGGCAGGCAGCAGCAGTGTGCAGCCCAGCAGCGTCGTCGTCGTCATCATCCTCGCCTCGCCTCCGCCTCTTCTCTTCCCACCCGCATTCAAGAACTAACCCCGCCTCTTGTGCTGTGAGTGGCTGGGAATATCAGCAGGCCGTGTCTGATTGGTGGTTTGCGTCTTAATATGCACTGCGCAACCAGTCACGGTGCAGGAGGCGGGGTTTGACGAAATGATAATGGAGGAGTGGAGTGGAGTGGAGTGGAGGACAAAAAACGGGATTGAGCGACCTCCTCCGAAAACATTTGGTAGCAACAACTGAACAGGAGGTCAAAACCAGGTGGAGAGTCGAAGCTGGGTTGCAGTCTGTGTCTATATGTCTTTAATTTCTTTCCATTCCTGTGAAGGAAATCTGCAAATGTATATATGAAGTAAAAATGATAATCTATCTATCTATCTATCTATCTATCTATCTATCTATCTATCTATCCCTCCGTCTATCAATCTATCTATCTATCTATACACTGTATATATATAATATATGTGTGTGTGTGTGTGTGTGTGTCTATATATATATATGAGGCAGACCATTTTATGCTCGACAAGGTCATAAGGCTTAGTAATGCCATACTTGAACAGTAAAGTGACCCATATCCTGCAGAAAAATCCAGCTTGCAGATATCTACCAGGTACCAAAACAGAGGCCAAGTTAGTCCCAAAACCATCTTTGCCAGCTTCCCACTCACTCATCTTCTGCCGCTTAATCCTGTTCAGGGTCACGGGGGAAGCTGGAGCCAATGCCAGCTGACTTTGGGTGAGAGGCGGAGTACACCTTGGGCAGGTTGCCAATCCCCCGTAGGGCTAACACACAGAGATAGACAACCATTCACACTCACAGGCAATTTAGAGTAGCCAATTAGCCTAATCCCCTCTGTTCATGTATTTGGACAGTGGGAGGAAACCCACACGGACACGGGGAGAACATGCAAACTTTTGATTGAACCCAGAACCTTCTTGTTGTCTTGCTGTGAGGCAACAGTTAACCACTACACCACCATTTGCCAGCTTCCTTACTATTTAACTACATGTTTCAGTTAAGCAGTTTGTTTTGTTTTCTTTCTTAGTAGAGATAGGTCAGAAAGAGGACATGAAGTTAGTTGGTGTGAGAAAAGAGGATGCAGAGAATAGAGTTAGATGGAGACAGATGATTCGC
>JAQMCW010000006.1:4485716-4518173 GCA_030068335.1 Chrysichthys cranchii
TAGCGCGGATGTCGACTATACGAGTGAGCCACAATCCCGCAGTGAGTGAGAGAGAGAAGTTGTGATCACGTGAGGCTCGGCAGCCGAAGCGCATGAATACTACTCATATTGCAAGACATCGCTCGTTAACCAAGTCAAAATTTATTACAATTTTTTGCTAGTCTTGCAAAACACTCACAGACCAAGGTTCCACTGTATTTCTTTCTTTATTTCTATAACTGTTACACGCTTAGGCTTCTTACTCTCACTACCATTTCCACTTTCTTGGGACCCATCATGAAGGCTTATAGGGCAAAAAGGCAGAAAAACACAATGGAAAATGCGTTGAACACTTTCACACCACGAGTACTTGAATGGAACTGAATGTTTGTGCTGCAAAGCGTGGGTCGGCTGTATGTGTACATCAGTCGAGGCTTTGTTCGTCGGTCGGTACAAAATCTGTTCGGGAGTTTAGTTGATACGTCGATTTGTTCGCCATCCGATGCGTTCACAAGCCGAGGGTCCACTGTTCTGTATACAGTCTTAGAGAACAGTTATCTCTGTCTTAGGCGTAAAAGAGCCACATATACTTCATATACATCATTCAGATAAACGTTCCAATCACACCTTTTCAGAGTTTGAACACAATTTATTTTATGCTTAAATAATTAATTCAATCATCCAGTGTATGGTTTCTCATACAAGTTTGTTACCAGATCATTCAATGAATACCTGAAGGTGATCTCTCTTTTCTTTTTTTTTTTTTTGAGTATATTCAACATAAGGAAATATTTCACCAAACCCAAATAAAAAAAAAAAAAAATGCCCCTTATGACCACAGCAGCCTTGGAACCTAGTAATACACCGTTAGAATGGTTACAAATGGTTGGCTTACAGAAAGACCTCTCAGTGCCAGTACACGTGAGACCGGTTAAAAGTAAACGGAGTGCCAGTTGACGTGATGCGCTCTCACACTCCAAGCTTGTCCTCGACTGCATAGCATAGGAAACCTTTTAGCTGCGAGAATTTTAACATTCGATCATGTCCATTCACTTCCTGTGAGTCTGTTGTGGTACAGTGGTGTGATTATAAAACAGTATTAGTGACAAATACCAAGGCTATGAGTGCGCACACAGATAGAACATTTATCACACCTCTGGTTATGTAGATAGGAAACAAATCAAAAATAAGGTGAATCACATGCATCAAAATATTAGTATTCTGAGTAAATCTTTTAACACAACTGCAGCTATGTCTGTCCTGTCATTATTGAGACTTGTGGTACGCTTAAAAAGAAATGTACTCTGTTGAAATCAAGCAAACTTGTTCTTGTGTAAAAAGTTCTTTTTCTCTGTGTAATTACAAGTACCTGTAGCGTTACCCCCAAACTTTTGTTTTTATTTAACGTTGGAATTAATATCAGCATTCATTTCATTTCATTCCAACACACATTTGTGACTCTCTCTCCCTCCCTCTCTCTCTCTGTCTCTCTCGCCAGTGCATTCACAATTTTGTGAGCTACTTTAGAATTTATACAGTTCTGGTTTATGTACAGGATCTTTAAAAACAGCATTATACAGCCCCACACTAGTCCGAGAGGGAGGGAAAGAAAAGTAAGGCGAGTGTAGAAGGTGTTTTTAAAAACATGTTCTTCAATTTCTGTCAGTCCACAATGTTCTTTGTACCATCTTTGGTCATGGAAATGCTTCAGTGCCTTTTTTTTTGCCTCATTGGCACTCCTCCAGCGTAAGGCAGAAGAAGCTTCATGCCACCACCAGTCTTGAGCGAATGTGTCATTTCCTGGCACCGGTCGGATGTTGTGTGTCACTGACAGAAATGCGGAGGTTTTCCATGCTCATGCGAAATCATAAAGTCCTCTTCCTAAAAACCATGCGTTTATGTAAAGGCTGCAGACGCACAATCCCCTGTCCTGATCTCCTGCATAGCGCTTCCAGTGATCCTTTTCCCAGGAAAACAATGATGAGACAAGTTCAGATCTCTAGCAAAGACACACAAAACATCACAGAGTGCCTGTTAATTTCATGTTCATTTCCTTTCGCTTTGATTTGTACAGCGCTGTCGAGAATAAACAATCCCGATGTTTTGCAGAAAGCCGGATACAGATTTGGCTCTGTAGTGGTGACGGTTTCAAGGAAAACCTCCCTGATAATACCGTCAGACGAAATGCCTTTCACATGACTGCGCACTAGCAACCGTGTTACTTCTTCGGAATTTTTTTCCTATGAAGTGCAGGATTATAAATGGTTGTTTATAAAGCAGACACTGAGATTCGGATACTATACGGTGAATTGTATTTTACAATACACATGTGTCTGGCTGGTTGCGTGGTGAGCGCACAGAATTTCAAGGCCTTCAAAACATTCTCCAGTGATCAGGTCACCGTGCTGTTTGGCAGAGAAAACTGTAGCCGCCTGCACAGCAGTGTGACTGCATTTCACTTGTGCTCGAAAGAAACGAGTTCTTACAAACCATAAGCTTTCTCACGGATGTGCACCTGGTCCTTAAACATTAAACAGTATGAATGACTTCTAGCACAACTCTGGACGTTGACATACCCGATAGCACACATGACTGTTACGATTGACCCTTTTTCCCTCTTTGTCTCCCTTCTTTCTTCTTGTCTCCCTCTCCGACCTGTAGGAGAGAAAGAAAGATATGGTGAGACTTCTAGAATCTTCACAAATCACTTCCATAGGTTAGGATATGAAATCGTTCCCTGCTGGTGCACGCTGGTGAAAACCTGGAAACAATAACTACACACTCAAGCAGACAGCACTAATCAAACACTAACTCTGATGAATGGAAGAAAAAAAGTAGCGTTAAATGCAACACTGTGAGATGGCCACTCGCTAAGGGAATGCTCGCTCTCGTTCATACTTCAGAATGCAGCGTTTGTTCACAGCCTGTCCACACACGCATCCAGGTTTTAGATGTTTCAAACACAACAAGTGAGTCACACGCAAGCGGTTTCAACTCCAGTGGAAATCAAGCCTGCACACGGCACACCTTCCCAACCTCAGAGTTTTCACTAAGGCACTCGGGGCTCTTAGCGGACCCCTCTTCCTCTTCAGCTGGCTGCTCGGCCCTAGCGGCCTGTCTCGAGTGCCTGCCTCTCTTCTTCTTGCCTTTCTCATCTTTTCCGGGCACACGACGCACCACTTTCCGGATGACCTGAGAGAGAAGCTAAAGTCATGCAATACACTGGGCTTCTCACACTCACGCATATGAAGATGGAAGGACGTGTATATGTATGTGTATGTATATATATATATATATATATATATATACACACAGATGGACAGAAACGTGACAAATGGCTAAAGGTGCTTTGGTTTGCAAGGTTACTTTTCTGGTGACAGTGTTTCCCTCTTCATCTGTGAACTGCTCCTCTGTGACTGACTCACCAGGAATGTTTTTGGCCTGATCGCCCTACGGAGGAAGATGTATAAACAGACTTGCTCATGTATTAGTAAGCACAGACAAGTGTACACAGACACACAGATGTGTGCAAGCCACAAGCAGTTCCATTTAGCAGTACACGATCTGGAAATTTCAGTGGTAATTCCCACCACCGGTTGTGTGTTACGCAGTTACAGCATGGCTGGCATCAAATATTCAGGTTGACTGACAGGCCGTGGATCGAGTTGGAAAATTCTACATCTTACAGGAACGCTGTGTTATTACATGCGTAATAAGCTCCAACATAGCAAAGTAGAGTCACTGACTAAAAGCCTATTGTTATTCCCTTCCATCTGGACGGATTTTGTACTTTTTTTTTTAGGTAACATATTACTGCAAAAAACAGCATCAAACAAATTTAAAATGCAGTACTATGAAGCATAGACCATGTTTAAAATACTTAGGAACGTACAGCCGACATGTATCTTATTGTCATGTTGCTCCAGTTGCCACAACTCTACCTCACGTGCCTTCAATTAAGGTCTAAACAATCTCTTTTTTAATTAAATTTTTAAAAAAAAGGTCTACGCTGTAGACATTTTTAGTGTGTCAACAACGCTTACATTGTGAAGATTTTTATGGAGATTGTTTATCTCATGCGTATCGGTCATAGTTACTAAAAATGTCCTCAAACAGATTTGTTTACGGAAATCTTATCCTGCCTGAATGGTTTTTAGAAAAGCACTACATGTATCCCATGTTTCCATTCCACTATTTTAGAAAAAACAACACGTAAGGGGCAATAAATCAGATGTATGGTGGTGCAAATAATAGCCTTTGGAAGGATAGGATGGATGTGAGAGAAATAAGTAACGTCAAGGAGATGAAAAAGATGAAGAGAAGAAGTAAAAGCTATAGACCTTATAATGGAAAAGCAACGAGCGCTTCACTCCATGCCCACACGTACATAAATAAGCACACACAAAGACCACTGCACACCCTGCACTAGTAACGCCAAATACCTTCAGAATCACCCTCCGCCGATACACCCTGGTGGTGACTGTGTGTTCCTCATCAGAACTGGACTCAGTGTCTTTATGTGCGCCCTGCTGAAAGCAGTTCAGTATATTTTGGTTGGCCCAGAGCCATTATTCATGTAGATTAGGTTTAAAACCCCAAACCCAAGAACAGCTGAATTTCAAAGCAGTGAAATGAATTGTGTTTGAAAAGACTAACGAAACCAACCGCAACCTCCACAAGAATGGCACCACATTATTGTAGCAAGCATATATTACCTGTTGCGTTTGAGCTCTTTTCTGAGTCTCTTAAGTGTACAGTGTTCTGAGTCTCTTTTTTTTCAATGCAAATGAATATCAACAACAGTACCTTAGCTTTTGGCTCTGCCGACTCCTCGTCCACGGTGCTTGGCCCAGCGGTGGTGTTATCTGGAGTGATCCTATCCATTTTCTCGGAGTCCCTGCTGCCTTTGCCCTTCACCTTACTGGACAGTTCCTGGGCCTCAAACAGTGAGCCAGCTTGGGCTTGGAGCTCTGGATGTTCCCCATTCTGTTTCTCACTTTGCAGCACAGAGGGAGCGGATGTTGGCTTTTGGCTAAAAAGAAATCAATGTTAGCTCATGAGCTTGTCCACTGGTGCCTGATCTACTGATTAAAGGATATCAAGTAAAAATGTCTGTTTTAATTGGAAAACTGGGAAAGACAACAGATCTCACCTCCTCTCTTGCTGTGTTTGTGTATCGCCGTGTAGAACCGAAGCAGAGATATCTTTGGTCACACCGGATGGCCCTTCTTGCAGCCCTGCAATCGAAGACATCTCTTTTTCTGCCTGTTCCACTTGTGAGAGATTTACCTGCTCTCTTTCTTTGGTTATCTCCTCATTCTCTGACCCTTCCTCCAAGTTAATGCCTTTATGAGGGGACTTGAGCTTCTCCTGTGTCATATCGTCCTCCTCTTCCTCGTCAAAACCAGACCTGCCACTTTCTCTTGCCCCATGGGCTCCATCGGGTGGAACCTCTTGCTCTTGAAGAGCACTCTCCATGAATACTTCTGGAGATTTAGACACTTCGTCACTGTCATGGACCCCCAGGTCATCTTCAGTCAACCCCTCTTCTCGACTATAAGACCCTCTGCCTCCTATTGAGGAATCCTCAGCTACCACAGTAGGGGGCGCTGCATTGGGGGAGAGTGCATCTCTGGAGGTGGTCACCAAGGACAGTTCATTGGGTCTAATGAGGGTTTTACTGGGCGAGGCTACACTACCATCCTCACTAAAGAAATCATCCTGGCGGAGAGGGGTGGGGGGTACATAGGACAACTCTGAGGGACTCTGCAGCTCCATAGCGATGTCGTGGTAACCTGAGTGATACAACACAGCAGGACTGAGGTGGATGCAACACCATAACTCCAAAATGTCTCTACCAGATCAACAGATTTGTTAGGTGACCTTTTTTTTTTTTTTACATGCACAGTAACCAAATTTTAAAAAAAAAAATGGAACAGTGATAATGATTTTGAAATGAAAGAATATTACATGGCAAAACAGTTATATACCAAATTAATTTAACAATACAGATTTGATTTAGGGTGAGGTCATAAATGAAGTGGCTCTACCATGTAGGAATCATGGGGTTCAGATAGAAATGAAGGGGAGGGAAAAAAAAGAAACAACACAGCACTGGAATATTGCAAACAGATAACACAGTTATAACAGGTAAGGAGGCAGAGAACGATGAAGAGGGGAAATCGGGGAAGACCAAGGACGCCATAGGGTGTAGTTTTGAAAAGAAAAAAAGTGCTCGGAATGATAATTCAGAGTTAGTAAGTGACTATCAGAACAGTGAAGCTAGCAATTCAGAGTTAGCAACGCTGCGAGTCGAGCTGACCGTGAGAAGGGAGCTGCAGCTAGAGTTAGCATTATTAGTGCTAGATAGCAAGAGAAGAGGCAGCAGCAGCTATGCCAAGCGTGCTGCTCAGACGCGCAGATGTCTCGCTGTGGGAGCGGCCAGGTGGCTTTGGAGAGTAGCGGGTCTGGTTTTGCAGAAGACTAGAAGAAGGCACCCTAGCAGGAAGGTTCAGAGGCTGGGATACTAGAGATCTATCAAGCTCTACAGGCATCAACAAAGCAGACATTCCACCATGCTATCAGAAGAGCTAGATGAGACTGCGTTACAGCTGTTGTTCTTATTGGAGAGAGTAAAACAAAGCATGCATGTTACAAAAAAAAGCAATGTAGCTATCATTATGTTTTCATGTATCTAAGTATTTGCTCAATTACAGCATGACAGAACTACCACAAATTTTGCTACTAGGTTTGGTTTAGAATACTGTGCATACATATAAACATAATGTTTCTGTACGTTGAGCATGGACCAAATGTTAATCCCATCATATAACGCCAAATCATAAAGCAGGCATGATGCGTTGTAGAAATCTAACAAATCTTACACCCAATTAGTCGAAACGTTTTAACAGCTGAATAATGATGGGTTTATTTCCAAGATGGGATTAAGTTTTAATATTTATAACTGCATGCATTACATCAATCCATACAGTTAAATACATTCATATCACACTGCCCGACGCTGGTTAGTCACACCAGTTCGAGTAAGGAGCAGCATTAATAATTGGAGAATCAAATATATTTCAACGGGTCAAACGTGAATTGGGTGCAGTTGAGGTTGGGATTTCGATTTGAATTTAGGTCAGTAAGTGTTTAGCCTTTATAATTTTCTACTTCTGCAAAGATTCAAGAAAGAAATAAAAGGAGAAACAGAGTTCAGCTAGATGGGGCTAAACTTTACCATCAGCCTGATCCCGGAAAACTGCGTTATCATCTGCAAAACACCTTGTGCCTGAAATGTTACCATAATCAAATATTGGCCCTTCCAGCAATGTCACAATATCCATCCGATTGATCTTTGTCAGTGCTGCAGTTAAGGAATCCGCTAAAAGGATAGAAAAGAATACACTCAGTTTCAGAATTGTTATAGGAGTGAAAAAAAATACACATTGGAATTACAACTTCTGTTCACACATAATGTGGAATAAATTAAAAAAAAAAAAAAAAAAAGGAAACCAACAAGCTACAGTCAGTTAGATTCTAGGACACGAATGGTAGTCTTTTTTAGGTATTTTTTTTTTGTATGAATCTTTTTGCATGAATTTTATTCACAGTGAGGAGTAACAGAAAGGCTTTCTCTGTGAAGTATGATGTATGTAACGTACCCTGCTCTTTACCGTCTAGCAAAAGAAAATAATACAGGAACTTACTTGTGGCATTTTTACCGTCTCTGCTGACCCATTTCTTTAATAGCATGAAACTCTGAGCTGTCAAGGAGTTGGGGTTCTCCACACGGATGTGATTTATCTCATCAACCGAGAAATCCATTTCCCTGGCCAGCTCTGCAACACGTTAAAAATAGATTACCAGTCTGTCTCTCTTCCAGACGTAAGCACATGATACTGCAGTCCAGGCAGGTCAGGAGATGGTACTACCTACTGATACTGATACACTCAGGACCATTCTGAGCATACATGGCCAAAAAACAAAACAAAACAAAACAAAAAAACACCAAATAAACCCCACCATACTTACAGAGTATAAAGCCAGGGGTCAGCAAACAGCACTGTCATATACTCGTTTTTAAAATGTAACAACTTTAGTAATAAATAAAAGTCGTACAAATGTGTTCATCACGATTTTAATTCTCTAGGTAGGAACCCTGCTTAGGATTGTGTCTCTTACCAGTCCAGCTAAGGCCAAGATGATCAGCGACTATAGCCATTCGCAAGTCTGTCCTCTCGCAAGGACTTTGAGGGCCTATTAGTTAAAAAAAGTTACGTTAATAAAGTCATGAACAAATGCAATCGAACATAATAAATATGAGAAAATTGGTATAACCTTTTCCCCCAGAAATTAATTCAATTTTGCATATGTTGAGGAGAAAAGAGGACAAATGCAATGCTGCAATTCATCTGGTTAATAAATTGTCAGTAGTGTTAACGAGTAAGTTTGCAAAGAATAATTTGCTACCAATCGAAAAAAAAATTCCTCTTACAGTTAAAAAACAAAACAAAAAGTAAATAAACCTCACTGGATACATGATGATGAACAAGACTCACAAATGAACAATGGACAGTTGTTTCAAATGCTTCTAAAGTTTCTGCATAAGACCAAAAGTCAAAGCTACTACAAACTGCTTAGAGCTCTGCATAGGCGACGATTTGTCCAGCGCCCCTCTGATATGAGCATGCTACAGTGAAGCTGACTACGTCATATAGAGTGAAGTCATAACAAGAGACACAAGTACACAAAGAGAGAAAGATGAAACAATGAGAGAAAAGACATCTACAGTTAAATCACGCCACAAGCAATCACAATGGTTCATGCAACTAAGATCATACAAGTGGAAAATTTTTACAAACTAGGCTCGATTTCCACGCCGGGGGCCACTTGAGACCCAGCACCCTGACTGCCTTCACTTCCACCCGTCCTCTTACTCCTCCTCCTTCTCCTCCTGTCTCTGTCGGCCTGCTCAACCTCTGCTCTCACATCTCTAGCAGACCTGGATGTAGTGGAGGGCTGGGATGCTTCTGACAAAGAGGTGTTCCTGGATGTGCTCCTTTCTTCATCCTTATCATCTCCCTGCATCTTTTTGTCTTCATTGGCATGGCAGTCCGCAAGCTTTACTGTTTCACTAGCCTTTGAGTTAGTCATTTTGCCCATGGCCTGCACCTGCTTTTGGCTCGTCTTACTTTTTGAGGCTTTTGGAGAATCTGTCTTTGATGTGCTCTTAGCTACTAATACCTGAGTTCTTCTTTTCTCTTTCACTAATGCTCTTGTCCTACATTTCCCCACTGAAGGAGAACTACGAGGATCTTTTTTAACCTTCAACACTGGGATGCGAGATTTAGGCTCCGCAATCAGGAATGGATCTAGTCTTTTGCTGGGTTTGATTTCTTTGTTTGATAGCTGTAAACGTATACCTGTACTACTAAAGCCTTTTGTTGAACGGGGCTCCAGTATTGGCAACCTAGACTTTAGTGGCTTTCGCTTAACATTCTTGCATTGTGGAATTAAGTTTTCTTTGTTCACAACATTTTGTTCATCGCACTGTGGAATTAGATTTGCCTTGTTCATATCGTAGCTCTCTTCTCTCACTAAATCTGAGGCAGTTTTGAGCAAATCCTCTGCAGTATGCTTAAAGTAGCTGGGCTCGGGATGTGAGTGCTGATGCTGTTCTATAGTGCTGTACTGCATGTATTTATTTGTAACACTGGAAGCCTGAAGATTATTGTTATTATTGAAGTTCTGTGTCTGGATACACTTCTGCTCTGCCTTTGATAGGTCTGTCCTTTGCTCGTATTGGCTTTCTGTACTTGTTTCTGGTTTAAAGCCTTCTGAAGCTAGTGATGTTTTAAGTGTAAAACTGTTCCAGTCCATACACACCAAATCCTTATTCTCACCAGAGGTGTCTTTGACTCCTATCTTAAAAGAGGAACACAAATTAGAACTGACTTCTGAATATGAGGGTGGCTCCATAATGTTGTCATGAGATGGCGTGTCCGAGCGATCAGCGCAAATCTGAATGATATTGTATGATATTACTGAGCTGTTATCCATCTTAACCTGTGCATGCTCTACTTGCTGTGGTTGTGTTGTGACTACACTTGGATTTGTGACCCCATCCCTTTTATTCCCAGGTCTCCGTCCATATAAATGCTCACCAATCTGGAAAAACTGCAGCCTCTCTTCAACAAAATCCCGTTTGCTCATGTCAATTGCACCACTGCGGGTCATCTCAAACATCTTCCCTTCATGGAAGGGGAACGGGTTAGGTTCACTAGTTGGTGTGCTTTCATCCGTTGGAGTTCTTGCAGGAGTCGTGTCAGAGGTAGTCGCTTGAGACTTCTCATCGATAGCTAGGCCGAAAGGCTTGGGCTCATCGTCTTTAATTCTAGCATCAACAACTTCATCATCTCCTCCTTTACTTGACCATGGGTCAAAGTCCAAGCCTTTTGTTGCAACGGTTTTAAACGGAGTGTTAAACTCTTCCTCGAGCTTGTAGCTAAAATAAGTGTCAGACAGTCCTTCTTCCTTTGATTGCTTTTTGTCCTTTTCCTTGTCTTGTCCATTTTCGGCTTTTTTAACTGAAGGATCGCTCTTGGTTTTCGCCTTTTTGTACTCCTCCGTTGGCGATTCCTCTTCGATTACTTCAAGCTTACTTTGACTAAAAGAACGATCACTAGGCCTAAGCATGCTTTCTGATGCCCAAATGTCTTTTCTGTTGTCACTGGAAAATCCAAATGATTTTACGTCATTTTCATGAAGGCCATCATCCTCGTCCTGAAAGTCATATCCATCCAGAGAATCAATCTCTGTGGCATCTGTGTCATGAGAGAATTCGGCAGTGGTTGCTATTGAGCAGTCTGTAATTGACTGATCGTTGCCATTTTGTTCATAGTCGTTATCCTCTGCTTTGCCGTTACCATTGATCCCAGGTTCTTTATGATTGCCATTTCTGTCGTGTTTTTTGGTTTTGGCTTCCTTCTCGTGGTCCTGCTCATCGATTTTAAAGGTATATTTCTTTACAGGAATGGGCTGAAATACTGATTCGTCTTCACTCGAGTCACTGTCATTAGCTCCTGGAGGCACAGGGGATGGAGGCTGGACTCTAATTATGGGCTCAGCAAGCAGATGCTTATCATGCTCCTCCTGGAGGTTCACCTCCATCATATCAGTATCCATCTCTAACGAAGGAGAGGACCCTTTTTTCTCTGTTTGTAATGAATCGGAGTCCAAGGGAGGGGGAGGAGGAAACTCTATGTAGGCAACTCGTTTGTCTTTACTTGACTGTCCTGTATCCTGACTCCTGATGGCTGGCTTCATGTCTGTAAACTTTTCTGGGGCAGGTTCTTTAAATGTAAACACTTTGCCTTGCTCTGAATCTTCTGATTCTTCTGAGACTTCAGCTATAGGACTTGCACTGCCTGGTATGAATGCCATGTAACATTCAGGAGTCCTTGAGGTGAGATCGTAACTGACTTCCTCAGAGCTAGGTGTTTCTGGTGTCATGGGACTTTTCCCTGAGCTATCAAGAAAAGATATCTGCTCTAATGTGTCATCATCTGGGCTACCCTGAGGGGATGTTGGCTGTCTCTGTTTGACTGTATAAATTGTTCGGCTCTCTGAACCGACAATCTTCCTCACAGATCCATTCGTCCCACCTGCTAAATCCTTCTCACCTTGTTTTCCTACTTGTACACTTACGTAAACTGGTAATGTCTTCAATCCTTTGAAACTTTCTCTGGTGGTGACTGTGGTAACCTTTTCCACTGCACTAGTGTCACTGGAGTTACCTGAACCTGGATCTCTGCAAGCACCACCCTCTACAGAACCCTGAAACGTCTTTGTTACAGCCTCTTCCCTAGAGAATTCTGAGCGACCCTGAACTCTTGTTTTAGCTAAAGTAGGTATATGTGATGGACTCTTTTCCAACTGCTTAACAGCTGTATCTTGTTTTGCTTTCTTCGCCTGATCAGCATCAAGGAGACCAGAAGCCATTCGCACAGGAATTTGTGATTCTGTGATCTTTTTTTTAACGGTCTTCATTTGTGTATCATCACTGTCTATGTGGTTCTTTTTCGATGCGAACTCTGATTTGATCTCCTTCACAAGTAACTCGTTTTTAAAATGTTGCCCCTTAAGGTCAACACTGATTGTGCTCTGCTTATCCGTGCTACTGGTATCTTTTAAGAAGTTACGGATTTGCTCCTTACCATATTCACTAGTCCTGATTTTACTGGCATCATAAGTGAGTTTTGCATCTATGTCTTCCTTTGGCTTACTGACCTTTTCAAACTGTGGCTTGTTGAAAATGGTGTCAGGACTTTCTGATGAACACGATGCAATGCCAAATTTACTACCAGACAAACCTTGCCCGGGGGTCACTTTACTTTTATCACTTTCTGCAGATTTGTTCAGAGGCTTTCCGTCTTCTGTGGAATCTACCTTTGAAACCTTTGAGCCAGCAAAAAATTGATACACAGGTAACTTACTTTCTTGAAGTTTTTTTACAGGTGGTTTTGATTGTGTACTTGGCATACTTTTATCTTGATTTTGGACCTCTGTTTCAAATTTTAGTCTAACAGAGCTCACTCTGGAAGTCTTAACTTGGACTGGGGGAGAAATATCACCTGGCTTTGACTGCCAAGCACTGTTTTCCTGTTTTGGTTTGTCCTCATTTAAGAGTGACTGTGCCCGCCTCTCTGGGCTGCTTGGCAAACTAGCGCTTTTTCTTTCATTCATGCTACCAAACAATTTCTGTTTCCCCTTATCCCATTCCTCGGCACTCACTTCAGTTTTCTGCTTTGTTTTCTGCGGACTACTGCACACTGAGCTTGGGCCTGACCGCGTCTCTCTGAAGTCTTTCATGGGAGGCTTTTTCTCAGGGGATTGAAGCTCATCATTTAGCTTTTCCGTTTTGTCTCTAAAAAACTGTGAAACTTCACTTAGTTTTTCTTCAGCCTCTTTGACAGTTTGGTCAACACGATCTTCATATATAAGTTTCTCTCTATTTCTGTCTTGCCTATCTTGGGTGAAGCACATCCTCACTGTATGCTTGGGGCTGCCAGGTTCTGTTGTATAGTGCAACACTGTCAGTTTATCATACTGATCTTTATGGAAAAATTTGTCAGACGTGTCCCTTGCCGACCTGAAAATCGATTCTTTTTTGGGGCCATAAAATCCTTCTGCTCCTAAATCTGAAGTGATGCCATTTCCCTGGTTAATGACTGAATCCTCAGTATCAGACTGTGATGTGTCTAATTTTTCGGAAAGAAGCATTTTCTCTGCAAACCTATAAGACTCTCCCCTCAGCTCGGACAATTCATCGTCATGATATTCGATGGACTGCTGGCTTAGGAGTTTAAAAGCTTTATATGAGTCATCAGCAATGAGCTGAGCAGAACTGGGTCGACTCTCCTCCTCTTGAGAAACAGGTGTATTGACTCTAGAGGTTTCTAAGAAAGAGGGCACTGTTTCCTCAGCAGTGAACAGTTCATCTTCTTGCAGAGCCCCCAGATCACCGTCTACTCTGTTCGAAAGTTCCTTCAGACCACGGCTGCCTTTGCATAAATACTCGGGGTGTGTCTTTGTCTCTCGGATTATTACCTCTGTAGGGTCTGTTGTGTTGCCCTTTTCTATGTGTACCTCAATTATTCTTTCAACTTTGGGCTTTGTGTCTTTGTCAAGGAACCGTGGTGTTAATTCATCTCCTTTGATAGAATCCTTACTAGCCTTGTGTTCAAACAGCCCAGCCAATTCTTTGGAAGGGTCTCTCCCTGACTGGAAAGCTTTCATTATGTCTCGAACAGACATGGTTTCTTCAATCCTGTCAGAGCCTGCCTCTTTCAACTGGGGTTTGTGGTAGACCATTCTAGTTGTGGTAGTTATATGAGTTTCCTCTTTCAGACACATACTTTTGCTCATTACAGAATCGTCTTCAGAACTGACTTTCATCTGGAAGGCTTTTACTTTGTCTTGAATAGAGCCAGGAGCTGACTCAGATTCAATGCAAGCAGGTGACTGCAATGCGGCAGCTTCTTCTAATAGGGGCTCACAGGCCTCCTCGGGATGTTCATAGCTTCTGATGACATGAACAACCTCTGTTCTAGTTTCTGTTATGACTGGGGGAATAGGGACATCTGAAAAGAGAGGTTTGGGTCCTGTGCTCTCTGCGCTCTGAGGAGCCGAAGGAGTCTTCTCACTTCGGGTTTCAAAACCACTGTCCGAGAGTGGGCTTTTATCCTGATCATGGGAAAAGTCGTCAGGGGATTCCAAAATTGCATCTGTACCACTGAAGGAATCAGTTAATTTGCATAAGTCTTTCTCTGAAGGAGAGGTGCGCATACCCGGAGGTGGCATTTTGAGTTTATGCTCAGATTTGAATGTACGTTTCTGCTTCTCCTCCCCCTCCTTCATTTCATTGTATTTGCTCTTTTCCCCTGCAATTTTTGAAAGAGAACTAGCACCAATGTCATTCATTAAGTAGTCAACCACCTTGGCTAAATCCAGGTCTTTGTCTTGCACTGACTGTGGTCTAGCTGGGAGGGAGGATTCAAATGCGGGATGGGATTTCAGCACACTCTGTTGAGCCTCCTCTATTTCATCTTTAGAGAACTCTTCCCACTCATCCTCAGACGCTTTGTCCTTAGAGCAGACTTTTGTCTCGCTCAGTACATCCTTAGAGAGGATTTCACTAACTTTCACAAGATCTTCTTTAACTTTCTCAACTAAACTGAAAGGTTCCTCATCTTCCATTTTAGATTCTCTGGTAGCCTGGGACTGATATGCCTTCGATACATTAGTGGCATCAGTTTGCAATATAGCAGTCATTTTTATAAGACCCTCTTTCATGTCTGCCACGTCCCTCAAAATATCTTGACTCGATGACATTTGCGAGGCAGTGGCTGATTTAAATGCGGCTGAAGGGATAAAGAGTTGGGGTTTTGAGGGTTTGGATCTGGGTGTAAATGATGGTGTTTGAGTGTTTGTCTGTGGTACGGTTGACACTGTATCGGAATACTTCTTTTCTTGGGCCTCAGGGAGAACATTCACTAGAGAGAAAACTGGTACGGTCATAGCACTAGTCGATAGTGGAGTACCAGAAGGACCAGGGCCTCTATAGGTGCCATACACCGAATTTGACACATTTGACCTCAGAGGAGATGACATGGATTTTATTGTGTCGTAGTTTGATGTAGAATAGCCAATTAAAGTTTTTTCGGCCTCACAAAAAGCTGCACTAACACTAGAAGCAGCTGCTTGTGTTGTAGCTTGGATCCTCTCCTGCAAACTGCTAGTTCCTTCTGAGAGCAGACGGGGTGATATAGAAGAATAAGAGGCGTATTTGACTGGTGACACAGATCCATTAAGAAGGACCGTTTCCGCAGAGGCAACAGTGGACCCAGCTTGTGAAGAGAGTGATGAGAGAATTGTCCCGTTGGAGACAATACCTCGATCTGGAGAAGTTTTCATAGACGACAGACTTGGTAAGGTTTTAAATGTAGGTGTTACTGCAGTAGTTACAGATGGAAGAGGTGACCGGAGTGACAAAGCTGAAGAATACAAATTTGCAACTGACTTTGGAGATTCAGGGGGGGTCATTGTGGTGAATGTTCTATCAATTATGGAACCAGATGTTGGTACAGTGATAGGTCTCGAAGACAATGAAGCAGCAAGTCCCTTGATCGAAACAGGATCTGTGCTGGTTTTAAAAGATGAAGACATGAGACCACTAGAAACTGAAGATGGGTACTGGCCTTGCTGAACAACAGTTTTTATAGGTGAAGAGATAGATCTGTATGTTCTAATGGGCGATGCTATGTCACTAACTGACTTTACAGGAGATGCATTTGTGGTTCCCAGGTTGGACTTGAGTGGAGAAGCTGAGGTTATTGACCAGACTGACTTTAATGGCGAAGCAGATGGCGTGTTGGAAGGTGAGCTGGAGAGGGAACCCAGTCCACATTTTGTTTGCCCAGGGATGGTAACAGGAGCAGCCGACCATGCCTGGTAAGATCTTGTTGAAAAGACAGGTTTGTGAGGGTAACCAGCAGGCAGTGTTCTTGTTGTGCTTCGCTCAACAGTTTCTTTAAACAGACAAATTAAAATCCAACACAAAATCAACAAAAATGGTTGAGAAACAGAGAGACCAGAGGGAAAAATTGGTCAGTGGTGCTTGCATCATAGAAGAAAGAAGAACAATGCTTTCATGGTGGTACAAATGAGTTGAATGATGAAGAGCCAAAAAAAAGATTCATTGTGATCCATGGTCCACAAATGGCATACATAATATAACTTAAGTAAGTCCAACCAAGGAGATGACTCAGACAAGACCCTCCCTCCCAAAAAAAACCCCCACAACAACAACAACAAAAAAAACCAACACAGTGCGACATAATGAACAAGACAATAAAACAAACTGCAAAATGGCAAGACAAATGCTGAGAACCCAGAGGAAAACAATTTCACTTTTGACTTTAGATGTGCTACATTCCCCTGTTACTGGCTACCTTGATTTGATTAAAGTGCCTTTTATCTGTTTGGAAAAACCAGTTTCATTCCAAATTCGGGTATTCTGACAAACCAGAAATTAATACTACGGAACAAAAATGTGCTATCGTAGTTTCTGTGCTTTAGCAAATTGCACTATTGCAAAGAGCAGGCTAAGTGAATAGGTCTTATGTCCATAATAACTCATCATGCAGGACTGAGTAGTCTTGGTGACAGGCAATTCAGTGCAAACTGTGAAAGCATCTGAGAGAAAGTCTGTTTGTGACTCTCCATGCATTTCTGTCAAAAAATAAATGAAAACTCAGCACAATCACAAAGCCAAAAGGAGCAATACTATAGTTGTAGGAGGGGATGAAAAAGGAGGAGACTATGACTTAATATGTCAAGGAAAGAAAAATTATTATGGATATTAAATGGGAAATTTCCTTGTATTCTTGCCAATGAGAAACGAGAACAGAGACAGTGAACAAAATCTAACAAAGTGAGCAGGCACAGCACAGCAACTTAAATATCATAATAACCCATGCAAAAATAAACCGTATAGAACAAGCATGAGGACTTTGTTATGTATGGCAAGTATGTGCAGATATAACATTTGCATTTTCAATTGGTAAATAGTCCATAGTGGTCACATGTTAGCTGTTATGTTAATTTTACACACTACTAAATGTTACTCTCCCAAGAATGTTAATGAAATATCACACTCACTCAATCCAGGCTCAGTCAGATAGCTGTACCGCTTACGTAAGGCTAGAGATGCAAAGGTATGACGTCGTTCTGGCTTTTCAGTCTGCAACAACAATAACAAAAATGTCCTATAAATTCCCCCCCTTATCAGCCCTGAATGTCAAGCTATGCTTGTAATTTGAGTTTACTCTCAGAATTTGTATCCTGACTTTGCTACGTTAGATTGTCTGACTGTGCCGTTATATCAGATTATAGTTCTGCATTTCAGCTAAACTGTTGCATGTATACCTAAAAACAAAACAAAGCTTTCACTGCTAAATGGGGCAATTGGGTCTATGCTGTAAAAGACTGGTGCTGATAATGATGTGAACCATACACTTTCTCATTGTATGTGTTGTGATAATGTTAACAAAAGAATTTTAAAAAAATATATGAAACATGGACTTTAGAGTTAACATTATTTTTATTCTCCATAGACAAAGTACGTTGCTTACATCTAAAAATTGAGGTAACAGTCGTAAACCATTAAACTAAGCCATAGGTTACCGTTAAAGCAATGTGACAGAGTACAAGGATGGGTAAATTAAAATGATGGCAATCTTTCGCTAGTGATATGAAATATACGTGGTCTTACAGTGTATGGAGTTAAGCCGATGCAAATTTACCAAAATCATACAATAAAGCCCCATGACAGGCAATAGCCGCACAATGTGTGGTTTCACAGAGCAAAAACCTAGAAACTAAAGCAAATGAATCACCAGCACACCACATGGAACTGAGGGGACAGGACTATTACCTCTTCATCAGGATCTGAGTCCATATCCTTTTGGTTCCCAAGATGCATTGCAGAAACGGGGAATAACGCAATGGAGAGCAAGGGGTAAGAAACATCAGGATGTGAAAAGGGCGTTTGTGAGCACACAGAAAAAGAGCCACCGCAAAGCCATAGCAAAGAAACAGAAACGGAAAATGAAAATGAACAAAAAAGATACAGGAAGCGATCACAAATTATACCATTGAAAAAGCAGAAGCCTGTGCACCGTCAGCCAAAGCATGGTTCCAAATCAAAATTCTGATTTGGTCAGCCATAGCCACAGCAAAGACCAGAGAGAAGCTCAAAACAGATAAAAGACACACTCAGGCAGTTTTGACCAAGTTTATCCCTTATCGCTGCAAACACTGATCTACCTTTCCTGAGTATGAAGATGACATGATATGACACAGATGACTTGATAATTACTACCTTACCTTTTTGAGAGCGGGCAGAGTGATGTTTAAATTACAGACAGCAGTCTGGGGAAGCCCCTTTGCATTTTTAATCTCTCTGAGGAAGGACAGCCGTCCACAAGGTTCTTGGCTGCTGTCCCTCACCTTTGGTGATTCATTGTAGAATGAGCAGAAAAGTATGAACAACACATATAAAACATGAGTTTCAAAAATGAATCAAGACCACAGACCCTCTTGAATTCCCCTCTCTTAAAGAAAAATGGTCATTTGCAAACAGTTGAAATATAAGGCATTTATCGACAAATGACAAAAGCGTCATTTGTCGTGACATTTCAGAAAGTTATATAAGGTTATATATGATTAACTTATGTTTGGGGGTCTGGGAAAGCCTGTCGAAGAAGCAGGGGTTTCCAGGCCACCACACATACAGGGCAAAAGCTTAATCTCTAGTCATGGATGTTATTCTCTATATATGTATGGGGCACAATTTGAAATTAAAAAAACAACTCTGTTACTATATACTCTACTATACCTTTACACAGAATGGCAGTCTGTTCTCTTTAAATGCATAGAAGTTCAGAACCAGCTGCTGTCCAGCTTTAATCAGAGGTGTTAAATTTCCATAGCAGTCCACATAGATAGGCTTCCCTTCCAAAACCTGCAAAAATCCAATACGTGTTAAGCAGCCATGAAGGTCCTATTATGGTTTGGGTGTAATCTGAAGAGATTCAACGATCAAAGGCATGGTTGAGTTTTTGCTAAGGCAGTATGAAAGTCTTTAAAAAGAATGTTATTTCTGAATAACCAACCTCAATGTCTTTGCTTCTGGCCACCTCCTCAAAGTTCTCTTGCTGCTCCAGGGTCTTGTCCACTTTATCATCTGTCATGCAGAAACATCGCAGATTGGATTCCACGGAGTCATTCATCTTGGCGAACACTACAAACTTGGCCATGTAGGGCACACAGATGAGTTCCCTGTAGAGCTGAGTGGCCAAAGCTACTGTCTCAGGAATCTGATGGCAGTCTGCAAGCCAGAACCTGTTAAAAAATGACGGTGGTAAAAAAGGTGGGAACCGTAGCAAAATACATGAGTGATCTTTGATTTAAAAACGTTGTGACGCCCGATAAATGCTGTTTCATGTGGAGATCCAGATAGGAATAAGTATATTTGTGATGTTTTTCTAAAGCATAATGGACCAAATACCTGGCAGATACGTTGGTAGTGAATGAGACACATTCAGTCGAGAAGGTAAGAGGAGTAGTGCCAGTAATGTCCTCCCACTGTGCGGGAGAGGTGCCACCTGTGGAAAAGCCCTCATAAGCATACATGTAAAAGGAAATGTGTGACACACAAATGCATCAACCAAAAGCTGGGGATGAGGTGGTCAGTTTAGAAAAGCTTGTATATGACCCATCATTGACAAAGGCATGTAGAGAAGTAAAGGTTTATGGGCCAGTCCTACCTGTAATGCTGCACAGAAGGCGTAAGCAAGGTGTTGTATCTCCTTTGTAGCCGTTGTTCATGCCTTCACCTGATCGAGGAGGCACAGGGATGGTCATGGTGATGGGTTTGTGGAACTTTCTTCTTCGTGGCTCCACTGTCACTATGGGGCTGAATGTGGCTCTGTTGCCTATGATCTTCTTCACTGTCTCATCTGGGACTGGCTGGGTCTGGAAAGCAAGCAAGTAGTTAATAACTGGTATGTTTGTGGATGTGATATACTTTTCTTTACTTCATCGAGTAAACAAAGACAAGTATAGCTTTGTTTGTTAGATTTAATGATCTTCCTTTGCTTTTTTTAATCCATTTTCAAATAATTCGGTTATTTGCCAATTCCTACCACCCACTAGCTAGCTCTCTAGCACATGCTTTTCACTCTGGACTCCCAAAATCTTGTATATCAACTTGTTATCTTCTATCTCCTAGGGTTAACACTTTCCTACTGTCCTACTCAGGACCTGGCCCTGCTCATTTGTGATATTTATTTCTGACTTTCACATATAATTAGGGTTTTTTTCTCTAGATATTTTACTGCTTTAAATTAAGCACGGATACAGAAAAGTCAAATTTAACTTGTTCTTGCAACAATGCCTAAAAGGTTCATAACAGACCTCTATAAACTCTGCACTGGCATCTAAGTGTCTGTATACCTGAAGTCCAACCCTGATCTTCTTGGTGAGAGCTCCTTCAGGGAAAGAGGCCTGGACTTGAGGAACAGTCATGCTGGATAGAACCCCTCCCTCAGGACCCATATGGTTAGTCTCCTGCTTGATTCGGGACACCACCGCAAAATACTGCGGGAAGTCTTTAGTGATGATTCTACAGATGCGTTTCTTCTCCAGGTCTTCCATGCTGTCCATTTCTTTAGTACAGTGCACATGGATAATGCACAATCATTTTGTGCTTGAGATATATACATGAAAAGAAAATATACAGATATACAGCACAGAATGATTGAATAAATTCGGAAATGCCTTGTGAATCAGAGAGTTCAGAGGAAAATGGGCAGACTGGTTCAAGCTGACAGGAACAACATGGTAACCCAAATAACTACTCTTTACTACCATGGCAAGCAGACAAGAATCTTAGAAAGCTCCAAATGCCAAACCTTGAGGTGGATGGACAACAACAGTAGAAGACTACATTATGGTCTACTGCTGTCAGCCAAGAGCAGGAGTCTGAGACTACAATGGGCACACGCTTATTGAAAACTAGACAGTTGAAGATTGGAAAAATATTACCTGGTCTGTTACCATACACTTCCTGTCAGCACAAACCAGGCTGGACGCATCAACAACAGGTTTCCACGCACAGAACTATTGCTCAAGGGAATGTTTTTTTGTTTCTCGCACCATTCCGTGTAAACTCCGTAAAGTGTTATTTGTGAAATTCCCAGGAGATCAGCATTTTCTGAAATACTCAAACCAGTGATATAAAAATGTGAACATGATTAAAGCTATTGACTTGTATCTGATTGATTTTTCTTTACATTGCGCTGCTATTAAATGATTGGCTGATGAATAATTGCATGAATGTGCAGGCGTATGCACAGGTGATCCTATTACAGCGGCTGGTGAGGGTACGTGTATACTACAAATATTTAGCCACATAGCCAGCTTGTACATTAATGCTTTCCAGCAAAGTCACTGGCATACTGCAAGTATTGTTAGCACACTCTTTGGGGTAAACCACCACACCACACCGTGTCCTAAATGCAGACAGAGCTTCAGCAGGATGACAAGATCGGTTATAATTTCTAGTGGTAAACTATTCTAATTATAACTTCTTAGTGTATTAATGATGTCCTTACCTTCATCCATGCCATTAAGTAGCTCGTTGAGAGCTTCGGGCTTGCAGTCGTATTGGTGCTCCTTCCAAGTCTCTCCATTATCGCTCCTAAGAATGATCAGCTCACGTTCCTTCCCTCTCATGGAGCCAAAGTGAGGGATCTCCACTATCACAGGGCTGCAAGGACAGATCATCATACACAACTAAGAGCTGACTATGCTTTTAAAAAAGCTTTTTTTTTAACTAATAAATGTCTGATGATTGTATGCACGGGGCATACAGCAGTGCAACAGAGGACCATTTGGTA
Source organism: Chrysichthys cranchii (assembly GCA_030068335.1). Classification (NCBI taxonomy): domain Eukaryota; kingdom Metazoa; phylum Chordata; class Actinopteri; order Siluriformes; family Claroteidae; genus Chrysichthys; species Chrysichthys cranchii. The sequence continues at coordinate 4,507,721 of JAQMCW010000006.1, forward strand.
CACCTGATAATAAGAGCATTTACATACAAGTCTTTAATTACTAGACATATTATTGTTCATCAAACGTCAATACTTTGCTTTATACCCCCAGACTTGTAAAGAGATGCAAAAACACAAATGAGTAAAAAGACTAATTGAATGAAACATTCCAGACTTTTCAAATTGGGCACTACAGGGATTAAAAAAGAAAGTTTATCATTGTTTCTTTTTTTAAATAGTAAAATCTAAGATAGGGTTTCTCAGTTCTGGTCTTGAAGTACCAGCACCCTGCACATTTTCATGCTGTCCCTGCTCCCAGAGCATCAGATTCAACTCATCAGATAATTAACAAGTCTGAACTGGGTTTACTATGCGAGATAGAGGAGAGAAAACACAGAGATATGCAGGGCAGGGGTACTTATTAGTATAAGGATTAAGAAACTGATCTAATACATTTGCTTAATTAGTAACATGTACAGGACCAGTCAAAAGTTTGGACATACCTACTTATTCATAGCGTTTTCTTTATTTTGATTATTTTCTACATCGCAGAATAAAACTGAAGATATCAAAACTATGAAATAACACATATGGCACTTATGGAATTATGTGATAAAAAAGTAAAAAAAAAAAAAAAAATTATATACAGTATATGCTTCATATATATTAGATTCTTCACAGTGGCCAGTGTTTACCATGGTGACAGCTTTGCACACTATTGGCATTATCTTATCCAGCTTCATGAGGTCGTCACCTGAAAGGCTGTACAATTTAACAAGCGTGACTTGCCTAAAGTTCATTAGTCTTGTCTTCTTAACGCATTTGAGATCACCAGTTGTGTCGTGTCATAGAAGTGTTTGTGTACAGTAAATAGCCCTATTCCACATCTGCCCTATTCCATATTATGTCAAGAACCGCTCAACTAAGTAAAGAGAAATGACAGTCCATCATTACTTTAAGACATGAAGTAAGAAAAATAAAGAAAAAACACTGAATAAAAGGTGTGTCCAAACTTTTGACTAGTATAGCAGGTTAAAACAGAAGGCTATTTCAGCCATACATTTTCAACATACATTAGCAATTTTGTTAAAATGGTCAAACAGTAGAAGTTTAAACGCACACTGTAAAATAGATGCATGTGTATATAAATATAAAGTGACATTTAGATACAGACAAGCAAGACACTGTCCACACTGAGTCATGAGAAAACGGAAAATTACATTCAATGTATAATCCCAGAGAAGGTACCATGAAAAAAATACATAGAAACTGATAGTCAGAAGTTTTTCAACACTATATAGTTTGAGGTGCATAATGTCAATTAAATACAGAAATATATGAAGTCATTGTGTCATAAAGGATCTAAACATTTGTATTCTAATGGCTGGGGTATCTCGAGGATAAACCAGCTGAGCCTAGATCACTTAGCCCATTGCCTATGGAAAAACTGTCAAGTATAGGGTGTTCAAAAACTTTTGACTGTCTGTATCTTTCCAGCTATGTTGCTCCTATTCTTTTGCATTTCATGATCTTACAGGACAAAAAATATTAACTACATACTGTATGACATATCAAGTCTTTTTTTTTTATTCCCATAATATATTTCCATTCAGTGTTGGCTCTCATGCCTTTTTCTGAAACTGCAAGAAGAATGATACCTTCTCCAGAAAGAAAACAGCAAATGAATCCATCTCCCACGTGGGATGAAACAGTGGGAGTCTGAGTTTGGTCAAACATGGGCAAAAGTTGGCAGCCATAACAGCAGCAGATAACATGCCCAACAAGCACAGTACAGCGAGCATGATCCGCTTTCAGCGACCTCTCTAGTCGTCTGAAAGCCTCAAAGAAACAGGTGACTGGAAAGTAAAACAACCCAACGACAACAAACAAAAAAATCAACAATGGCTTCAACCAAGAGCAGTGTCGTCTTTTCTCAGCGGCACACTCCTACCCAGCAAATTTTGTTCCTTGAGGCCCAAGCTGCAGGATTCGGCTAACGAAGCCCTCGCCCTCATTAAGTGGGGGGAGTTTTCGGGGAAGATGGAGTTTACTGAATAACATCCATGCAGCAATTAGAGGAACAAAAAGGAGGAACACAAAACAGTCCGTCATTGCTGCAGGAATACTAGTGGTTCATTTAGTCACTTCAACTAGTTAACCTTCTAAACCTCTCCACATATTATAGTCACTACTGTGCATTTGTTAGGTTGGAGCTCCTTCAGAAGTCTTTACTTTTTCTACATTACTTCTCACATGATCAAGGGAAGTTCACTCATCTGCCTGGAGGATCACATCACTGGGAAATGGCAAATGAAGTGGGCTACACTGAGCTCTGAAATATATTGCAGCATTACTGTCAAGTACCGGAAGCTGGCTTGACACTAGTCTCACTGCCGAATCACCTAGCAACCACACACTCCAAACACAGATGGGTTTCATGGCAATGGGGAGTAAAGGAGAAACAAGAAAACAGAAATGGCAGACGAACACGACCTACCCGAGGAACTGAGCTCCGGCGGGGCCCACCTCCACCAAGCGGCTTGCCAGTCCCTCTCCCTCCACCATGGGCGGTAGCGAGGCAAGCTTGTGCCGCTTAACCAAGCGGCAGGTGATGCGAGTCGGGGCTGTGCACTTGCGAGGCGGGATGATGATGCGCATCCCATTGTGGCGGCTGCCTCGCATGGAGCCGCCGCGAGCATCCACCATGAAACTCACCAGGAATCTGTCGAGAGCAACATGGTACAGTGATGAAAATGGGCAGAGACAAAGAGGCTTTGCCCTTCAGTGATCCCCAGTGAGGACTGTTTCCATGCTGTGATAAAGAACTCGCACAACCAAACAGCAGAGAGGAAAGAGGCAAACGAGAAAAAAGGCTAGAAAGTGAGAACAGGAGAGCTCAGCCCTGGCAGTTTATTCATGGAGACCTTTGGTATGGTTTGTCATCCGACAGCAATTATTATGTCAGAGAGATACTCAGACAAATCTCTTTACAAATCTCTAGACCGGAATTTATTATTGATTGATGAATAAGTATGACTTAAATGTTGAACGTCTTCACAAACGGCCAAGGCAGATCAATCGACAAGTAAAAGTGGTCATTTGTGTTACTGGAAAAAGTGTTTCCAAACTTGTTTCCGTGCTTAATCAAAACCAGGTGAGAAAATAAGAGTTGACCAGCAGTACTGGTTGCATGGCTTCTCATTCGGGTGATTTTCCCAATAATGATTAAGATGTCAGCATCTGGAATTTTATCATGTGTATATCAATACTGAAACATCTCAGTTCTTGGTGGGTCCTTTAACCTTGGTAATCATAATTATTTTCAACACCTTCACAATGCATTTGTAATCTTCAGGGACTGAATCTGATCAGTGCACTGAGTTTGGTGAGATTATTATCGGCGGCGCCTTTTGACAGCCTGTGCCACACATACTTTCCTAGATACTTAGATACCGGTATTTCCTAGATGTATACTACTGCAGTCGTCATATCCATGACTTTAATATCATATGCTTTACTTGCTGAACAATTTGAGTTTGTGAATCTGATCATGAATTAGTGTCTAATGGAAAAGAGCAAACTAGTAGTGCGATTAACATGTGGAACTTACATGTGACTCTAAGCCTGTACTGGATTTAAGAGCTTATACAATGTTTTCTGACCTTTTAAAAACAGCCCCCTGTCTCAAATTAGTCTTCCAAGCTAGGCTGCTAGCTACTGCAAGAGAATCTGGCAGATATTTGGCCAAAAACCTCCTACTTTTGATTTGACTGACACTACAGTCAACAAACGACAGAATTTCTGGAGCTCATTGGGAAACATGCAACAGTGTCTTCTTTTTCTAGTCACTGACTTCTTCAAACAAGGCAGAAAAAATGATTATGATGATATTAACTTTTTTTTTTTTTTAGTCAATTAGCTACATTTTCCAAAAAGTTCATAGTTTTGGAAACTTGCCCTTTGGAAGTATGTATACATGGAAATTATGATCTTCAACATTCTGGAGCTTGTGACAAATTGGTACAAGATATTCTGCAAGGTTGAGACAAGTATGAATTTTGCTGATGTCTTTATACCACCGTTCGAAATCTGGAATGTGATATTCCACAAGTCCTTACTGATACCTTTAGCCATGTACTGCATGTACTTATTTATTCATATACGTAGATAGAGAATGCAATACACCACTGATTTGATAGCTCTGGTAATGGCTGTTGGCACCAAATGGCAGGTCTACAGGTCATGTCTACCGCCCAGATCTAGAATGTTTAAGCTCAGTTTTCTTCCGGTAGTCTGTTAGACCAACACATGCTGGATATTTTCCTTGGCCAAATGTAAGCTAAAATAGTGCTATTGATATTAAAATATTATGTTCAATCTAAAATAGCTAAATATAAAGCATGTTTCAAGGATTTTACTCAGACTAAAGAACACACTTCCAGAAATATATTTCTGTGTATAATTTAAGCAAATACTGTATGAGCAAGAAAGCAGATATACTAAATATGGGCTGATATTCAATATAACAGCATGACTGTGAGTGTAATATTGCTTTTATTTAAAAGTTTTAGAGATGTGAAACTAATATGGCATAACAGGCATTTTGGACACAACATGACCAGATAATTTGTTCATTTTTGCTAAGTGAATGAAAACGGAGCCCGGAGAAGCCACACTCACTGACAGCCTTGCTAGCTAGCTAGATCACGCTAGATTTTTCAACATTTGCATTAAAGGTGCATCTGGTAAAATTCGCTTCCTTTCATCTTCATCTGGTGAGCTTTCATATTTTAAATCAGGAGTTATATTCATGAAAAACATATCCTTTGCTATGTTTGCTGATCATGTTTCCAACACTAATGTAGCAAAGGTTTTAGTTGGACTGTTGCTAGGATTGGGAGTTTACATGGTGAACCCAGAGAGGCAGCGTGATGTATGCAGTGAAGAATCCCAGTGCGGTCACACTAAATATAAGCACTCTTAGAACGCCACTTATCCAGTCAAATTAGTGGACTGGATCTAAATGTTGTATAAAAGCTTGTCAGTTCATAACCGAACTTTTTTTTAAAGTCGTGCATTGCCGATTCGTCCTGCTTAGTTCGACTTAGTTTGTTTGGTAGGTGAAAGAAAGAATACAGAAAGAATACAAGCAGGCAGAGATGAAGAAAGAACGTGTAATCACAGGACACAACCATCATCACCTGGAGTCATACTGAGGAAGTGGAGTAGAAACACTGCAATGAAACAAAACAAAAAAAAGGGAACATCCGAGGAAGGATAAAATCAACAAGTTCCATCAGCAACACCAGAGCAATGCTTTTCATATGAACACAGAAGACAGACAGGTGATAGATACATCAAGAGCAGCAGAAGAGACAAGGAAGGAGAAAGCATGGGAATTATATGCATTTGGAAAAGTATTAATTGTATTAACGTAATGTAATTGTATTAACACAAAAAATTAAATGAAAGCCATTGTATTCCAACAACAGAATTTTGGCATATGTCATTTTAGAGACACATGCACATCTTACCCTGAGTGGACTGGGCTGGAGACCAAGTTGACGTTGTCCAGGGCATCTGCTGTCCAACTGTATCGCCTCAGAGAGTCAGTGTCATACTCTTTAGCTACAGCAAGATGCTAAGGGTGAGAACACACACACACACACTGTCAATACTGTGTTTGGGTGGTGAACCACAACAACAATAACCTCAACCTCAATGCATGGCAATAAAAACGGCGCTAGGAGGGAAGTGTTGTGGAGCTGAGAAGTGCTGCCTACATTGCAATTAGCATCTCAACCACACACTTATCACCTCACCGCGTGGCTGATGGCAGGAAGCATCCAAAAAATACATGCATGTTTAAAATAGGTTGTACGGGCAGTGGAGAGTGGGAACTGAAACTTCTAAAGCAAATAATGACAAGTCAAGAATACTCTAAAGCAATCAAAACGGGGCTACAAATCATGGAGCAGCAAATAAAGAAGCGCTTCTCGGATAGCAGAGGGAATTCAGGCATCATGTGGCTTAACGGCCGCTACGCAAATGCTCTTTTGTTCTTTTTTTTTTTTTCACATGATATATTGCCTGCATTTGAGCTGAAGATTGGCAAAATAATATTATATCTTTTACTGAACTGAATACCTTATTATGGGGCTCAACAACGCAGTGCATCGCTTTACAGACAGCCTGAAGCATTTAAAGAAGAAGAAACATTTTTTTAAACACACTGTAATCACCACTCATAATGAGCTAAACATATAGTTATCCTCAGGGGGAAAAAATGGTAATGACTGTGGGCTGTATTCCGTATCGAGGAACACGTTTGTAGTGAGGAGTTAATATTGAAATTACACACAGTGGTACTTAGGGCTCGAACATAACTATAGACTGAAGTGCTACTTAAACATATGTGGGAGAGTTGCATACATGTGGCAGCGTTTGCCGAAAACACTGGGGTATCTCAGTTACATGCAAATTTGATCTTGGACTCATTTTTATTGTGTGGTATCGGCTCAAGTGGGGAGCAATATTAAGTCCAGCGTCGCTGACAATCTGATGTAAGTACAATATTTAACTAATGAAATGCCACTGGAGGCCAATATTGATTGAATATGCCACTATTAATTGATTGATTTAAATCTAAGTCAAGTTTTTTGAAGGCAATTACTTAAAGTAAGCCTATTTTTTTTTACAGGAGAGTACATAGGAAGAACATTATTTTCTCATTTTTAAACAGTTATTTAAAAGTGAGACAAAACAGCCTACATCCTGCACACACAGTACGAGTTCATGACCTCAGTGTAGTAGCTCATGGTTTTGTTAAACTGTGTAAAAAAATGAACAACCAGTGCACAATACAGGAGGTCCTCGGGTTACAACAGTCTTGACATATGACATTTCGAGTTTACGATGCTTGCTCCCATAAAAACTTCTAAAAATTGAGACATGAGTGTTTCGGTTTATGCCGTTAGCGTCGTACTTATGGACTACGTGGGCGAATTAGTTTGCGCTCAGCGGAAGAATACGCAGTAGCGCGGCGTATGAGTGAGGAAGTTGGCAAAGTTGACTGTAAAAAAAAGCGCAAGTGTTCCGTTTGTGTTACTTTGTTTGGTGACTTTTTGACTCTTATCATGGCTCCTAAACGAAAGTCAGAGTCTTCAGATGGTAGTGCTTCGAAGAAGAGGAAAGCCATCACGATGGAAGCGAAATTAGACACTGTAAAGAGAAAAAGGAGAAACAGCCACGGATATCGGATGTCAGTTTTTCTGTTCCTACAGTGCAGTGGGGAGTACTGTCATGGAGCTGCTCCGCACGACGCAAGGAAGATGCACTCTTCTAGGTTTTCCTCTCTGGCGTCAGGTCGTGCATCATGTGCGTGCTCCGGCTTTGTATATTGCTTAATTTCCAAGACTTTAAATAGACTCACCCATTCATATGTTCCTTGTGAAGTATTAGCTTACTTTTGTGACCCTTGCCATGCCTTGATTCTCGTGTTTGTCGGTTCTGACTTTTGTGCCTTGTTTTTCTTTCTCTGATTTCTGGATCTCCTTTGTTTGTCTGTTTGCCACTCACCTGACCTGTTTATGTTTTTGACCCTGATTTTGCTACTGTTTATGTACCTTAGCCTTGGATTATAATAAACCCGTTTCAGGACATTAGAGCTGTCTCCTGCCTGCACATGTGTCCACCTAAACCCCACAAGCCTGACAAGTACAGTCTATTTATATCCTATATCTTTTTTCTGTGGCTTAGTTGTCTTTTTATGTTTTAGATTATGATTTTACAACTGTGTTAGGACAGGTAAGTGACTTAGGCTAGGGTGTGTTTCAACTTACACCAAAATACGGGTCACATCACTGTTGTAGGAACGGAACTGTGTCGCAACCTGAGGACCCCCTGTATATTAAAAACATACCGTGCAATATATAATAATAGGATATGCTGGATCGAGTGCTATTTTATAAGATTTTCTGTAACGAGTGTGGGAGCTATATAGTTAAATGAAACAAAATTTCCAGTGATTGATGTAATTAGATTAATTTCAAAGCTTGCCATCTTCTCATTCACACAGTATCATCACATAGTATCACCATATTATTATTATTATTTTACATTTTCATTTTTAAATTGTAAACATTTAAAAATATTTTAAGACGCAGCATTCTATTTGACAACAACGAAAAAACACCAGTCCCTTTTTTACTCCACGTATTCGAGCTCATCATTTTTGTGACAGCTTAAAGGCAAGTGATTATGTTTAAAAACAACTGTCTAGACATTACTGAAAACCAAATCAATGGGTTGTCCAAAAATTTGACAGCAATTTGAGCTGCATAACCCCAACTCTGAATACGAGTAACTTTCCTTACATAAATACTGATGAAACTTTTAACCTTAAGCTGCCAGCTCTGACTACAACCCTAAGAAGACAAATGAGAGAAACGAGAATGTTCAGTGGTTTGGAAGCGCTCTACTGTTCAAATAATAAGGTACTCTTTTGAAAAATTAAAAAGCCTTTATTTACTGTATGCCTATGAATTCAATCCCATTCATCTGTCATATGTGGCTACTTTTACCTAAGCCTTACAAAGGGGTAACAAAAAGACAAATGTTGAAGATGAGAAGAATAAAAGCATATAAGTAATACCCAATGGTAATACGGATTTAATAATATAGTAATCTAGAATTAGACTGTATCGCATTGTATACAATTTTATCTTTTTTGGCCCTCTAATGGTTCAAACTTGCAATCATGATTGATTAAAGTTGCTCCTTTCTCTGACTTGTAATTACTGGATACATTTAAAGGTCCGCTATGTAGGATTCAACCACCTGAATGCCCCTCCCTCACCCCTCCATCTCCAGGCATGTATTAGCAGGTACAGTGGACATCAGGTGCCCATAGCATACTTCCAAATAATTACCGGTATACATTCACACTCCCTTGCTTTTTCTCATGTTAAATAATAATATGCTCCTCCATTTTTCAAAATTTGGGTTCTCAAACTGTCAAGCCAGCCCCAGCAAACACACTGATTCCTCTTATTTCTTTTTCCTGAATTCACACTGCCACTTGTAAAAACACGCAACATGGAAGGCACTTTTTAGAGTTTTGTCCATTCTGGGCTACTGTAGCGGTGCAACATGGTGGTTTCGTAGAGATGGACCAGCGCCCTATGTAGCTATAAAGGGCTCACTGTAATCTCAGTGCTTAGAAAACACAACGATTCATAGTTACAGGTAATTATACACTAGTTATGAATTCCATAAGTACATTATAGAATATATAATCTGTTTCTCCTAATTGTTACCCTCACAATCCTACATAGTGTACCTTTAAAACAAAAAAGAGTGCTTTTTTCCTATACATTCCAACCTCATGTTTCAAATGAGAAGAATCTGGGGTATGGTTTGCTAGCATGGCTTTTTAGCATATGCTAGGATTTTCCTCAGAGTAAATATTAAGCATGACATCTGAGAAATAAAACACAATGGGGAGTGCTGTTATGGGAAAATATTCTACAGAACTCAACAGAAGAGTGTTCGCCTTCTCGTCCGGAGAAAGCAGAAATGGGCTATGTTCTTTGAGTGAAAGGAGTCATGCTGTCTTTCCACTATCGATCATACTGACATTAACCAATCAAGTGCATCTGTGAGCTCATGTATGCAGAAGGGGGTGGATAGCTCTTGTGTCTGTGCATGCTACACCACCCCATGGTGGCAGCAACTTAAATAAGATGTGGCTGGCAGGCTTCACGTGTCTTGGAGGAAACACGTGATTGCCTTGACCTTCCTGGGTTGGTAGCTGTCATATGATAGAACAGACCTAACTGGTGGAATGAAACTGACCAAGACTAAAAGTATTGTGAATATCAGGGGGGAAAGGGTTAACAAAGGGTGGTGTGGTGCATTATGACATGAAGTTTGGTATTTTCCAATAGCAGCACTAGCAGGAATCTTTTAATCTTTTGTCAACCAGCAACACAACACGTGACACTTTTTTTTAGCTGCTTATATTTGTGTTTTTCTCTCTCTCTTGAAAAAAAACCCCCCACACAGCTCCTCATCTTAATTAGAAACCCCAAAGCCTTCCATCATGAAGACTTTCCTATGGTGGAAAACTAGTTAAAGTCTCTTCCTACATTTTCTACGGTGTTTAAGTGGATGCGGAGCGTTCTCTATACAGGACCCTGTGTAAACTATTACTATAGACACGATAAAACTTTGCAGATGGATCTACTGTCAGAGCTGCTGTAGTAGATTATTAAAAGGGCACTTTGTGATTTTATATCAGATTTGTGAAATTCAATAGGTGCTATGCTACAAGTTAAATTATTGAACAAGTTGACTTTTTATAACCATTCTGGATTAGGGGGTTCTGAAATAGATAATGAATTAGGGCCTTCATAGCCTAAAGCAGGGGTCTCAAACCTGTCCAGAAAGGGCCGCTGTGGGTGCAGGTTTTCAT
>JAQMCW010000006.1:4545504-4562576 GCA_030068335.1 Chrysichthys cranchii
CATAAGTGATTACAGGAAAGAGCTTGTTTATTTATTTGGGGGGGGGGGTTCATTCCACTACATTACATATAACTATAAACAGTTAAAAGAAATTAGACTTGAAAACAACTGTGGTATAAGAGGAATAAAACATTCTGAGCTGTGCAGCACGCCCCGTCATGTTTTATTCCCTACATTACAGCTATAAAACCCTTGACCATCGGTAACAGAGAGCTTTACTGCCATCACGTCACAACAAGAAATCATTAGCTAAATGTCCCAACCTCAGATTTGACAACCATGGAGTACAGTACCAAAGCAGAGCTCATTACACGTTCCAAGTCTAATAGATATAAAGCTGACCCCAAACACACCTACACACACACCCAGATACACACACACACATTCTCTCTCTCTCACCTCCGTCACTGCCTGTATGGATGCTCCGTGTTTCAGCAGCAACTCCATCACTTTGATCCTGTTCTTCTTGCAGGCGATGTGAAGTGGCGTGAAACCATTCTACAAAAGCAAAACCGACAATCAGGGCAACGTCCCCAACGGCGCAGAGTAGGAAAAGGACACAGCGGTTCCCTCTATCGTTCAGCCTTCACACGCACACCACATAAACGCGGGCCTGTGTTTTTTAAGGCTGAACGGAAAAGCTGCACCTCTGCTTCTGCAAGGTTTGCAAAACCCGTATTTCTTCACTTTCCTTTCAGTTTGTAACCTTTCCCCCGTACAGTGAACGTCGGTGGCACGCCCATTCTTTTCCAATTACTTAAGAGCATGACAGCATGCTTGCAATCCTCAGCCAAGTGTATGTGTATGTGTGTGTGTGTGTGTGTGTGTGTGTGTGTATCGGCGTATGTTTTACAGATTTCCATGGTGCTGTTCAGCAAGAAAGCATGATCAGTGTATCACGTTTGTCCTTAGAAAAACTTTTGAGTTCTGGTACATTTCAGTGACAGGCTTCAGAGATGTTGTGAAGTGTATATTCATGTGAGAAAGAAGATGATACTGATAATACTCAAGTAATAATACTGATAATACTCAAGTAATAATACTGATAATACTCAACTCAATGCTTTGGATGCAGATTACCTCCTTCTGTTTGTACCTCATTAGATCAGATTCTTAGTTATTCATTGATATTAAAGCATATTGTTGAGTAATTATTATTATTATGTTGAGTTGAAATACACACACACTATGAGGGAGAAATCGAGGGAGAGGTATGCACATGGGGTGGAGTTTGAGTAAAACAGGTATGTTGTTCCTCAGTTACGTGCGATTCTGATTCTTTAGCTCAAGGACATATTTCTTGCACAAGACTAGCTCGGGAAATATTAAACCCAGGATCGCTGTCTGACAGTTTGATGTATTTCATCAATAAGCCTTGCTGAAATTCATGTTTTCGGCTGTAAATGGTGACAAAATGCCAGCCGGAAGACAATTTTGTGAGCGCAATAAAATAAATAAATCGTTTAAAAAGTATTACCTTTTTGAAGTGCACATAATTTTTTTGTTTTGCATAGACGTCAGAGTGGACAACATCTTCAGTGGAGAAATTGGTTATTTTTTGAAGATAAGAAGCAAATTTTATATAACGATAAGTTGATATAATTGATACAATCAAGTCAGTTGGAAGCATAGTTAGACTTTTTAGTGTAGGCTATATAGATTGGGTAGAATATTTAGGCAGCAATATTGTATCTTCTCAATATACAGTGGAACCTCTGGTCACGAACGCTTCCGAACATGAACAAATCGGTTCCCGACCAAAACATTCGCCGAAATTTTGCATCTGGTCAGGACCACATAATCGGATGCCAAACAAACACAGCCTCGGGCATTTTCCCCTTCTGCTTCGTACGCGCCAATGTTTTCCCATTTTCTGTTTGTGTATTGCGTACCTAACAAAGATGCAGGTGTTCTTTTAATCGGTCTCGGGCAGATGTGCGTTCATTGGCTGTACAGAAACCTCCTCCCCACCCATCTTCCTTGTCACTTCCTTAACGCCAGAAGTCGACTCATGCAAGGTTAGTTTTCTTGGTTGTTTATAGTAAGTTGTTGTATAATTAAGGATTGTTCAAACTTTTTTTTTTCTGTGCTTAAAAGTCATTAAAAAATGTTCACAGCATTTTTTCCTTTGTGTTTCTCAGCATTTCTGCTCTATAAGCTTCATTATGGGTCCCAAAAAAGTGGAAATGGAAGTGAGAGTAAGAAGCCTAAGCATATAACAGTTGAAATAAAGAAAGAAATAATCACAAAACATGAGAACCGCCACCATATCCCTCCGCCACCGTCCACCTACGCCAGCGACTACGTCTCCACCGCAAAGGGAACGTGCATTAAAATCATCTGTTTATTTAATTTAGTTTTATTTTTCTATAATTCAGGTTATTTTAATTTTATTCTATGTTTTATTGCCACACATAAACCCATAATACACCTTGAAAAACATGTTTTTGAGGCCTGAAACACGTTAATTGTATTTACATTCATTTCAGTGGAAAAATTGATTTGGGTCGCGAACAAATCTTGTCACGAACAGAGTCTCGGAATGAATTAAGTTCTTGAGCGGAGGGTCCACTGTACTAAACTCATATCAGATGCTTATTTCAATGCTCTCTGTCTTCTCACCCGTATATTGTATTAGCTGGGTTTTATTTATTAATTATGAATTGTGTCTTGCTTTTATTTTACATTGTATTGCATTTGAAAGCCATTTTTTTTTAAAAGTCTGCATTTTTTATCCCTGATTTTTTTGCGCTTGCTTGTACTTGTTTGTAGTAGCAGTGATCCAGAAAGCTACTAAAAAAAGTCACTGTGCTTCTACTGGAGAAAAATCTGGCAACCTCAGAAGTATGAGCTGCATGCAGGTTATTCTCATAATTTGAATAGGGAGGCCAGAAAATGTACTTCTACCAGAATCAGACTGGACAAATTCAGCTCAATTGTGACATGATTTTGTCATGGATGACAAATTTCCAGCGTCAGGCCCAAATATGAACGTCAGGAATGACAAATGGGTGAGATAATGGACCAATAGCGATGTGGTATCTGATGACAAGTCCAGCATCTCAGAACTGCTTTGTAATTTTTTTCACATAGTTTGATGACAACTATAACATGTTCCTTGATGTTCCTTCTGTAGCCATGACTGACAATTTCTTGACCCTCCTGGCTGATCACATGCAAGGATATAAAAAAACGATTGGTCAGGGTCAAACATGTGGTGTTACCAGCCTCCGTATCAAGAAACGGCAAGAATTTACAGTAGTATGCCTAATCTGACATGGTGACCATGTCAAAGGCAAAATATTACATGGTCTGACCCTAGCATTAGACTCATGTGTGGCCGAACTGTAAATACATGCAGATATCATAAAACATAAATACTGATGTAATTTTTATAGTTACTTAGCCAAAACAGGAAATGTGCTTATAACGGTCAAGAGTGTTAGTCTGAGCTATCCTGGTAGCTTAAGGAGTCAAATGTTATAATTATTAATTTCCCCCCATGAATCTTCAGTTTTCTGTCCACCCACCAGTGCTTTGGCATTAGGGTTAGCCTTTTTGTCCACGATGACCTTTGCCACTTTGTAGTGTCCACAGTGGGCTGCCACATGCAGCGCCGTCAGGTAATCATTGGTGACATCATCTACAGGTACATCATGATGCAGTAGAAGCTGTACACAGTTGAGGTGATCTCCCTGTGTGGCCATGTGCAGTGGAGACAGCCCGTTCTGTTGAACATGCACACAGAGTAAACACAGCTTTAGACATTTCTGCCGAGAAAGGTAAATGAATCCTCATGTAACTTGTGAAATGATTATTTTCTAAATAAAGAATGCTGCATTGTCACATTTAGGGATACGGGATATTGGGAATGGAGCTCAGTGAAGCAATGGAAACGTATATATCATAATGACTGTGCTTTTCAGTGTTAATACTACATCAGTGTGTGATTAAAGCTGATGAATCATTACTTTAGTCTTGGACAGAATGGGAGCTCCGCGGTCCAGCAACATCTCCACAACTTGCTCATGGCCACTTCTGGCTCCACAGTGGAGCGGAGTGAGACCGTCCTGCGTGTTTGACAAAAAATACGTTAGCTAGAATCCATGTGGAAGAACTGACTCCTTCAAAAAAAAAAAACAACCACATATCAACATTTTCTTTTGGTTTTCTTCTGACTAATGCGCTCAGCTCTCTGAAGTATACTGGAAAAATAGACGGATACAACAGCTGCTCGTAATTTCTAAGTGACAGTAATGTCAAACACATGCTGCCCTGAAGTAAATGTGATGGCTGTCATTGTGCCGTGGGATTGCTAGAATTGTTACATGCTATAGAATCCATCAGTGAATAAAATATATGATATGATATGATATGACATGATATGATATGATATAATATAATATAAAGATTCATCTCAGAACTGCTGATTAAAAAACAGACTAGTGTGATATATAGTATCATGATATAAAGTGTGTCATATACGCGCATGCCTGCATTCCATAATGTTATACATACAGTTGATCCTCTCATTAACGGACTGATTGGGGGGAGAGGTTGTCCGTTGACTTGAATAGTCTGATGATGTGAAGTGTTTTAGTGTGGGGGGGGTTAAAATAGTGGAAATCCAAGGAAAAACACCACTAAGGTCCATAAAAGTGCTACTCAAGTACTGTACACATGACAAGCAGCATAAGGACCAACATAAATAGATAAGTTCATTGAGAAAAACACTGAGGTGAAAAACACCAAATAATCGCCGAAAAAACAGTACAGCTTCATAACGACCACAGCTCAACCGATGCTTGTAAGCAACTAGTAGCATGCACGCCACGGCCGCCTAGTGGACAATTACTGAACTACTGGACACAGTTCGCAACACCTGGGATTTTTAAACTTTCGTACCGGACACTCTGGCTAATGGATTATGTATTCAGACCTTTTGTCCATTGCAGACAATATCTGTTAATGCGGTGTCCGTAGATGAGAGGATCGACTGTATAGTAGGAGATGCATGACTACTCAGTTTTAATAGGTGACTAGGTGTTTTTTTTTCATAGTTATAGAAAACCTGTTTTCGGGACAGTGGTAGCTCAGTGGTTATGACGTTGGACTACTAATCAGCAGGTCGTGAGTTCAAAGCCCAGCGCTGCCTCTGCTGGGCGCTTGAGCAAAGCCCTTACCCCTCGACTGCTCAGTTGTGCAAATAAGATAGGTGTAAGTCGCTCTGGATAAGAGCGTGTGCCAAGTGATGTGAATGTAATGTAATTATCAGGCTACAAATTACATTTCCAGCCTCTGTGTTTTTTAAGTCTCCAATTCTAATTATGAAATTAAATAAGTCAGTGCTATAAATGCATAAAAAATAAAATGCAGAAATAAAAAGAATCTACAGAGTTCATTAAGAACAGTACAAGGATTTTACTTAAATTTCATCTAGCCTAAAAAGACAACAAAAATAACTGCAGGAGCAATTCCTGAAGGAGTAAGCTGGAGCGGGTTAAAAACTCACACACAGCTCTCAGCTTCATGCAAGATGAAAGCAAAACGTATTCAAATTAAAGCCATTAAAGCATAAGCATGATTTTTGTGCTTCTGGCTGTCCAATCTGAAATATTTTCAAACTAACAAAGTCTGTTACTTTGCATCCCCTTACAGTCTGCTTCACTCTTTTTTTCCCACCGTCCTGACACCATTTAGTGCATTTGTGCTAATGAGATACAATGTCTTTCACTTAGACAGCAGCATATGGACAGCTGTCTTCTATTCTTCCTTACATTGGACATTTTCTGTTCACTCCCTGAGACGTTCGGCAATATTTGAGAAACTCGGCCCAGCTAAGGAAAGGACAGTATATTGATAATATTATAAATCATGATTAAAAAAACGATACTTTTTTGAGATATGAAAGATTTCTTTTGCACACGGTTTCATCCAGCCTACTTGATTCGCACGCATGACCTTACTTCCTATGGGTTACACATGCGACAAAGCAAGTTTGGTGTTTCTACAGGTGGCTCTGACCTTGGTTTTGGCATCGATGCGTGCTCCTCGTTCCAGCAACAGCTTGACCATGTTGCTGTTTCCTCTCTTCGACGCCACATGGAGGGGTGTGATGTCATTCTGTAGTGGTTTGGGGGAACAACAAATGATACGGCTTGAGAATGTTTACTTTGATCTATAAGAAGAGAACAGTGCACCCAAAGCTATTGAAAAAATCTTTCTGGTTTGACTTGAAGTTCATGCACATATCTGTTCATGCATCCAATGTATTAGTGTACAACAATTTTAAGAGTTTACAACGATGTCCCATGCCACTGCACTATATATACTAATGTACACTGATGTTATGGTACCAGTAACTGTAGTAACACCACCCTCTAGTGACAGCTATATCATGTAATACCACACACAATTGCACACACTCCCAAACTCTGCAAACTACAGTTCTGCACAAAGCAGTCCCAACTGACGCTATGATCTGTATAGTTGTGGTGAGGAAGAGATTTACACTTTGTTTGTTCATGCGAATCTGTTTTTCATACCTACTACATAATGTCAGCTTTTCTTTTGAAGCCAGAATAGTACACAGTCACTTGTGATCTAGTCTTTTCGACCTCTATTCTGGTCCACGTGTTCATTTCAGTAAATGGCTGCCTGCTACGTTTTCTCCTTCCACCAGTCTAAACATGACCTTTTGGACTACACACTTCTAGCTTTAGATTCCATTCAAACCTATGAGCTCATATTTCCTGTGCAAACTGTGTGAGTGTGCCTGACCTGAGTGTGTGTGTGTGTGTGTGTGTGTGTGTGTGTGTGTGTGTGTGTGTGTACACACACAGTATTAGTATTGCACAATTTCCGATAAGGTGCGGGAACTGAAACTTTTCAAATCTTTCAGATTTTTCACATTTTTAAACGTGACAAGACAAAGTTTATCTTAAATTGAGATCGGATACAAACAGGTCCAGGTATAGATTCTGTGGCACAACTGCTTTCTAGACTTTGATGCCCATCTTAGTCTCTGGTTATGAAGTATATACAACCTGTATAGGTGGAGAGTTAGGTCAGCAGATATGAATGTAGTTGATTAGGTAGGTCGGTTGATTGCTTAAAAAGACATGGAAACCTCACCATCACACCTATATGTGCTTGCTGAATATCCCATTCCAAAATCAAACCCCTCTTTGCTGCTACTTTATAACAGCCTCCAGTATTTGTCAAGGATTTCCACTAGATTTTGGAATGTGACTGTGGGGATTTATGACCTTGCAGCCACAAAAGCGCTACCTAGGTGAGGAGCTGATGTTGTTCGAGAAGGTCAGGTGAATTTTCAGTGATCCCTTTCTTCCTAAAGGTGTTCAGTAGGGTTGAGGTCAGGGTTCTGTGAAGGACACTCAAGTTCTTCCACTCCAACCTTGGCAAACCATGTCTTCATGGAGCTCGCTTTGTGCACAGGGGCATTATGATCCTTGAACAGGTCTGGGCCCCTTAGTTCCAGTTAGAGGAAATCCGAAAGCTACAGCATACAAAGACACTCTAGATAATTTTGTCCTTTCAACTTTGGGAAAGGCCCACATTTGGGTGTGATGGTCAAGTTTCCACATGGTTTTGGCCAAGTATTGTATATACATGTAGGTAATTGGTTGGGTAGTCTGGTTGGGTAGGCAGAGCAGAAGGTGGGTAGATAAGTTAAGCGAGTATAAAGGTATGTAGGTAGGGAAGGATGACTGGGAAGATTCTTCCTTTGCAATAAAAATGCAGATGGTCCAATTGTCCTGTTGATAATGACATTTAAGTTGGGTAGATCAATAGGTAGGTGGTTGAGTGTGCAGGCTTGTACATAGATAAATAGTTGGGTGGGTAGATACTATAGGTAGATAGGTGGCTGGGTGGGCTATTTGGCTGGGTAGACTTGTTGAGGTAGCTGGGTTGGTGGGTAGGTACTTCCTTTATTTGTCCTACGCCAAATGACAGTAAAGGTAAATAAATAGACAACTAGTGGTTGAGTAAGATGGTTGCGTGGGTAGATGGATAGGGGGATGGATAGATAGGGAGGTAGGTACCTAGGTACAAAGCTAAGCTCCCATTTATCATATGCAGATTGACAAAGTTTACGTAATGAAGTCTTACCCTGGCTCTGAAGTCCACAGCGGCGCCACGGTTGAGGAGGAGCGTAGCCACGTTGATGTTGCCATAGTGGGCAGCGATGTGCAGTGGGGTGAAGCCACTCTGTAAGGGTCAGAGTGAGAACACACATGTGAAGACTTCACACACACACACACGCGCACACACACACACACA
Source organism: Chrysichthys cranchii (assembly GCA_030068335.1). NCBI lineage: Eukaryota > Metazoa > Chordata > Actinopteri > Siluriformes > Claroteidae > Chrysichthys > Chrysichthys cranchii. The sequence goes on from JAQMCW010000006.1 coordinate 4,553,809, forward strand.
CACACACACACACATATACCTCCCCAAACACCAGTGGACCAGACAGAGCAAGGCAAAGTTCAGCCAGCCTTTCACAGATACGCTGAGCCAGGAGAAGCTGCACGTCCTTCAGACAAACCCTCCACACCAAGGTAAGAAGCTACTCATTATGAATTCAGGTCTGGACCAGTGAAATGTCTGATGTCAGACCTAATGACAATATAGTTATCAATTATCTATAAGGGGTGTGGGTTGAAAATAAAGGACATTCGCTCATTCCAGGCTTCAGCTCACGAGCTTCACTGAATACCAGCCCTAAAGAAAATGTACTAACAGACAGGCAGAAAGCTCTTGAGGAATCCTAGTTCCATGCATCTGGAGATGCTTTGCAAACATGCATGTGAGTCCACAATGCATGGCACCTAAACATGCCCAAGAACACACGCATCAAATTAAAAACATCGAAATGACAATTCCTCAGTTCTTTTTAAAGGTCTCGAAGCGTCTAACCCAAGATTACATGAATCGCTAAAATTGAAGAAAAGCTTAGTAAATTGTGTGGGTTTTGCAGAGCATTTCATCATAACTCATTCAACATTACATCATCTGGAGAAAAAAACCCAGCAAGCGTTAGGATAGTGCAGTAAATCGGTGAGCTTTTTTAGATTTGGAGGATTTTTCAGTGGGGTTAGTGAGCAGTAGGGTGTTAAAAGTTAACGACCTGGTGGGTCAGACATGTGCGTTAGGGTAACTAAGTGCAGGGTATACCATACGTTAATGAATTTATTAATTATTAATAATTAACTGATGGTTGGGAGAAAGACCACGTCTGAAGCTCGACTTCCCATCTAATTTCCCATCTATCTCCTCTGTAGTGTATAACTCCTGCCCAAGAGTCCTCCCTAACTCCATCCCAAGTTCTCAGAGTTCTCAGACCTTCTAATGGCACCACAATCACTCTTCATGTCATTTAGCTTAGTAGTTGATCTACTTGCTTGCTACTTATTTAGGTATGCTTCTAATGCAATTATCTGCATATTTGTCAGGTAGACCTACCATATTGGCCACGTATGTACATAAACAATTACAGACCGCAGCTCATTTATTGCCATGGACAATTTGTCAACCTCCATTTGCAACCCAGGGGCACTGCCAATTTTCACCCATCCTCAGGAGTGTCCCAGACATGGTTGTGTGTCCTGCTGTAGTCTGGATAATGTAGAGGGTCTACTACACCAAAATAGTGACCTACTTTTTAGGTAACTAATGACTGGAATCTTAGTGGCTAGAAATGGAACAAAAAAAAAAAGGACAAATCATAACAGCAGAAAAAAAATCGGATAACAGGAGAGAAACGTGAGAGCGAACAGGGGATATTGGACAAGCCTGTGGAGTCAGGGTTTATTGTTTTGAGTTCTGAGAACTGGACCATCTGTATTTGAGGCAACCATTTCTTACAATCCGAACGCTGAATTTCAGAAATTTTATTCTTTAAAAAAAAAGAAAGGCTGAGATTTTTAATACACACCTCAACAATAACTCAAAATTGTAAAAAGAAAAAAAAAAAGAAAAAAAAGGGTGGAATCTTAACGTTTGATCCAACCAACCGCATCCCCAATTCTATCGACTACCCAGTGATTTCCCCATCAACCCCAAACCTCGTCTGCCTCAGCTGTGGTTTTCCTCTGCATACCGCCCTTCTGTTTTTTGTCTGCCGCAGTTCTACGGGGCTACTCTGTTATGAGTTTACTGCAACTGGTCCGAGTAAATGAGGAAAAGCCAAGCACACAGAGAGGGAAAGGGTAATGCATTAACAGGAAGCAGCCAGGTGCAAGTAGGAGAAGGGCATAAAGTCGCTGCACATATACCTCTGTGGTTCTATTCACCATCATCTACGGCAGCGCATAACCATGGGCCCGAGAAGGGGGGAGAGAATGGCACGGTTAGTGTATCACAGACTCACAATGGTACCGATGAAAGCTGCTTCATGGTGAGGGAGAATCACAAAAACAAGAAAAAACAGACCAGAACAAAACACAACCACAGCACACCACAAAACGCCACGAGAGCTCAACTGGATGGTGCATGAAGAATCTGGGAGCTACTAACAGCACTGGAGATGCTTCCTCCAGTGCTGGTATTTACAGCAAGGCTCAATTCCTTATAGAATAACGATAGTGTTTTGTATTCTTCTCATCGAAACATCTAGATATTACATACGTAGTCATTTAGGATCATTATGATGATTATTCCACGTTTGGGAAATGCTAAACAGAGGTGTGAAGCACCATCAAGTTCTAAGGACACACGATAAGCATTGATTGGGCGATGGTGAAAGTCCTGTGAAGGTCACCTTAGACTCTACGTCAGCATTGTGGTCATTCTGGAGCAGCAGAGCCGCAGCTTTGGTGTCGTCTTTGCGGGCGGCGATGTGGAGCGCAGGAAGACGTACTTTCCCCTTAGTGTCGTTCTCCAGGAGCAGAGAGACCACCTGATCATGACCCTGCTGCAGTGCTACGGCCAACGGAGTGAAGCCGTCCTACACACACAGAAACACACACATACACACCAATGTACACGCAAGCAAAAGACGATGGCCAGTGCTTTAGGTTTAACTTTTGCATAATAATAATCATGCATAATAAAATCTACAGTCACTCTTACTACTATTATTAATATTTTCATCACTTGAACATTTAGTTCCATGTCTACTTATAAACCATCCAAACTTTAATCCGGTCATTTTTCCCCCCTAGATAACAAGGTGCTGCGTAATCAACTCCTAATTCGAAATCTAATTTTAAATAATCAAAGTGCAATTTTTTTTTTCAATTCTTCAATCCAGTTCTTGCTTAATATGAATTATTCATTCCTGTGAAGCACTTCAAACACTTCAAGCAACTCATCTGCATAATATGTTGTGTTTGAGTGTGTCGGTGATGACGGCGTGGAAATGGCTAATACATCCTTAAGCACTCTCAATCTTTGGAGATGAACATATGTCGGAAACACACACGTGTTTTTCTTACTATGTTTCTAAGGGCTTTCCACTGATATAGTTATTAATGCAGCTATCGTTAATGCTATGCCTAGACCTCAGTCTAACCCTAGCCTTAATCTAAGTAATCAAAGGAAGCCAATTGACCCCACAAGGTCCTGATATTTCTATTTTTGTTGGTTCATTTGGTTCCCAACAAGATATGAATGTGCACACACACACACACACACACACACACGTGCACAGCCAGACATTCAACACCTTCACTGCACAAACAGTGTTATAACCTTCATTACACTTGTGTGGAAATAACTGAAAGGTCAGTTTGGTTTAAGGTTCTCATATCTGACTGATGTCACAACAGCAGCGAGAAGATCCTGTTGCTTTTACTTCTGTGGTGTATGATCACACAAGCTTAAAGCAAACGCAGATTCTTCTTCTGATACATTTCTGTTTCTATAGTCACCACTTCCACAGGGACTTCCATGGTGAATGCACCACATAAAGGGAATAAAAAAACAAGTGTAATTATTGATACGGTGAAGTTCAATCAGCATACGGAAGGAATCTCTACTTTTAGTGTGATCCAGTAATGAAAAGTCAAGCTTACAGTAGGGTTTCTTGGCTAGCTGAATTTTCGTAGAAAGACAAAACAGAACTAGGTGAAGGAAGAACTAATTTTAGCTGCTTTAACGTAAGTGACAAGAGGAACGAACTTGTTTTGTGGACGTGTCATGACATTAAATTTAACTATAAGCTGATTCTTGCTTACCTCCACTGGCTGCCTATTGCAGCTCGCATCAAATTTAAGACACTGGTGCTAGCATACCATGCAGTTAAGGGGTAAGGTCCAGCATATCTCCAGACGCTTGTCCGTCCCTCTTTGCCAGCTCGTTCCCTTCATTCTGCTTCTTCTGGCCACCTGGCCCCTTCTCCTCTCCGCTCCTGTCCAGCCCGTTCAAGGCTGCTGTCTGTTCTGGCTCCTCATTGGTGGAATGATCTTCCCATTGAGGTCAGAACTGCCGACTCCCTGACTACCTTCAAACGCAAACTGAAGACCCCCCTCTTCAGGCTGCGTCTCTCCCCTGCTTCCCTGTCCACCATGTAATCCCATTGTAACTCAGACTTCGTTCTGTCTAGCCTGGTCACGATGTATTCAGGTTAGCTCCTGGGGTTTCGTTCCCCTTTAAGTTAGATCTGTGGTTTTATGTATTTACATCTTCGCTCATTTATGGTTAGCTCTGTTTTCACTGCTGTTAGCTAATTGGTTCTTCTACAGAATACTACACTAGGTGATATTCTGGCACTTATTCTTGTACTGGACTTTTGCACTTGTTGTACGTCGCTCTGGATAAGAGCGTCTGCTAAATGCCTGTAATGTAATGTTATGATGAAACCATGGCGCATTTTTTATTAATAAATAAATATGTAGTGGTTGGGAAAGGGGCGTGATGTAAAGAGGGACACAGCACTTTAGTGTTAGTAAATCCAGCCTCGATGATGTTTTTGTCTGAAAAGCCTATTATTTGTCTATATATGATTTCCTAAATCTTTCCAACATTGAATGTTTTGGAAAGTTTACTGTACGTGACTCTATATTTCCAACTGTGTTGGTGAAAGGATGTGTGTAGATGTCTGCAGATACACGTAGTTATGTGTGTGTGTGTGTATATATATATATATATATATATATATATATATATATATATATATGTGTGTGTGTGTGTGTGTGTGTGTGTGTGTGTGTGTGTACTGCATGTACCTCTGTGGCGATGCTCTGGCTGGAGCCATTGTCCAGCAGAAAGCGGACCACGTCCAGATGGTTCTCCTGGGCAGCCATATAGAGTGGCGTGAAGCCGTTCTAGAACAACAGTCACGTCATACTTTAATCTTTTTTACTTTCCAAATGCACAAATGGACGGTAGATTAGGCTTTATTAGATGATTAATATTCAACACAAGCAAGAGTGCAGGGAGATTTTGATTCTGGTGTAGTTGGTTCAGAATATTTCTGCATAACACACTGTTGTACGTCCTAAAAATTTCATGCAGGAGCTTTACAGTCACGACTGAACAAGTTCAGATCAGTGACCTTGACTTAATCTTAATAACGCTTTAGTATAGGAGCGCTGCTATTCATAGTCAGAACTGCTTCAGTTCTGAGAATCAACAGCGCCATGTGAAAAGGGTGTTATCTTTTCTTCTGTGTGTGTGTGTGTGTGTGTGTGTGTGTGTGTGTTCAGATTGGACAGGGGTGGAACAGAGACTGTGCTTCGGGAACAATTTCTCCTAATAAAAAAAACGAGGCTGCTGGACACCTCGGAACGTCACACTTCCTCGGGAGATCCGTCAGCTGCTCTGCAGACACTGAGTCATTTAAGGCCAAGCTGTCATTGTTACACACCAAGCACTCATTAACCATGCCAGCCACGTAGCAATGCAGCTAGTGATATGGCCCAGCCCAGCATGGAGACACAGAGAATCAGGGTATGTATGTGAGTGTGTGTTAGAATAACACGTGGTACTTTACTTACTTACTGGAATTTGTTTGTTTTTGGCTGTTTGTTGTGCATACAAGGTTTATGGAATGATCTTTATAGGAAACAGCCCTACAGTACTCAATAAAGGACGAGGAAGGAAGTCTACTTATATATATATACACACACACACACACACACACACACACACACACACACACATACATACGTATATATCTGTACAGGAAGTGAAACATTTAAAGGGGAAAACAACGCTGATGGCAATTGCACTTGTTGACGGAAAACCCTCTACAAGAAGTGCACTTGCTAAAAGTAAAACATCTCTAGGAAATGCTCCTGCAAAATCATTTTCAAAAAATACAGGAAAACCTCTGTAGGATGTTTACATGCAAAGGGAAAACATCTACAGGAAGTGCACAGGTTTAAGGAAAAACCTCTGCAGGATGTGCACTTGATAAAGGAAGCACCTCTACCAGAAATGCACTTGCTAAAGATAAAGTGCACTATAGGAAGTGCACTTTCTAAATGAAGATGCTATAGGAAGTGCACTTGATAAAGGAAAAATGACTTTATAGGAAAAGCACTTGCTGAAAGACACAATACAGGAAATGCAGTTGATGAAGGAAACACCTCTACAGGAAGTGCTTAAGGGTAAAACATTCATAGAAAGTGTATTGCTAAATACAACTTCTGTAGGAAGTGCACATGCTGAATAAAAAAAAAAATCCTGCAAATCATAGGATTGCAATACTTGATAAAAAACAAATATCTATATGCAAATCTAAATAAATGGATGCATAAATATATGTATCTATATCGTTAGCCTCGTAGCATAATTGCCTAAGTCCTGTTTCAATGAACAATGACTTACACAATTATGCTATGAGGCTAACGATATGCAAAATAAAACACAGGAAAATGCTTGATGAGAAATGCACTAGTCAAAGGAAAACCTTCAGAAAGAGAAATACTTTACAGGAAGTACATCCAAGCAATGCTGGTTCAGTTTCCTCATTAGGCGCCGTGCTCTTACCTGAGACTGCGCGTTGACATTGGCTCCATTATTCACCAGCTCTCTGACCACGTCAGTCTGACCAGCAAGGGAGGCAATGTGCAGCGCCGTGTTCCCTTTCTGAGGGCACAAACACATAAGCTAAATATTTCATCCTTTCTACACCAGTTAGTATCCATTCAGCCACGAGCGGCCTCCCAGAGCTGTCATTTCTCATAAACCTCCACTGCTTCCCATATCTTACCATAAACTGAATGAAAGCCTATGAGTTATTGCCATGATGAGTCCAGCTCATTTCATTAGCAATGCAAAATTAGTACTACTTACTGAAAGCTGTAAGGGCAGCTACACATTTTTCACACAGTCAAACTTATTCACTTATATCTGTACTACATGTCTCTGCCGTCTCAGTCCCGTGCTGTCTGGAACGCCCACCCTAGCTCCTCCTTTCCTGATTTGTAATCGCATCCTACTCATTAAACTCTAAAAAAGGTTCAATCTTGCACCCTAATGAGTTCTTGGCCGTGTCTCTCTGAGAGACCAAAGTGAAATCTCCTTTTGCCTTAAAAAAAAAGAAAAAGAAATCCAATTAGAACCCCTTTAAAGAACCCTTAATGAACCTTTTTTTTCTAGACACCTAGCTTTATTCATCTTCAGCAACCGCGTTATCTTGATGAGGGTCATGGTCGATCCAAAGCTCATCCCAAGAGCACTGGGTGTGAGGTGGGAATATATATCGGAACAGATTCTAGTCCATTGCAGGACACCAGGCTTACATATGTTCCCTCTTAGGGGGGTATATAGAGCAGTCAATCCAAGTACTGGTTTCGGGTGTAGGGAAAGAACCAGGAAACCCAGAGGGATCTCACAAGGACACATGCGAATACGGACTGATAGCAACCTAACCTCGAGATCAGTCCAGGGACCCTGGAGCTGTAAGCTGTAAGACTTGCTGCCTCATCGTGAAGCCCGATTTCAAAGTTTTCTAAAAGGTTTCAAATGCTTGTTGGGGTTCTTGTGCTGAGAGGGCTTTTATCTTTGTTTAGTGGTTTATGGTTAGTGAATCCTTCTCATGCATTCGTGTCATCAGTTCCTTAATGCTCCTTTATGATGCATGAAGGGCCATGTTTGCTCAACCTTAAGAGACAGCATCAGATGCTGTGTGTTTGGTCTTCACATGATTTTGAACAAATGTTGGTACAACAGTTTGAGAACGAGAAGCAAACTGCATGTGACCAGGTCATTCCTGTTCCTCAATCAGGTCAGCGATTCATCCGTCCATCCATCCACCCATCCATCCATTCTTTATCTATATATATCCATTAAGGGTCTTGGGGAAGCTGGAGCCAATCGCAGCTGATGTAAGGCGAGGGATGGTGTACACCCTGTACAGGACACCAATCCATCACCAGACTAAGAAATTCATCTTAAACACTAATCTGCTTTGTTTGTGAGATGTAAAATTAATTTTTGATAAATAATGACATGAAAGCAGTTTGTGGAAGTAAACTTAGACTGTTGGACCCCTGTGTGCTGACATATCAGTGTAATAAAACTGCTGTGTTCTGCTTGCGCTCGGTCCGCTTGAGAAATGAGAGCACTGGCCAGTGTTTATTTACAAATGTGGAATTAAGCCATGGGATTTTGGCAGCCTGTGCAATATCGTTGTTATGGAAAGAGTTTTATTGGGAGACTATTTCCGCTGCTTAAATGTGGCCTCTACGTCTCTTGAAAAGTGTCCATAACCTTGACTTTGGAAATTCGCCGAGGCAGCAAAGCCTCCGACAGCTGAACTCATTACGCTGGCCTCCACTAATAAATGCTCTTACTGTAATATATGAATTGTGTGTATGCGTGTGTGTGTATGTGTGCATGTGTTTATCACTGAGAAGTGGAATTTCACACAGCACGCTTCGGGCCTACCTTTGTTGCAGCATCCACAGTGGCCCCGAGTTTAATAAGCTGTGCCACCATCTCCACATGGCCCTCTTTGGAGGCGAGATGAAGAGCGTTCAGGCCATTCTGGATGCACAGAGAAAGATACAAGAAGGTGAGCGAGCAGAATGTGTGTGGATTAAAAACATTTTGAATGTAGCGTTGAAATAATTAAATATCAAAACCCCTAACTGAGTTGTGAATGAGTCCATCCACCGGAATTAAACAAAGTTTAGTGTGTTGTCTTTCAACTCACAGATTCATCTACTATTCTAGACCAGTGTTTCTCAACCTTTTCTAGGTTGCGGCACCCTTTCCATGAATGAAAAATCTCAAGGCACCCCAAA
>JAQMCW010000006.1:4581650-4598338 GCA_030068335.1 Chrysichthys cranchii
TGTCCTTGAACACGTCATCAACATTAATACCGGAAAAACCAGTAACCCAGCCAATCGGAGTGGTTTTACTGCGATTGTGCAACCAGAAAAGTCCGAAGCAGAGTTTGGGTGCAGATCGGCCGCCGCGATTAGCATAAATACGCACGTACCTAAGTTAAGCACACAGCTTGTTCATCGCATCTCCGGTATTCTCGCATCTTTCCAGCTCATTGTCTCCCCCTAGAGATTGAAGTCAGGTAGGACAACAAATCACACCTGCCTAGTAAAGCGATCAGTTTGATGTGAAATAGGAGTGGTATCGGTGCATGGTATCGGCACTTTATGTACGAATACGAGGACGAGTATTTTAGCAAAGTATCGGCCCGATGCCCGATACTGGTATCGGTATCGGTGCAACCCTACTTTCATGAAAACACAATAACTCATGTGGTTTTCAAATACCGCATGCCTGCTTTTGTAATGGAGGGTCACATATAGTGTTATACACCTTCACTCAAGGTTACGGTGGATCTGTATCCCGGGAATGCTAGAAGTAAAACGGGAATACACCCGGAATGGACGTCAGTCCATCGCAGGGCAAGACACATCTATTAAATTACAATGTACTTTTGCCATATTGAGGAACCTACACGCTTGGTTTAAACTACCCTCTGTGTTTCGACTAATGTTAACGAATTTGGAAAATTACCTGCCACAAGCATGAACAACACATTATCGTTCTGAGGGCTTTCCAAAGCCATTTTCCACACGGCTGACACTCATTCTGCTCATGATGCATGTGCCTGGGTGTGTGTGTGATGCTACTGATGGTAGGTTACGACTGCCCCTCCTCCATTTCAATGCAGTGCGAGTATAAATCACCCAGCACACAACTCCTTTCTGGGATGGAGGATGCTAGTTCATCACTGCCATTGCTTTCCTTTATTATTCAGAGGTTAATGGAGAAACAAAGGCAATACACACACACACACACACACACACACACACACACACACACACATTTCCCCCACATTTCTAATGCAAGATCTCTTTCTCTTTCCATTCTCCTTGACTTCATTATGTAAATGAGGTCACTGGTTTCAATTTGCTGTCTGCTTGGCTCACTGGTCCCCACAGTGTTAAAGAAAACGCTAGTTTCCTGATAAGAAAAAATAAATACATATTTTCCTGAAAGATTGTGCCATATTTCCCTGATGCTGGGGTCTGGGGTGTATATGTCAGGTATGCACATGTCATTTTGTAATACAGGTTGCATTCATGTACCAAACATTTTTATTTTACAGTCACTGGGATGACCATGGCACCAAATTGGTGATAGTGAACCTTCTCAGAAATCTATACTATTGGAGAAGAACACCATAAAAACACTACCAAACGGGACTATTTCATAATTAGGCTAAAGCAAAAAGTCAGAACATGTATGATATATTCAGTTCATGAGAGAAAAATACGGGCAATTCAGTATACAGTATGTACTGTAAACCCCCGTCTTTCGTGGGGGTTACGTTCCAAAACTTTCCGCGAAAGATGGAAATCCGCGATACACGGACGCCGCCCCTAAATGCTTTTTTTAAAAAAAAAATTGTTTAAGCCCTAAATTATCCTCACACACTTTCTAGACACAATTCAACACAAAGAAAACAACTGCAAGCATATAGCGTGGTGAATTCTGTGTAGAATTGGTAGAAACATCACATTTATAGCGAGTAGGGAGTACCGCAACGGGCGATGAGCTAGATGTTGGCGATTGCTGGTTGCTTCTCCCTGTCGTAGCCAGCAGCCAATCACAACCAAGGTTAAATGAATAGGGCAATCCGATTGGCCAGACTCGTTCCTCCAGCCATATTTTTTTTTCTTTCAGTATCCCCACACCGTGTTCTGTGTTCTTTGTCTCTTGTGTAAATATGATACACACTGTACTGTATTTTATACATTATTAATGTTTTACTCCATTTTAATTCATGTTTATATTTTACAATACCAGGGAAATCCACCAAAAAAAAGGATATATTCGAATTCGAATCTGTGAATACCCGGGGAATGCGAAATGCGAACCACGATATAGCGGGGGATTACTGTAGTGGGTACCGTTTGCAGAACGGTTTCTAATAGTCCAGAAAGCACAGTATGTACTTCAGTCAGTCCAAATCAATAAGAAATGGGAAGTGAGTCTCAGAGAATGATCGATGGTTCATTCTCATACCCATATGCATGTAAAAGTTACCAATCGCCATGCTTATGCAGAAAACTAAACTGTCACAGCAGAAACCTTAGCTCCAAACCTGATCAATACACTGAGTCAGAGCCTTGGGTCTCTGTGGAATATTCAGGAACAATGCAGAGTGCTGAACACAGAGGTAGAGCTAAGCAGCCTACAGCACTCACTCCCTCTGGTGCCCGAGTCAAATCAATACACCGCTCCTACATTATAAAATCTAATGGTGATCAATTAACAGAGCAGGGACGCCACGCCGATTAAATCCCCGAAGACAGCAAACCTGCCGTGTCCTTTCCTCAGCATGAGAATTATGGGCTTCTTGAAAAGACACATACATATATGATTGGCTAGCCGTTGGGTTTAGCAGCGGGTAGCGTGGTGCATTCTTGCTGCTCTTGAAGAGCAGTGTAACAATGAGCGCTAATGGAGGCAGTGAAAATTAGACTGCAGGCAAGAACCATGAAGAATGATAATTTACCAGTTCAAGACTGGAGAAGGAAGGAATGATGGAATGCCGGCAAATCACTCACTCGGATATTGCCTGAATGCTTCTTTTCTCCGGGCCGCATCTGTGAGCTGGAGAGTCCAGCTGCTTGGAGTATTGGATAAAGCCTCCCATGATGCACATGTCTGCTGTACACACATGCTCAAAGAGTACATCTGGAGAAGAGCAGTAGCCAGCTCTCCAGAGGAACCCACAAATACACACGCACATGTAGTCATGTATATACAACACACCAGTGTTCAGCAAACAATATAAACAAGCACGAACCAGACTGACCTACATACGTGGACAGATATTTGTGGACGGCGTGAGTAAAGGACCAAAAACAATAACAGTGGGCCATTTCTTGCACCTTGTATCTGAATCTGACAACATTTTAAAAACGAAATAAAATATGCAAATCAGCTCACTTTCAAACACGAACCTAACCCCGGCTATAGCCTTGTTCCTTGTTTTCAAAACTTTTGTAAATAAGGTGGCTGGCACATCCAAAAATTGTGCTTTTTCGTCATTTTGCATCGTCTTAAGGCCGGGGGTTTGGCTGGAGAGAGATATATTTACACATTCTGAACCTAGATATAATCCAGATCCAGAAACAGGTTCTGGATATCTTCACACACATTTTACTGATGTTGTTGTCAAGGGATTTTCCCAAGAAATAATAATATTTAGAACTAGAAGAGCGTAGATCTCTGCCAAGGACAATAGTCAACTCTTCTATAATATGCAAATCTGCAACCGCAACCGCTTCATATGTCTGGATTTGTGTTTCCCGCGGAGGCCTCATATTTCTACATTGGCTATGTTTTGTCACTATTGAACATTACTGCCATCTACTGGATTTTAAGATGTGTGGTACTGTTTAGAGCAGACTTCCACCAAGGCCAAGTGGAACTTGAACTCAACCTTGCTACGTTCGCGAAAGAGAAACTAAATTCTTCAAGCCGCGCTGTGACTTGAACCCTCTCCAAAATTTAAGGTGTGCTTCCATGGCCCATGTGACATCCTTCCACCAAGTTTCATAACATCCGGGCTGGTAGACTTTGAGCAGTCCTGCTTAAAGTCAAGCATACAAAGAGACAAACAAACAAACAAACAGACTGCACCAAAATCATAACTACCTTGGCAGAGGTAACGTCTTGCATTTCTCTTGACTTGCTCAAATTCTCTAAGCATTTCAATAAGGTTTTCTTTATGAATCCTCATGCTTTAAGTGGAGAAACTGTGCTTATAAAATACAACGTTGCCAAACCTGACCAAACAGCAGACTTATTACCATTGTCTACAGGGTCATATTCATCCTGCCAGGAGGTGGCTTTGCTGTAAAAGCCTTGAACAGCTCTAACTTATTCATGGTGGTCAGTCTCTTGCTGTCAGAGAGCATTAGGATACTGTGGGAATGGGTTTAGGTAGCAACACACCATGATAGAATTCACCATATTACACCTCAAAGTAGTGCGATCAAAATGTCTATGAAAATTTACTAAGATCCCGAATGATGTTGCATGCAATTTAAAAAGAACTGTAGGAAATATGTCATGTGCGACGCAGAGTGAGGTTTGCGTTTTGTCCCTAATAGCCACCGTGAGCTTGAATCTCAGGAAAGGAAACAAATTCAAGTTTAATGATGATTATAGGCAGTAAGGTACATTAAAATATTGTTTGAGAATACAATGCAAATTACAAATTATAAATGCAAATACAAAGTATAAACCTGTAGACAGGTTTTTTGTTAAGCAGTTTGTTAACGTAAATAAACTGGAGGTGTGACACTGGAATTGTAAATGCGTGCCAAATATCTAATATGACACCAGCATTACTACAGTAATAATAATTAAGTCTTACTGAGAATCATTTTGATTGTTTTACGACACTGATGTACAATTTAGAAGTGCTTCCTCATTATTCAGACTTAGTAAATGGAATAATGTTGTTTTTAATCAACCGAATCAGGTGTCTGCAAATTTAACACACGCTCTCCAGATGTAGTAATTTGCATATGCTCTCGCTGCTCCCAAAGTGACTTTCACAGACGTGTTATTTTGTTCATATGAAAGCTGTAGCCATCTGTAGACACTGTTAGGAAATAAACTTTTTTCTTTTCTTTTCTTTTTTTTTACGTGATATTAAGTTTTCACACATGCAAAAGATGTTTAATAAATCAGGACCTCTGTGTCACTTTCTTAACCATGGCTACATTTGGTGTACAGTAACTGTAGTCGTACAGTTTTTTATGAGCAGTGTGTTAGTCATCCTGTACCCATCATAAAGCATAAAGCATAAATCATATCTGAAACCTAAAACAGAGTCCTCTGATTCCTGGAGTGGAGTGTAAATGACTTTGCATAACACTACCACTCAGCTTACACTGTTATATAATTAGGGTTGATTTTTACTGCGCTCTTGATTGGCCATTGGTGTTGTGTACGAGAAGCTTTTAGAGTTTCGGGGCATAAAAGATCATTAGCATTAGCTGCGGAGATTCCAGGAGATTCCCATCAGCACACCAACAGATAAATGAGCATCGCTCGACCAGTATTAGCTCACACTAGTGACTACTTATCAACAAGATTAATGAGCAGTGTGTAATACAAAATTATTAACATTAATCTTTAACTAGGGGCATAAATTCCCCATATGGTGCTCCATAAAGTCACATTTCAGACATCCAGTTTTACTGAGGAAAAAGGCTGTCCATATTTCGTGTGCTTGCATTTCTTATCCTTTATCTAGAAAAAAACACATATACACATACATAAAGCACCAATAGGCACCTATTTTTATTCTTCAGAAATATATAGATGTTCAGTAATAGCCATGTTTGTTATTAGATGTTTGTCACATTTAACGTTTAAAGTGAATATCATACAGGCCTAGAGTTATGCAGTGAGACTGAGACCCCAAGGGACACCGCAAAAATGTCACAAGAGTTGGCTGTTTTTAATCATGGCAGTCAGATATGAAGCTTGCAATATGGTTTAAGGTACTGTCTTGTGGATTTTTCGGGTGCAAATAATAACTGTAGGAGCATGTGATATTTGTCAAGAGTACAGGAGCTGGCAGGAACAGTAAGAATTCCTTCAGGAGCAAGCGGGATACGTCGTGATTTCTTGAGAAGCAGGGAGGGCTGATCAGAATTCCTTCAAGAGTGTGTGGGATTGGTCAGAAGTCCTTCAGAAGCAAGCAGGATTGGTTAGAATTCCTTCAGGAGAGAATCAGATTGGTCAGACTTCCTTCAGGAAGTGGTGGGATTTGTCAGAATTCCTGCAGGAGCAAGCAGGATTGGTCTGAATTTCTTCAGGAGTGGATGGAGTTGGTCATGATTTCTTCAGTAGTGGACAGGATTGCTCAGAATTCCTTCAGGAGCAGGTGGGATTTGTCAGAATTCCATCAGAAGCAGGCAGGATTGGTCAGAATTCCTTCAGGAAGTGGTGGGATTGGTCAGAATTTCTTCAGGAAGTGGTGGGATTGGTCAGAATTCCTGCAGCAGCAAGCAGGATTGGCCAGAATTTCTTCAGGACTGGATGGAATTGGTCATGATTTCCTCAGTAGTGGACAGGATTGCTCAGAATTCCTTCAGGAGCAGGCGAGATTTGTCAGAATTCCATCAGAAGCAAGCAGGATTGGTCAGAATTCCTTCAGGAAGTGGTGGGATTGGTCAGAATTTCTTCAGGAGTGAGTGAAGTTGGTCATGATTCCTTCAGGAGTGGACAGGATTGGTCAGAATTCTTTCAGGAGCAAGCAGAATTGGTCAGAATTTCTTCAGGAGTCGGTGGGATTGACCAGAATTCCTTCAGGAGGTGGCATGAGTGGTGAGAATTCTTTTGTAGCAGGCAAGAGCAGTTGGAATTCCTTTAGGAGCTGGAGGGATTGGTCGGATTTTCTTCAGGAGCTGACAGGATTGTTCAGAATTCCTTCAGGAGTTGGGGGACATGAATGACACTGAGGGCACAGACCCTGCTAAGAAGTCATTCATTTCTATTAATTATCGCAGCCAGCATGTTGCACGTCAGCATTCTGCAAATGCAGCTCATCACTTCTGTTCACGTTTAGCCATATTATCATGCCTGAGGCAATCCAACACACACATACACCCACAGTTCTCTAGTGATACTGATGTGGAAAGCTGAAGTCTTCTGCAGTGTTTCTGACTCACGTGGGTGCGGTGTGACCCAAAAAATGACAGCAAATCTTTATTAGGCTAAAATACTTCACGCGTTGCATTTACAGCTGAAACATTTCAGCAGTCTCTAAAACGGTTTTTGAATGTAAAATAAAACTGTCCAAAAACAGCCTCTGTACTGACTTGCCTGTGGTGATTTAAGGCCGATTTCAACCCCAGTCAAGACAGGCTTGTGTACTGAATACGAACCATAAAGTTGATTCATTTGAGCATGAGACATGATAAATCGTGTGACAAAACCAGTGTGCGGGTTTGCTCACAGATGGGCCTTTCATGGTTCAGTTGCCCCCTCTGGAGCCAATCAGAGGCCCTGGCACCTGACACTTCACTGTCCTGCAGACGTGCACACGCGCTCGCATCATGGTTTATCTGGGATGCGAGGCCATATCTTTGAAATCGGTGCTCGACATTCTGAAAATCCCCCAACAAATACTCCACATCAAGTATCACTGTCACTTTAAAAAATAAGGCTAATAAGGCTTTGACACAAACCCTGAAGAGGTTCAGGGACCATGTTGGTAAAAGCCCAGTCTCAATTCAAAGAATAGCAGGAGTGTGAAAACGGACTCATTTCAATTACCTACTGAATCAGTTTAGGTATCTTTGTATCACTTTCACATCACCCACTCCAGTTCTCATTTTATTACTAGTGTGTGATTTTTTTAATTGCACTATGAGAAGGATTATTTATTATTTCTCATTTTCATTCCACAGCATTTACTTGCAGTAAAGAACTAAATGTGTATGGTGTCTCTGTGCATTCGATTATATAATGTTTATATTGGCGCAATAAAAGATGTGTGTAAAAATCAAGTCATTCGGTTTTTATATATATTTTATGCGTGTCTGTCCCAGGGAAGGTGGCGTGGCATCTGTGTCTCAAAGACATGCATACTTAAGGCGGGTACCAGATGAATTTCACTAAGGAGAAGGACTGCAATAAAGGCAGAGGACTAGCTATAAAAGGCAGGAACCTGAGAGCACAAGGTCACACTTTCCTTAGAAATCAATGTCAATAAAAGGACAGAAGCTCCAGGGAGGGAGGGAGGGAGGGGGACTTTCTTTTAAGATGGGTCAGTCAACTGGGCACACACAAACACACACTGTAATTAAAAAGTACAGTGGATTCTCGGCTCACGAACTTAATTCTATCCGAGACTTTGTTTGTGATCTGATTTGTTTGCGCTTGAATCAATTTTTCCCATTGAAATGAATGTAAATACAATTAATGTGTCTCAGCCCTCAAAAACATGTTTTTAAAGTGTACTAAAGGCTTATGTGTGGCAATAAAACATAGAATAAAATTAAAATCACCTTAATTATAGAAAAATAAACCTAAATTAAATAAACAGATGATTTTAATGCATGCTACCTTTGCGGTGGAGACGTAGTTGCTGGCGTAGGTGGATGGTGGCAGAGGGATATGGTGGCGGTTCTCATGTTTTGCGATTATTTCTTAATTTATTTCAACTGTGATACACTTAGGCTTCTTACTCTCTACCATTTCCACTTTCTTGGGACCCATAATGAAGGATTATTGAATGCAGAGAAACACAACGAAAAAATGCGCTGGACACGTTCACACCACGAGTGCTTGACCAGAACTTAAGGTTTGTGGCACGAAGCATGAAAATCAATTGAACCGCACAGTGTATAACACAAGTTGGTATTGGATTCAGGAGTTATTTTGGCCATAGTCACATAATCATACAACATAATCGCATGACCAGTTGACGCTCTTTAATTTTAACTTTATGTGCAGACTGGGACCTCTGGTGTGCAACAAATACAGTGACATTACATGCAGAATTAATAGAATGTTGATATCGCACATTTTTCCCAATGAACACTGTCACGTATCTTTCATCATGCTGCACTGTGTCATGATATATAGGTAGTCAGGTTACGATGGAGATGCGTTCCGAGATCCCCATCGTAAGTGGAAAACATCACATGTCAAACCACTGCTTAGCCTACATTAGCCAAGCCTACCCAGGAGTCTTTTCCTGTAGGAGACAGGCTGGGGTGTTGAGAAGACATGCTTTTAAATTAAAATTAGCTCTTGAAGCACACAAAAAACACTTGGTAATGCACTGTACAGTACACCGATACACAAGTTAACTCCATGAGTTGCGGGAGAAGAGTAAGGCATCACGCAAGGCGAGTGATGCGTACATCCGGGCACCGCCCGCATACATCATCTGGGCTTCGTCCGAACGTATCGTATGTCATACGCTGGCCTGCCAGCGACGCCTGCCTGCGAATCTTAAATATTTTCTAAATATTTTACAATTTTTAGTGTATAGCAATTGTCATGGTAACTTTGAAAAATCATAAGCTGGGCCATCATTACGACTGAATTATGCTAAATCACACTAATTTATCTACAATGCATTACTAAAGTACCGTACACAGCTAGTGCATGGTGCAGTTGTGATTTTTTCTGCAAAGCTAGATTTTTGGCACCTGTCGTAGTACGATTAGCATTAGCTTTCTTCTCCTTCTAAAGTGGACTGTGGCCAATTCTAGAAAAGGTCAAGGGCAGTTCCAGTGTTATGGATGTGACATTTGGATTCATATTGTCCAGGGGCACAATTTGTTCATGACACTTTACACTGATATAAATAAGCTTTGTAGAGAAACTTGTATATTGAAAACTTGATATTGTTCCATAAACATTGTTTCGAAAGCATCGACCTGTCTCATAAAACATTATGGACATGTCTTGGCCATGGAAGCAGCCTCAACTGCTTTTTATCTAAAGCCAAAAAAGGTATGGAAAATTGCTGTATCCCCAAATTCTTCATCATGTAAACCCCCCATTAACACAGATAATTTTCCCACAATATGACCACCACATATGTACATGGATGAACACCTGACACAAGCAGACTGATGCATTATCCTGAGAGAGGTGTTACTGCCATGTCCACTCACGTCGCTGATTCATTAAGTGGAATTAGACATGTCACAAACACTCACCCAGACACAAAGATACACATATGTACATAGTTCCTATCAGTTATTATGTAAGGAATAAAACATACAGGATATGCTGAATAAGGAAAATACTGAACACTGGTTTTAATAATCACCCATCTGCCAGCAGTAACAATTTTTATTTGTTCAAGAATGAAAATACTTTTTATCCATTTATAGTTGCATTTGACCCATTATCGGGCAAAGAACCATATTTGGTAACGTCGACAGCCATCCAAAATGGCATCTCCATGAGGTCGTAAAACCACATGGATGTCTCCCATGCTAAATAAATGTTTCTTTGAGTTTATGCGTGTCTTATTTTTTTTTCTATATGTACTCTTTTTGGAAAAATTTGGAAACTCTACCCTGGCCATACATGGTAACTCTATTGACTTACATTTGAAACATAAATCAAAATATAAATAAATAATAATAAAAAGAATTCTCGTAATATCCTGCAATAATATTCCATATGTATGAATAAAGGTTGAATTTCCAAGTGTTTCAATGAGTGCCATATAAAGGGTTAATGTGAAATGTCTATGAAACCAGTTAGTTAGTCAGTATAGAAGCTATGAAGAGTTGTTCCATCACTAGCCTCTTGTTTTTCTTTTCTTGAGATCAAAAATGTTATCAATTGAGTTTATCGGCAATGTTAAAGTTTTAGCCCAAGCAGCTTTACCCCAACCTGTTACAAAGTACTGACACTGGCGGCTCCTTCCATAAATGCTATAAAACCATCTTCTCACTGAAAACTCTACCACATCAACAATTGCACTTTTTTCATTTTTCACATTTTTTAAAATTCCGTTTACTTGGAGCATCTCTCATACCAAGTCCTCATGTACGATGTCTTGCTAGTGCCAGAGTTGCTCTTATAGAACACCAATGAACACCTTCTGACCAAAAATCTGACCAAACCTTAAATCCGACCAATCAGATTCAAGGATTTTCAGCGGTACTGTGGTATAAATGAAAATAGTCAGTGATTCCCACTAGTACCTGAACCCTAGAATAAATTGTGCTCAAGCATGTTGTGTCCTATTTGCAGTCATGTTTAACTGATTTGGATATCATCCTATGTGTTCATGAATTACTTTATATATGATGTGATGCATATACTGTAAATAGTATATGTGATGCATATACTGTAAATATACTTAATATTAAGAGATTAAGAGCCTGGTGATTGGTGGGCAAGTCTCAGAGGATGTTGTGTTACTGTGGCTGTTAATTAAAACATTTTCATACACTACATGTACTTTAAGTAATTCTTAAATATTTGTTTTTCCTTTGGCAGCATGGCACCAAAGGCAGTAACAGAGTGTAATTATAGGTCTTGTCTGAACTGCTGTTTATTCTGTTTGGCATCGTTACATTACCACACGACTGCATGGTTTCAGGAGTACTGAGACTGTTTTAGGAAAAGACAGCCTTTTACTGAGAAATGGAGAACCGCAAAGCCTGAAGACGTTCTGTGGCTGAGACCGTAAAAAACCCCAAAAACAAACAAAACAGCTTTATTTCTAAATCATACAAACCTCTGACACTGCAGACTCCTTACATAAATTTATATATATATATATATATATATATATAGTGTTTATGACTTTGGTATTGGGCATGGTCAAGGTCAAGGTCAGGTTTTTTTTGGGTTTTTTTTTTTGATAAAGCACATGTAAAAACAAATGAACAAAAAGTCATGTACAGTCAAAACCGTAAGACCATAAAAAGGCATAATAAAACACAACTAATCGAAGAATGATAATAATAAAAAATAACGAGTTACAGTACAATAAAAAATGAAGTCACAATGTCAAGCCCGATCCGTACTGAACGCTAATGAAAAGAGGTGGCTCTTCAGCAAAGACCTAAAACTTCCAAAGGTCTGAGGGTGTACTTATATAATTAGGTCAGCTGATGGGATATTGATGGAGTATTTTCTCCTTTTTAAACAAAGCTTGTTCTGGGAAATCTACTTTAAGACACTATACCATATTAATTATTGCCAATGAGTCTTTGGCAACTGTAAGTAAACGGGTCCAGGAGAAAAAAGAGGCTGACGTCTGTAAAGTGCCGGGGGAACGGGTAGCCAGGGATGTTTGGCAGCAGGGTAATCGTCGTTCGGTCTGTCACACAGGTATTATACAGGACAAGATGGAGTAATGGACATCAGAGTATCTGATTACAGTAGATTCTTACAGAGACAAGGAGTTTCGCCTATCAGCAGGAGTTAATAAAGACGCTGTTGTAGAGGAACACATGCTCTTCAGCTCACTCTGACTGCTGATGAAGAACAGAACAGGACGAGAAATTAGGCCACTGTTTCTCTCTCTCTCTCTCTCTCTCTCTCTCTCTCTCTGGTCACTGCAGCAAACGCCCGAGACAGAGAGAGACATGCAAGAGATCAATAACTCTCTCACACCACAAACATCACGCTCAGGATGAGCTATGACCAAAGCCCACCAAGACAGCGCCCACTGCCCCTCCCCTTCACTGCAGACACTAAATCACATCAGAGATGCAGCGCTGGACCCACACAACAGACCGCATCCTTTACATTTCACTACATAACTCCGTCCAGTCATCTACAAAAGCTGTGTGCTTCATGCAGCACTGTTCTTAACAGAAACCTAATCCAGTCATGCATCTCTGCCTTTTTTTTTTTTTTTAGAAAAATCCTAAAAACGGGTCATGTCTTTTTGTCTTGTACGAATAGCAGGCTGCAAACATGAAAGTGTCTGAGACTGTAAAAAATGCTAAATGCCATCCATCTTGACCAGAATAGCTGTCAAACCTTAAACGCATATCTAATACAAACTATGTGTACGTGTGCAATAATGCTAAAAAAAATCTTAATGCACTTGTTCTGATACGCTATTGTTTCTATAGTAACCGCTCGTACGCAGGGACTTGTATGATGGATGCATAAAAATAAGCCTAATGATGAACAGATTATAAAAAGTGTATTGTTATCTAACAAAGAAATACATAGAATGGTCGATATGGCGAAGTTCACGTTTATGGAAGGAGTATTTCGTTTTCCGACCACAGGAGAGTCTTCAAAATGGACAACTTTGTGCTTAACAGGAACAAACTTCCATCGCAAAACAATTGAATGTCCATATAAATAGATACAAATTACAAGTTATAATGTTTATTGGTTTATATGGTTATTAGGCTTTACTACTTTAGAAAATGTGATACGAGAAGAATAAAACATTTACAGGAAATTCCACCCTATCGTTGATTAGTTTCCAATAACAGCATCCCCGTGTTTTAGTCCATAAATATTCTGTATACCATGTTGGGCTGGTGCAAGACACAAGAACAGCCTTAACTGCACCTCGGCATGGATTTTTCAAGTCTCTTGAACTGTACCGACGCGACACACACCTTCCTTCCAAACACTATTCCATAAGTTGCTGGTTTGATGGTGGAGGTGGACAGTGCTGTCTACTAGTTAGAAAAAAATTATAAAGGAATTAAGTAAGTGCGCCCGGGCTTTGATTGTGTCCTGTTTGATGGACCCAAGAACAATTAACAGGAAATTCTCGATCACAACATAAAGCTAATATGGTTGCCCAAGCAACACTATGTCCTTCACCGCAAACCTCACAAGATTGCACAGTCGTCCGGTGCCATACTGCGGTTCACCTATCGCGGCTTCACTGTACCGCGGTTTTTATATGCGATATAAAAAAATATAAAAGTGTTAATTCAAACATATTAAGAGAATATTAAATCGAAATAAAATACAGTATGATGAACACACAATGAAAATGCAGCGTACGCCACTACCGCTTGAGCTAGTTCGCCCATGTGAGATTGTACACGGCACACTATTG
Organism: Chrysichthys cranchii; assembly: GCA_030068335.1. Lineage (NCBI taxonomy): Eukaryota > Metazoa > Chordata > Actinopteri > Siluriformes > Claroteidae > Chrysichthys > Chrysichthys cranchii. The sequence continues at coordinate 4,595,387 of JAQMCW010000006.1, forward strand.
GCTGATGGATGGGAGGCGACCAACCAGAGCACTGTGTTCTGTATCCTGGGCGCTGATTGGCTCAGTGACCGTTCATCTCATCATCATCACCTTCATCGTCATCAGTACTGCACAGCTAATTCATCATCTTTATCATTCAAGTAGTAGTATACTTCACTGGCGAGTGCCCTTATAGAATTTTATATGTTGTTAAAATTATGTAGGTTTAAGTGTCTAGAAAGTGTTTAAGAGCATAGGAAGTGTTTATAAGAGTGTAGGAAAGGTTAATAAGAGTGTGGCAAGGGTTTATAAAGCCTTAAAATATATATAAATAATAAAATAGATATAAGGTTCCAACTTCGCCGATTTCACCTATCACGGGGGGGCCCTGGGACGTAGCCCCCGCGATAGGTGAGGGATGACTGTATTTAATATTACTTTGCGTCTATAAAAACAGTACATTTTGTATTTATTGTATCTCTAAATCTCATGGCTTTGGATGAGTCCATAATCACTGTTTGTATGAGTTTACTGGAGTGTGTTTGCAGAAACAAACCATGAACAAGGATAACCTCTCATTTGTGCTAATCAAAGCCCTCTGACGGGCCATGATGGGGGAGGCATGTTTATGCTTGAGTGTTGAAACAGAGGCACAGACTCATTTCAGTGTGCTTCTGTCATCCCTCACATTTCTAATTTTACCTCCTCTCTCTCTTTCTCTCTCTCAATTACTACCCGTTTATCCCATTAACCAATCTTGCAAAGCAGCATCTCCTGTGCGAAACCCCTACAGAGCTGAAATGTCCTCCTACAGAGTTTGCACCATCCAGTTAGACTCAGAAATATGGTTTGCGCTTTTCTCCTGCAGGATTTGCAAGACGAACTCCTTAAACTCCGACGGAAGTTCATTTCTGACTCTACTGACTACGTACCTTCTACATATGGAGTACGTTTTAGCGACTAAACCACGAAACGAAATCTTGTAAGCTCATAAGTAGCATACAAGTCCATGTCCAGCCTGTATCCCATTCATGCTATTACACTCATATCACTTGTAGTCTGTCTCGGTAGTCGCTCTGTCGCTTGTGGGCTGTGTAGCAGGTTAGCAAATTAGCTAACTCCACATCTACATACACTCACCAAAGGAACCAATAATCTCTCCTTCCAAGCTTCTCAATTTCTTCATAATGTTTCTACACTTTATATAAGAGGTTGGATATGACAAAATAAAATGAAATCACACTGAGGGTTACGGGCAGGTTAGTTTTACCTCCATTTTGAGAGTCACGCAGTCAATGGGAACTATTGCAGATGGAGGGGAAAAACTGTGACTGGGAAACTAGAGAACCATCGGACAACATGTGCCATAGGATTGGTCCAAAAAACTATAAGCCATGCCTAATTTGCATAGAATTGAGGAAATCTCGATTCATAGGTAGCTTGTTGCGTCGTCGCTTTGGCTCTTCATTAAATTCGGCATTGCGCTTTATGAAAATTTCCTCATTTTGTACAAGCAGTGCCTAATATTAGGCCTGATGTTCAAAAGAAATACCTAGCTAGCCTAGCTAACTAAGAGAAATCCCCTGAGGGAACTCAGAAGCTAGTTGTCTACGTTGGAGCCAACAGGGTCGTGTCATGACCCTGCTAGCACCGAAGGCAAATGCACATCATGTTCTAAGTGCTCTTCATTCACAATGTTATTACAAGGTACCATGACGAGTACTCTTCTCACGAAAGGAATAGCTGTAGTATCGAGAGGTAGCCTATGATTCATCTAACAGAATGAGACAGAGTGCCTGGAGACGGTGGAAATAGAGAGAGAGCTTGGGGAAGCGAGGTTTGGTTTCAGGAGGCAGGCGATTACCGTCAACTCTTTGGCAGCCTCTGTTGCTTTTCTCTTGTAAACAATGATACGACTGTGGTTGTGAAATTGATTCTGTTATCGTCACCTGCTGTGAAGCGTCCAGCTCATTGCTTACTGGAAAAGTGGAAAGAGTAAAATGCAAAAGTAAATGTCCCAGGATATTAGGAGCTAAAGCTACACTGTAAAAAAATGACCGTAGATGTTTACGGTAATTTACCGACAGCTTGGGTTGCCAGTAAAGTACTGTACAATTTACAGTAAACAACTGTAAAAACATATTTACGGTAAAGTACTGTAATATCTTTATGTTATAAATAAATAAGACATAAGTCAGCCTAGGTCACTGAGCTGATACAGGGCACAGTTTAGGTGAAGGTTAAGGGTTTTGACCAACCATGCTAGCTCTGGGATTAGAACATTCAACCTTCTGAATTGCTTGCAACACCTTAACCATTGAGCCACTCCAATAACACTGCTGTATGCTCATACTGATTCACCTACTGCTAACACTGACTTAAATCCACTGAGAGACTGTGTTTTATCAGTGCAACATGTTTAAGCTAGTTTTGGTGGCTCAGTGGTTAAGGCATTGTGTTGCAGGTAAACTGGTCAAGTGTTCAAACCCCAGCTCTAACAGGTTACTTCGACTGGGTCCCTAAATAAGACTCCTCAGCTTTGTTGTATCTTGCATTGAGAAAATGCAATGTGACATTTTAAACTACGTAAGATCTTACACTACTTTACCGTAAATATGTTTTACAGTCATTTACTGTAAAGTTTACAGTACTTTACTGGCGACCCAAGCTGCTGGTAAATTGCCGTAAAAATCTACGGTCATTTTTTACAGTGTAGAATTAGTATTAGCTATTAGCCATAATAAAGCTCTTATAATATAGATCTATACAGTGAACCCCCGCCTATCGTGGGGGTTACGTTCCGCCGCCCCCCCCACGAAAGGTGAAACCGCGATACTGCGAAGTCACATTAATTTTTATTATTTATATATACATATTAAAGCTTTCAAAACCATTTCCACTCTCTTATTAACCTTTTCCACACGCTTATAAACACGTCCTATGCTCTTAAACACTTTCTACACTCTTAAACAT
>JAQMCW010000006.1:4630981-4646420 GCA_030068335.1 Chrysichthys cranchii
GTGTACAACACATTCAGGGTTTGATGTTTTGTATATATATATTTGCACTGTTAATACTGCGAATACTAACTGAAGTGTCTTTTTTTTTTTTTTAGCTTGTTTAGGTGTGTGCCTTGTATGTCCAATAAACTTAATTGGGTCAAACATGGCCATTCCGGTTGTATAAGGTCTGGCTATGGTCCTGAGCATCCATCCATCGATTATCTATACCACTTACCCGTCAGGGTCGCGGGGAAGCTGGAGCAAATCGGTACACCCTGGACGGGTTGTCAAGCTATCACAGATCTAACACAGAGACAAACAACCATTCACACTCACAGCCACACCTATGAGCAATTTAGAGTAGCCAGTTGACCTAATCTTTATGTCTCTGGGCTGTTAGAGGAAACTGGAGCACCCAGAGGAAACCCGCATAGCCACGGGGAGAACACACATTACATTACATTACCGTCATTTGGCAGACGCCCTTATCCAGAGCGATTTATATTTTTATCTCATTTATACAACTGAACAGTTGATGGCTTATGAGGGCCTTGCTCAAGAGCCCAACAGTGGTAGCTTGGTGGTGCTTGGATTTTGGATTTTATTGTTTAGCTTCTTGTAGTCAGTACGTTCCTTTCTGCTACTTGTTATCAAACTATTTTGCATTAGTAGAACAGTGGCTTTGGCACATGACGCAAAACATTTGACCCCTAGAGAGGAGGGCTCGTTCTGTGGAGTTCAGTCTGTGGAGCGCAGAGCTTTGGAGGGATTAGGATATAGCCTTGAACATTACAGAATGGACCACCCTGTGGGATTGTTTGCGCTGCCTGGAGCTTCTCCAAAATGGCACTTTTTTTTTTTCTTTTTTTCTTTTTTTTTGTTTTGTCTTATCCACTACGGAGGAGTGAAAAGGAAAACGAAGAGACACGGGGAGAAGGAAAGAGCTCTTGACATTTACTGCTAAATATGGCAGAATATGCCAACTCTGGTTTATTCACAATGGTTCGTATTTCTGTTTTGACAAAGATCATTACGAAAATGTGGACACATATGTAAACGTATAAAAATCTTTCAGGACAATTTAACATAATACGCCTCGTCTCACTAGTGCTAGACAAATGATTACCCAGTACAAGTCCACTATGCTGTGAGCTCACTCTTCAATGATTAGACATTGTTTCATTACTGACGTTAAGAACAATGTGTGTCTGGCCCTTGTAAGATCAAATCAGTGTCACATATTGTCCAAAAAACCTAAGAACTGCTGCTCAAGCATCAACGTAGCTTGGAATTTGGACCCAGTGTTTTACATTAACCAGGCCAGAGATATACTGCGGCCACGTACTGTTCCTGTGAACTGGCGCCAAATTCTGCATTATGCGCAGCGTTTGTCTCAGCAGAACCCAATATGCTGGGACAAAATGTGCAGGTTGGCAGTGAGCGATGCAATAAGTACAGAAGCAGACACTTCCGCAATGCCTACTCTAATTAGCAATCTTGCAAAGATATTACAAAAGAAATCCCTTCATTTCTCTGGCAGGGATTATTCAGGTTCAGCAAAAATCTGAAGAAAAAGGATCGATTCTTTAATGAATTGCAATTCTCTCTGCTTAGGGTCCTGTATCGATCCACAAACGTCACGAGACATTTACACGGACGTCCGCATGAGGATGAGTTTTTCAGGATTTTTCTAGGAATTTCCAACATCCAAAATCGAACTAAAACCTTTCTTTGTCAAACAGTCGCACACGTTGATGACCGATCCTGTATAATTCGATATTATGTCTGTTTGATTAAACTGGAAGCTAATTTTTTTATCATCAATCAACTGAATAACGGGAGTAATCAATTCTACTGAATGACTACTGAATGTCTATGTCAGAACGCCAATATGTAATTAAGTAGCATTTCAGTCAGTCATAGTGCCAGCTTCTATATAATATTTTAACAGTATTTATCATGAGGAAAAACTAAATCCCTCTCTGTATGGCTGCTTTTTGGATATAAAAAGCCAGAAACTGGCTTTTTTTTCTGATCTTCTGTACAAAAAAAAATAAGTTGTTTGGATTTTTTCTTTTTCTGAATTTTGATATTAGTGCACCTTCCCAACACTTTTCCGTGTCGGAAAGCTTTTTAGCACGATTACTTTTGGCTTAATTACTTGATTACAGCGAAGAACTGTATTCCCAAAATAATGGTCAGCTCCAGGGCTGCTGGAGGCAAAAATAAATAAATAAATAAAGCTATTACTAAAACATGCACGACTTTACAAAGGTCTTTTTTTCCTTTAATTAAAGGTGAAATTAAATTAGGTTAGCAACCAAACAGTGAGTGCTTCTGATTCTTGATAGTGGAATGTGATAACACTGGTGCTAGACTACAGAAATCAAAACTCGAGTTGCATCAGGATGCCTAAAGAATTTCTGTCGCTGCATTTTGCTAGTTTGAAGTGAAATCTGACATGACTTGCTTATAACTATCTGTGTGGAAGTTGTGTCCCACCTCCAGCAAACAAGCTAACAGGTGACATTTTTGGAAAGTGAGGACATATTTGCTGGTCCACCCTTCTTCAAAGGGCTGTTTTCAGGATTAAAACTTGGTTTTAGGGTGGTTGGGTTTCGGACTAGGGTTGAAGGGTTGGGGTTAGGCATTTAGGCAGTTAGGCACTACCCTGGTAAGGGGCTGGGGAAGGCGTTATGATGATGAGTGTCCTGACAAAGATATAAGTACAAGTGTGTGTGTGTGTGCGTGTGTGTGTGTGTTTGACTCGTGGCATGCATTGGACTGGCATCCCATTCAGGGTCTATTTCCTCCCATCTTGTGCCTAATATTCCCTAGATAGGCTCCGGATTGTCCGTGACCCTGGCCAGGATGAAGCGCTTCCTGGAGATGAATGTGATAACTGAATGGACACAGTTTGGAAACCAACTGCAGAACTTAAACAAATGGGGTGGTTTTCCCCTGGTGAGCTGAGCTTCCATGTTAGGGAGTAAATCTTCCTGGTTTAGAAGATGATAAATGGGGCATGTTTGGTGGGCTGAACACATTTTTCCAACCAGGTGGTCTCCCTCTGAACTCTTATTACCTCTGCTGTCACAGAGGGCAAGCAGAAAGCCTGGGAACTCTGTTGCCAGTTTAAACATGAGCGTTTCTCCAGACCGAAAGTACTATCAGGTTCCAAGGACACCAGAGAACCTGGGAAAGGCAGATCGGTTCCTGTTTGCCTGCTGCTGGACATTCCAGTTAGGATAATAAATCTGGTGCAAATCTGGGAACGCACGGTCTGTCGGAGTTTATGGTTAAGTCGGCGTTAAGTGAGTAACGGGGAGTATGAACAGAGCTGGGATTTGTAAAGCTGTCTCAGAGCACCTGCTTTCTTTAAACAATTCCAGTCTAACCAAAGCTGTTGGATACATTTAAACACTCCACTTGTGAAAACCATGTGAGGGACGCTTCTTCAAAAATGGCGTTAGACGTGTACGATTCAACTGGTACACGATGTGCATGATCAGCCGTCAGTAAAGGTATCTGAGAGCTGAAATGTGAACGGACGTGGTGAGATACTTGTGGTGCTGTACTTATTGAGACTGTTGATTACTCCTGAGATATCACCTGCGATGTCAGGTACTACAGTAAAGGTAAATAAAAATATGTATTTCATTTATATTTTAAACAATACAAAATCTGGACTGCACCGTATCGATCAAGGACGCTGCCAATACAGAACAAAATGAAAATCCATCGCAGTCTGGCTTTCCAAACCCGTGCTCATATAAAGGGCGTAGTCCTGCCCTGTTGAGCGTATGCAGAAATGGCAGGGTAATGTCATTTTACTGCTTTCAAAGCCTTATCCCAGAAGGACCCATTATGCTCCCAGTGTTCTGTCCATATTACAGTCCCCCATCTTCTCATGGGTAAGCCATTGGCCTCTAGAGGTCATTTGCCATTAGACTCTAATCAGTATCGATGTCATGCTTTTTTTGCGTCAGTGATATGCAGTTCCCAAAGGAGTCCTGACATGTCCCCAAAACAGAACTGTCATAAACGATCGTTTTCATTTTGCCAGGGATATGAATATAGTAACTACAAGATGTGCCAAATATGACTGCATTGTGCAGCGTTTGTGCTCCCTCCAGTCGTTAATTACTTCCTGTCCCTAAATAACTTAATGACATCCTTGAAAAGACAAAAACATTTTGAGGATCTTCAGCAGCTGAGGAGATACGTGCTTTCTGGTGCCTTTGACGTTTCACTCCAGCCCGACTCTCGTTCCCTGCACTAAGCCCTCTGCATTAAAGATCTCATTTCAAAAGAAGAATGTTCTCACACAATGAGGCAGTGAAGCATGATCATCCTTCCAGCGCCAGCTCCACCAAAGCATGAACAGACACTGTAGGTCTGGTACCACTAAAAACAATGGAGGATCCTTGATTTTAAACAATGTTTCATCCCAGAAAATGATTCATGATCATTAGGATAATCGGCGTGCACTTAAAGCTAGGAGAACTCTCGCCAGCACAGACATGCAATCTGTTTGTGCTGGAAACATGCCGGTTCATGGTTCCAGTACCATGCCTAAGGCATGAGTCTTCAAGCATGAAATTCTTGTGAAGCGTTAAAGTCGCTCAACAGTAAAGCCAAGCGCCTAGCAGTGCCGTTTTTCTCTTGATAAATGACCTGAAATTCCAAACCCCCTGTTTAACTTTACACAACGCTGCACCTTTTCAAAGCGATCCTTGGATTTTTTATTTTTGCGTGTGTGAAATGACTTAGAGGTATTCTGTCATGGGTATCTCCGAGCTAGACAGGAAGAAGAGTATCTAAAAATGCAACATGCCTGGCATGCGTGTCAGAATAGTTCGAACCTCAGCTCCGGCTTGCTGTGAGCTGCCAAGGCTCACTTCCTGTATCGTGCTCCAATTAGAACAAGCCGGTCCAGATTGGCTTTCGGTTACATTATAAATGTCATCCGTGGTCTGGGGTCAGGTTGAAGTTCACAGGATGTTGGGATCATTAGACCTTCTGTGTAAAGTGCCTCAACAGTCCAGTTACGAGCTCGGATCCTTAGATACGGATACTATCATGTTTATATTGTACATGCCATGATTTATTGACTATGTTGGCTAATAATCCAATTGACAGCTCAGTCTGATCAATAGAAACTGACAGAACTTGAGTAAAATGATTGAAGCCAGACTGAAAGACATTTCAATCGAACAAGATGGGTAGATTGTTTAAAATACAGGTGCTCCCCGAGTTTCGATGGCTCAAATTCGCAGGCAGGCATCACTGGCAAGCCAGCGTAACAGCATATGACGTACGCAGACGTTCGGACGACGCCCAGAAGTACGCGGATGATGCCCGGAAGTATGCAGACAATGCCGGGATGATTCACCTCGCACGATGCCTTGCTCTGTCCTGCAACTCACAGCGTTACCTTGGGTATGCTTCAAGAGCTCATTTTAATTCAAAAGCATGTCTTCTACAGGAAAAGACTACAGGGTAGGCTAGGCTAAGCTAGGCTAAGCGGGACTAAGATAGACTAAGATAGGCTGAGATAGGCTGAGATACCTAAGCTAAGCTAAGTGGTTCAACAAAGTGGTTCGACATACGATATTTTCAACTTGTGGCGATGGGTGTGGCGGAACGCATCTCCATCGTAACTTGAGGACTACCTGTAATACATTAAATAGAAGTCATAGTCATGTAAACCTTTGTGTTTAATGGGTTTTATTGTAAGACAAAAAAACACAATTCATGTTACAAATTTTATTCAATTTAAAATAATTTTGAGGTTGGATCAAAAGTGGGAAGTTTTAGTCACCTGAGACCCAAAATCTAATGTTGTGTGCCATGTCATTTCACCTGAATGTTTCTGTTTTTTTAGTAACTGATAACTGTTGAACTTGATCATTGTCTCCAAACAGGAATATGCTTGGCAAAAGAGTAATACCCAATGGTCCTCATATGAGGAAATACACACAGTGTAGTTGGGGAAAATGTGATGTCTCATATGTGGACAGTGGGGTCTCCGGAGGTTAGGTTTAAACTAAAATTTTAACTCAGGAAAGGGATGGGTATTGACTAGGGCTGGGCGATATGACCTACAAATTATATCGCGCTATTTTCTGACATTTTCACTACAATGATATTTATCACGATATATATTGTGCTATGAAAATTATTATTATTATTATTATTATTATTATTATTATTACTATTATTAGTATATTATGGGTCCTCATGGGCTGTAGTGTGTACAGTGAGATTGTAATATAACAGGCCTAATATTTATTAAGCTAATTCTTTCTGTCATGCTACATTGAGTCTTCACTGATGCATTCATGGGTGGGTAATAACACTGCAGCTACCTGTTCGTTTCTGAAAGAAAGCTGATATTTCTGGTGAATCATGACATGAACGGTATTTCGTTGGCTGACGATATGAAATGTCATATCGCGATAACGATAATTTAGCGATATATATCGCCCAGCCCTGGAATTGACCTCCAGAAAATTCAGCACTCAATATTCGCCGGAAAGTCAATCACGTGGCAAAAAACGCTACCGAAACCACATTTCTTGTGTTATTCCCAAAAAATTTTTGCTGTTTTTTTTTTGTCCTGTAAATTACATACTGTAAATTACATACTGTGACTTTTAAAACTTGTTCAAATGTATAAATGAGACACGTGTCATGTCCTTTCACTTCTTTAAGTTCCTGTGGATAGGGCTTACTGCCGGATGCCTTTGTATGTAGACGCAAAAACACAAGCAGCACGATTAAAAAGCTAAAGGTGCTGACCAGACTCGCTCGCTTCTTGTTGTTATGGTAACGCTGACACTAAAACTCGCTCCACGCAGGCGCATGACTGTGGATCAGATTCAGTGTAACGTGCATGTAAATCAAGAGCGTTCCTCTTAGAATACATAGAAACATTAACATTAAAGGGAAATGCCACAAAGTAGCCTGTTAGGTTGAAAATGGAAAAAGGGGGTTGTCATTTTAAAAGGCCAGCTGGATGTTCATCACTCCAATCAGCAGCTGGATGGATTTTGTTGCACGGATCTGTGCGAGCGAGAGACACAACAGAGAGGCAGGTCGGCCACATCCCCAGACATAACAGTACTTTTCAAACAAACTACTGATCTTTTGTCCAATTGTAAATATTTGCCAACGGTTTCTCTGTGAACATCCAATGATATTATCAAGTCACCCTTCATGGTCTGTCTAAAAACGTCTGGCCAGAGACAAATAAATGGAGGTAAAAGCTTCATGCTGGAATGGATATTTCCAGAAATGCTCTCATTTATCCTGCTAAATATGCCGTAAATAAAAATAGACCGGTGTTGTCGACAGGGCTTCCCAGGAACGGTCGGCGTCTCTCATTTCCATTCGCTCTCCCTTCCGTTCTCGCTCTGTTCCTCTCCCAAGGGGGCCCCTGGTTGCCATGGTTACAGCCATTACACACCTGCTAGTGATTCAGGTTCCTGTTCTCTGACAGAAGATGTGCGCTCGTTCGACATCGCTGATCCAGACAAGGCTGGACGGTGAGCTGCACAGCTATAGGAGTCTCATCCCTTTCTGGATCTCACTGACCTGAGATCAGTTTTGTTTTGTTTCACACAATGTGCGCTTTATTTGCTAGGAGAATTCCCCCAGAGATCATCTACCACTAGTCACTCGTACCCGATACAATGTCATCTTGTCACAGGGTGTTAAGACAGCCTGCGAATGTAATGTCTGCCGATTCTTCACATCCCTCGCTCTGGGTTCTCCATCTCTCTGCCTTTCTCTCTCGCTCTCTCTGAAATGATGGCTTGGCTCATCATCATCACCACGCAGCCATTTTCTTCCATCAACATGTGGGAGGGGCAGCCAGCCATGTTGACTGTCTGTAATCAAAATCCGACCTCCAAGCGTAAATTGTGTGAGTGCAGAAAAGGAGAAATACGTTTTTTATTATCATTTTTTAAAAAAAATCAAAAGTCAGTTGTTTTAAGGAGATTTAAGTGCTAATTCTTACCCCAAGATCTGGCATTTGGCTGAACAAAAGACCTTAAACTGTTTTAGAGGTCTTTTGTTCTTCTAAATTGTAAACAGTGTTTCTGGACAATGACATGTCAGGTCACGGACTGAGCTATGAAAATAAGGACACGCAGTACCATTCGCATAGCCATTGTGCTCTAACAATACACACGTAATGAGACAAAGGAGTCGTCAAAGAGTGCATTTCATGTCATTTCTGAGCCCTTAATGGGTCTTAACAGATGTACCGAGTTGCTTCATCTAAATGCGTCATTTGTGGATTTGTGCTTTCATGTCTAAGCGTTGCCCCCACTGATAACAAAACCCTTTTTGGGCGCATCGTCACATCTTGTCAACATCAGAAATGTCCAGATGTCTAAAATGTATGAATTCTAAAATTCGTTTCAATAAGGCAGGTTAAACTGTGCAATGTGTAAAAAAAAAAACCTCAAACAAAAAAAACCCCAAGTATATCACATAATCTGCTATTTTAATCTGCCGACGAATATGTTAAGTGGTCTAGATTTTCCGAGTGTTTTGGCAACAGGTTGGAGTTTCACCGAGCAACTGAGAGGAAAGAGAAGAGCAAAGCTCGCAAACATGCACGCCTTCACAAACACACGCAAACCTCTCGAATGTCATATATAAATAGCATATCAGATGAGACAAGGACATTATTTACTATAATCCCTTAATGCACCTAAAAGGCAAACACTGGGAAAATGGTGCCTACTACACACAAAGGGAATTCCGGGGAGCTTTCTGAAACCAGCAGCTCCGAGTACCAGGCAGTGCTGACTCCCAGAGCTGAGTCACATGAAGCAGTATTGCTAATACTCCTGAATGGCTGCAATTAAGCTGATTATACTGCCTGAGCATAGAGAAGCGGGCAAGAGCAAGAGAAACAGAGAGCGAGAGAGAGACACTGAGAGAGAGTGAGAGAGAGAGAGAGAGAGAGAGGGAGTGGGAGGCAGGCTCCACGGTGGATATATTTACCGAGCAGCAAGCTTGGCATGAACAAAAACGTTCCTGTCGTCTAATTCTTTTCTTTCCGTCGGCACCATCCCCTTGTGTGAGGTAAAATTCTCTGTTATAAACTGTCCTTTTTTTATAACGTGTTTTAATGAAGAAAGAAAAATCATTAAGTAGGGCAGGTGCAGATTAAAAAGGCAGAAGATGCAAACTCCATGACCTAGGGGTTCCCAAAAGCAGGCTTTATTCAGTTGTCCAATAAAACCTGACCTCATATAAAACTTAATGCTCGAACAAAGACCGATTCTTTCTTTTTTGGATTCTTCGTTGTGACATGGCGATTTAAGACCTCGGTTGTACCCCCCGAACGAGGGTGGCTTCGTCAAAACAAAACCATGTCACGAAGAACACACCCCTTAGTGAATTCCCAGAACAAAAGAGAAGCATCTTTGACTTCTCAACCTCTGGGTTTTAAAGACAAAGTCTTGGGAGCAAAAACACCATGAATGAGCCACTCCAAACGACAAGGCAAAGCAGGGAAACTAGAATTGAGATATTTTCATCGGCAGCTTTAGTTAGAGAGTTCCGAATATTTAGCAGGTGTTACCTTTTTGCCTTTCTTCTTCCGGTGAGCTGACTTGCTGTTGCCCTTTTCCTTGGCTTCTTCACTCATCTTGGGCAGGAGATTCTCACAAACACTTAGTCCCACATGTAATCAAACCCAGACGTCCATGAGAGGAAAAGACTACCCTGCTCTGGTTTTCAGATGCGCTCTTCTCCACACGCTCATGTGCGCGCTCTCCAGCAGCGCTTCAACTGCTTTCCCTAGCTTCTACACCCTCCACAGGTCAGGAGAAACGCTAACACTAAGAAGGAAATGGAGTAATGGGGAGTGGAATAGTGGGAATTGATAAATCCACAGGGGCTCTCTTGTGGCTGCCCACCACTTTCTGACCAGCAACCACTAGCTCTACAGCTTCACTGGTTGCTCCACACAGTGTAAATGGTGCTGATGGAGACACACACTCTCCCTAGCAGCCAAACACAGAGAGGGAGGGAGAGCGAAGGAGTGAGGGAAGGGGAGGGTGGGAGAAGGAGAGCGAGAGGCTGGAGATAAAGAGAGAGAGCGAGAATGGGAAAAAATACCCTTAGACAAATAGTGGGGTGAACACAGAGGGAGAAATTGGTGGTTAATTAATGGTTAATTAGAGCTTATTGCCAGGGATCCATTGTTCGCCAACTCGGTTGCGAAGCCATTAGCAAGACGCATCAGGCCCTTTTAGAAAAGGAACCAGCCCTGTGCTCAATCCCAGCTGGAATCGGGTTACCGGAGAAGATGTTGTTCTTGCTCCAGCAGGGCCACGCCTAAATTCTCAACAATTTAAAATATGGAACCAAAGCTGTAAGTGTATGTGCGTAATGTCGTCTTCACCATAGAAGAGGGAACACAGAGATCTGCCTCATGCATCCGGACGTTGCCTATGTTGGGAAACTACTAAACATTTCTGGTGACGCCCATTATGGAGGACAAGTGGTGACATGTTTTGACAAAATATGCACACTTTTTCAAAGTGGTTCTACATCTAAAAGTAGAGCAATACGCACAGCTGTCTCGCTCTCATAATTAAAATTTCATTGATTGCTGACCTCAAAAACAGGGTTGCAGAGATAATATTAAGAAAAGTTCACAACACTACCGTTAATATACACTGGACTGATAATTATTACTCCTTTTCTGTAATTACACAAAATATATAACTGACTTGGACTTTGGTTAAATCTCTTTTCGACAACAGAAAGTCTTTTTCTGACAAAAGAGTCTGGGCGGCAGTAAACCATCCCACCATTTAAGCCACCCTGAGTTCGAGAAAGGCGCTATATACAGGAAATGTAACTTATTATTTTTTATTATTATCCCCAAATGTCTCCGTTTCATTTTGCGAATGCTTGGTATGGTCCAAACCAAACCGTCTAAAGCCAGCCTTCCAGAGCCTTCAATCGTCCACTGGTAGCATTCTGCTGCACAATTTCTAACCCTTCTCCGCGTGCATGTTTATATGATACGTTTACATGAAACGTTTCATAAAACTTTACCTTGCCTGACTGGCTACACCTAACCCCGTGGCCACACCCATACATGTTCATTTGCACGTCGCTGAACTGATGATGCAAGCAACAAGTCTGAACAACAGACAAAATGTGTCTTGCAAATAACCCAGACAGCAAACATCTGGATAAGCATTCTCGAAAGTTAAAAAACATGTGTTTGGGAACATCATTACTTGACTAGCTAGCAAGCTAGCTAAAGTGGCGCTGTTTTGGCCAGGTGAGATGAATCAAGAGTAGTCAAATGCAGTCAAAACAGTAGTCAGAACAAGAGCTACATATAAATACAGACTGTATTACATTTCACCCTAAAAGCATGCTACTCCTTTATTACCAGCCTGTTGCTTGCCTTTCAGACAAATCTAGTCGAATAGTTTAATGAGGAACAAGCTTACCCACAAATGAAGGCAGGGATGCAAAATTTAACGCATAATAATAATAATAATAATAATAATAATAATAATAATAATACTCTGTTATCCATTTACATTAAAATCTGTACATTCAAAATGTCAGTTTGCTCATGATAGTACAAACACTAAGCAGAGGAGGGAAGGCAAAGAAGGGGGGGTGAAATGAGAGAGAGAGAGAGAACATGACGGAGAGGGCAAATCCAGAGAGAGAAAGAAAAAAAAAAAAGCTTAACCAAACACTAGGTGAGAGGTAGTCGAGATAAAAATAGCTGGACTATAAAATGGAGATTTAATTTGTATGATAAATACCAGCAGCTTACTGTCTTTAGTGAAACAATGTCCACAAACAGATTTTAAAACCCAAGAGACCTTTTTTTTATATTGAATATAGACAGACTACATTGGCTGTATCAGAAACTACCATTGTGACCTTAATTGGCGTTAATCAAACCACTCACGTTGGTAAACCACCATATATTCTGATGTGCATTGCCCATCATACATCTTCACCGAGGGCTGGATACTCCCAAGTGTTCAATTCTACAATGGTTTTCTGGATATGGATCTAATGTAGGACTAAATCTGATTAGAAAGGATTGGATGTTCACACAGCTCTGAAAGAGAGAAGAAAAAAAACAGGTCACACCAAGGCAAAAAAAAAAAAATGGATTTATTGGTAGACGAAATGACAAAGAAGATGGGTTTCCAAGACAGATCAAGATACAGAAGCCACTCCATTCTGCCCTCTGTTGGACGTCGAGTGTAATGACATAAACAAGTCCACAATGCTCTTCGCCATACCCCTATGTAACATATCTATGTCGGATCATATCTATTCTATATAATCTAACATATATGATGTATGGGAGTCAGGCCCATCGGCTATGCAGACTGCTGAAGATTACTGACACGCATGAACGTTACATGATATAATCGCTTACTTTTCATGTTGTAAAGCTGCCTGTAGTGAAAAAAAAATATTAGGTCAAGTCTAAGATGCAAAATTGTGTTCATAAATTGTCTTTAGAATTCTAAGAGCAAATACTGATTACAAAAAAAAAAAAAATCAACCTAATCTCTTTGGAGTATTTTTAAACTATACGTGCCTTTCTTTTACTTTCTGACACATACTGAGATCACCTGCTTGAGACATCTATATTATATTGAATTTAAACACGCCTACAGTCTTTCTGTCCACCTTTGGGTTCAACATATTTGCGGTAGATCTTGTCTTTGAATCATACAGTGCATAGAGTTTGACATAAACTAGGCAGGCAGTTTATGCCTGATTTTGTATGATGAATTAACACAACGGAGATGTATATTAGAAATAACTAGCCTATATTTTAATTATTCTAGTATAAGTGTAATGTAACAGAAGTAGATATGACTTAGGCTTGCGTCAATCTCTCTTTCTCTCTCGGTCTGAAAATAACCGAAGCCGTGCTGCTCCTGTCACCCCATTGGCTCTGTGATCTTGTCGGCCTCGATTAGTTCTGGCAGTACAGGCTCCAGCTTTTTCACACTCAGTTGAAGGTGAAGCAGTCTGGATTGGACCTGTCCTTTCTGACTCAATGGCGTTCGATCAGTGATGGTCCGATTTTTAGCACCTAAATGTTGTTTCCTGCAAAGTGTTGACGCAGACCGAACTGAACAAATGCTGTAATCTTTTAACGTCTTCATAAAGTGAACATTATGGCTGCTGGCTTGGTTTGCTTTGAAGAGCTTGCGTTCTGAGATCATAGTCGCAAACCTGAAACCACACGTCACTTGAGAGTTGTGGAAACATTGGGCCTATGTGAAAAAAGGAAAATTCCAGAAAGGACACTTTCATCTTACATCACAATTTAATTCTCAAATTATATTCGCCGTAAGGTGCTGATTAATTTTCTATAACATCTGCTCTGACACACAAAGCACAGATACATATTACTGTGCTCGTTATTTGTGAAGCGGATATTCTACAAGCCTCATAATAAATGGATGAATAGAGTGTGATTTAACAAAGAAAATGTATATTTAGTGATTTGGAGATGTTTCTGTCACACTTATGGGAAGGGTCTCCAGTGCGAGGGTTGTCTAGCAGTCACTTGCACGTTTTCCACCGCAGTAAAGTCTTCGAGACGTTTCTAGTTTTCTAGTTTCTCATCGGCTTATGCCCGCTTTCTGTTTTCAGCATTTATCCATGCAAATCTTGAGGAACATTACATTCATCAAAGATGTGGGAAATGCACCGAGCTCATGTAAACAGATAACACAATCGGATCACAATTCACAGACTTTACCTCTTGGAACTGCCTGATCTAGCTACATGTGAGGAGAGCAACCTCTCTCAGTGAATAATTTACAAAGATAAGGACAGATGGAAGACAAATTAAATGAGAAACTAACAGATCTTATAACTAACAGACTTTATAAGGTAGCGGGCCACAACAAACATCTTCAGTGTACCTGCTGATCAGTCTTCCAAGGTAATAGTCCTTGAGTTACTGGTTTGTTTATAGCGTCTAAAATGCTCCAAAATCTCCCACTGGTGATCCACTGGGATTAGATCTGATGCCTGTGATGGCCATAGCTTATAATTTATAGCATTTTCATACTTATCCAAACATTCAGTGAGCCCTAAGGCCCTGTGCATGGGGGCAGAGTCATGCTGAAAGAGACCACTCCCATCAGCAAAGAAATGCTACATCATAGCATAAAGACGATCAGTCCGAATAAAGTTAAAGAGACCGCTAAGTGCGGCTATGTCCCAAAGCATGCAAGCGTAATGTCGTTAAATGTAATGTCGTTTTGTCCTTTAATTTGTCGCCTGTCTGCTTATTAATGAAAATATAATGGGATGCAATTAGGGTAATTATACAGTAAATAACTTTTAATTTGAGTGCTCATACTAACTAGCATTACAGGATGACAGAACAGACCTTCCCACCCATATGATTGGCTAATTGGCTCATCGGAAATCATTAGTGCCAGAATGGAAGCTCGAAATGAATAAGCCTTCTTCACGGCCCTGTGCCTGAGCATGCACAGCATTCTTTGCAAGGAGGTCAAGCATGCTAGCGTCTCCATCAGTAGTAGGCTCCTGTCCAAACACGTTTATTTTACCAGGCGCTCACTGCTCTTTTCTGGCCAACGCCTCCGCTGGTTAAATTGCACCCCAGTAATTTATTTCCTTGGTTTCCTTCTGTTTCCTGTTGTCTCACTGACTGGCCGTTCAGGTTTTTATGGATACACCAGAGTTTCTTTTGTGTACTACCTACCATTGTTGAAAAAGTGAAAGACTAACGCATGTTACAGTCTTCCAAATGCTGTTGAAAGCCACGTGTGTAGTTAATTCACTGGTGACGCTCTGCATGGGTAGTTGTTGCAATATTTAATTTATAGCAGTTGAAATCATTAAGTGTTTTTGTATAGTTTGTGAGCTTGCCAAAGATGAGAATGATTGATTAAAATATGAATCTGTTTTCTGATAAAATAGAGCACAGGGGAAGATTTTATTCCGGAAAAAGTAACAACCATTGTTCTCTCAAGCAAACTTCTAGCATTCCCTAGAGAGTCTGCTATCTTCAGTCAATAAACATGCCTAAGACCAACCTACTTTTTTCTGGTAATGTGACTGACATGACAGAAGACCAACCATAGACCTTTTCGTAAATAAAACACACAGGAATATCTTGTCTTGCTACATTTTAACACTAACTTTTTCAATCCACTGACTACATCTTACTTGAAAAAAAAAAAAATTACACTGGACCCTCGGCACAGGAACTGAATTCGTTCTGAGACTCTGTTCACGACCTAATTTGTTCACGATCCGAATCAATTTTTCCCCACAAAATATTGTGTTTCAGCCCTCAAAACATGGTTTTAAAGTGTATTATGGGTTTATGTGTGTCAATAAAACATAGAATAAAATTAAAATCACCTTAATTATA
>JAQMCW010000006.1:4735832-4746453 GCA_030068335.1 Chrysichthys cranchii
CGTTTTGCGGTTTTTTTTTTTTTTTTTTTTTTTTTTTAAATATAGTCATAATGTTTTGATTATTGGCAGGCCCATCTGGAAGTTTACAGGGCTTATTGTCCACTAATCTGCTCGTATCGTTATTCCCCTTATGACTAAAGCATGGAGCGGTGCCAGCATTTTTTCTAAATCCACAAGCCGGGTATTGATGTGGAAAAAGTCTGTTAGTTTGCTAATAACAGTGACGCAGGTTTTTCTGTGGGGTGTTTTTCTTGTTCAAAAGGAAGGCGGGCAGCGGGGGGGGGGGGTTGAAACAGTGCACACAGTAAACTTTTCAGGTCCCGTTTGTTTTTCGTCGCTTTGCTCCATTTCCGTTCCTACCAGCAGATTAGATGCATGAGTCAGGGAGATAGTGGTAGCGGTAACGCCAGCTCGGCTTGTGGGGCAACGCACATGTCTCCCAGGCCTGACCTTTCAGGAAGAGGATCGTTTTATTGTGTGTCTCTGAAACAACATTCAGACCTGTCAGCTATTGATGTGTCTTTAGTATGGGAAAGGAAAATCAGAAGAGGTTTCTAAACCCAGAAAATCAGCTACGTTCTCAAGTAGCAGACATTAAAAATTAAAAATGATTCCCAGACTACAGTTGTAAGCCCTTCACCTCCAGGCAAGCATTGTGAAATCGTCCATTTGTACCTGAGAAGGCTGATTGTGTCAGAAAAGCACAATGTGGCTTTTTATGGTCTGTGCAGTGCCAAGCCCCATTCAGTCAGGATGACTAATCTGTTATTATCTCCAGCCAATCATTTCACATCGGGCGAGCAGCAGGGGTGGGGGTTGAGAAACTCAAGAAGCTTTCCTTTCTTAAATATTAAACACGCCAGGGTTTTTTTTTTCTTCTTCTCCTTAACACACTCTATCTCAGGTCTAATTAATCCTCTTATTTGCCGGAGGATTCCTCACAGCATTTAGCACACTGGGTAACTTTTCTCAAGTCATAAAGCCCTGTATGCAGCAAAAAATATGCGGCATGTGAAGTGTTTAATTATGCTGAAATCCAATTCGGTTTGGCTCTGATTATTATCGAGAAAAGCAGTCAGGGTGTGTTAATATGTAGTTCAGGACATAGCAATTGTTTGCAAGGTTTGGTAGTAGATGTTTTTTTTTTAGTGTGTGTGTGTGTGTGTGTGTTTTTATATGTTGGTGAAGATCAGATGTCCCCACAAGGTAGGAATATTTAACACTTTTGATTTTGTGCGGTCATCTGGCTGGTCCTCCTAAGGAAAACTACCATTTAACAAAAGCTAAACGCGCCAAAAGGTTTTAATTTTAAGGTTAGGTTTATGTTTAGGCATAGCATTAATTAGCCGTATTACTAATTATGTTAATGAAAGGTCTTCTCAAGGATAGGAAGACAAATATGTATATGCGTGTGTGTGCGTGTGTGTGTGTGTGTGTGTGTGTGTGTGTGTGTGTGTGTTCACCCTCCCCCTTCACAACTGAAACGGAGCCGGACTGATTTGTAGCCTGTTGCAGGGACGAAATCAGTTTTTCGCAGTGAGCAATGCGTGTGACAGCTTTCCCACAGTGCCCACGTCACCTGACGTCACACTGCCCGGGAAGCTCTCTGTTCCACATTTATCCACTTTCGCACCAGGGTCGGCGATGAATCAGTGACCAGCCCTTGACGGCTTTGACCTTTAATACTTTAGAAGCCCAGAAAATCAGTGCGTTGCATTGACTCAAGGATGATGAGGACCTCTATAAGCTTCTGGCACATGAAAATAGGTCAGAGAAAAATAGCCGCTTGATTGGTAGGAACAGGTCGTTATTTACAAGCTGTGTTCATAAAATAGCCAAATTCAATTATAGATGATTTCAGCAGCATCCTGCTGCAGCGAGTTATTCGTTATCGGCGATGATGTCGTCGTCTACTTTCCGCCTGGTCCCTGAACATTGAAATAAATGTAGTCTCATGCTAAAATAAGACAGTGGACCATTCAGCTGAAATTTTGAAGAAAAAAAAAGTGGGGCGCCATTAATTTATCAACTGTAATCAGGCTCAGCGTGTGAGTAAAGCAAAGCCTGGGTGTTTTTTTTTTCTTTCCATCCTAACAAATAGGAAGCAGCAGTGAGCCATACAAAATTGGACATCCTTTTTTATAAGCACATTTTATTTTGTGTGTGTGTATGAGAGAGAGAGAGAGAGAGAGAGAGAGAGAGAGAGAGAGAGAGACGGCTCCTGTAATTATGAACGATTTCTTCTATGGGCAGTAATTGAAGAGGCCTTGTCTGCCAGCATCTGTGGATGAAGAAATCGACACAATGGCACATTGATAGCACGGTATCTTCTTATCCCCTCCTGGCATCTAATCCACTCCTTTGTGTCACATCCTAAATACTTTTTAATTGGCTTGGTTGGGTAAATGCTATTCTTCAGCGCTATTCTCTCAGCCCAGTGTAATCATTTCTCCCACTCACATGCTTAAATAGAGACCTGTCATCGTTCTGGCGTGCGAGAATATAACGTGGCGTCTTCTTAAAGCGGCTCACGTGAACCGTTTCGGCGCGTACGTCACTCGTCTTTGTATTTTTTTGTATTTTTTATTTTTGTATTATTTGTTGTTGTTGTTGTTGTTTTGGGGGTTTTTTTTCTGGACACCCGAGAGCCGAGTTTATACATATTTAAATTGCTTATTAAAAGCAGGACCAAAACTAAATATTTGATTTTGCACCCTGAGATGGAGCGGAACAGCAGATAGCAAAACGGCGTTCAAGCTTTTTTTCGTTTTGTTTTGCTTTGTTTTGTTTAGCCTGGGATTACGTCTCAGATATTATCGGATTTACACAGTTCAACATGGTAGGATCGTTTACTGGAACCCAACAGCTGATAGTTAATATTCTGTTTCAAGGTGGAATGGGACTTTAGCTTATCTTTGACTAATCTTGCATTAGTATTCAGTAGGAAAAGGGAACAAAGTGCAGATGAAGTGTGTGTTAATAAGTGTGCTTATTATGTTATGAGGACTTGTAGAACCCTAAAGTGTAGTCGCTCATGGGGATCTCACAGTTTAAACAGGCAGGGATTTTTAACTGTTTAAATACTTGATAGAATTCCAGCACTAAAGAAATAAACAAATAAATAAATAAATATCCATGCCAACTCCCATGACTTAGATTCTTATCATTATAAAACTCTGGTCTTCACAGTCTGGGTCCACGGTAAATGTGCTCATTGTGTTTCATGAAAGATACATTTCAGCCACGGAGAAATCAGTAGCCGGGCGCCCGGAACAAGAGGATTATGTGTCCGCTATTAGGCTATTAGTTTATATTCATAGTTGCACATGGACAAGTGGGTTCAGTATGTTAGCAGTCATCATTGGCTTTTTTTTTTTTATCTCTCATTTAAAGTCAAAGAAAGACAAGACCCTATTGTCTAGTCACTTTCACGAGTAAAAAGTTTTGGTAAAGCATTTCACAGACCCTGTATCTACTGTGATCTGAACGGCACCGGGTGCTGCACTACACATGTCCTCAGAGCTGCGATTTTGGCTCGCACTGGACCGATTACAAGTCAGAATCTGGAACATGCAGGTATTCAGGACCGCTGAGAAAACCAAGCGCTAAAGTGTAGTGCAGAGCCATCATATAAGGCATGCTAGCATCATAGGAAGAGTTTCCTCACAGTTAAATGTAACAAGATGCAATATAGATGCTAGGAAGTTCTGAATAATATCTTGTGTGCGTAAAATAAAGAGAAAACACTACAGCTAGTATGTTGGGCTTGACTTTAGTCAGACGTGAACGTTTCGAAGTATGTGATTTTTGACATCTGGGTATTGGAGGTATAAAGTGGGAAAAGAACATGGACGCCTCCCTGTTTGTCTGTGGTAGAATTTTGTGATGAACAATGTATATTTACCTTCTGAAATCCGTGAAGTTTAGGCTCAGTGGTGTAGATTTAACCAGTGACTATGCTGATATGTTGCAGCTCTAAAGCAGGCACTAATATATACAGTACAAAAAGTATAGAAGTCCTCTACTGCTCCTCCGATGGTGCGGTTTTCCTATTTGAAGGTCAGCCATTCTGTGTTACAAGTTACAAGTTAGTCAAATGTAAATGTTAGCTTAATGATTTGCTTTTTTTTTCCTGAAGGGTGTAAACGCACTGTGCTTCCTCAGACACTTTCTTAGTAAAGCCTAATGACTATGTGATAATGAGTCACATAAATCTACTGCATGTACCGTGCGCATTTCTGTTTATGTTAAGGCACTTAACTGAGTAGTTCACCATATGTTAGTGCATTATGCTAGCTGGCTTTTTTTTTTTTTTTTTTGGCGAATTAATTAGGATTCCCGTTAGATATTTGTAAGATAATTGAAATCACAGAGAAGAAGGCATCTTTAAAAGGAATTTCCAAATGCATAAATGAGTAAAAAAAAAAAAAAAGACTTCACTGATGGAAGTCAAAACCCCAGGTTCATTTTTGACTTCATTTGACTTCAGTTCGGATCACCGTACCGCTTTGGTGTAAAACTTATTTGAGCTGAACGCTCAGTAAACAATAAAGCCCCGGCGAAAGAAGAAAAGCAAAACAACTCAGCTCACTATATTGTAAAACACAGAAGCAAGTTCAGCCATATAATACAAGACTGCTGTGAGTTATTGCAGGTACAGGTAGAGTTACTGTTGCTTGAACAACAGGATTACCTGCAGGCACTTCATTTCCATGCAACATTTGAGTAAACTTAACTTCTCCTGCTGGAGCTTGGAAAAAAACAAATCCATCTGTTATTAATCTGTTGTGGCGCTTCACCCATATGCTCTTTGACTGTGTGATTGGGATAATTACAGCCGTGATGTAATATCCTGTGTCCAACACACAGGCTATTCTGGGTCGCTTTATATCTGAGGTGAAATATATAATGCTGGTGTTTTGCTATGATATAATTTTGGTCAAATAATTGGGGTGGGGTATGAAACAAGAAATACTTTGCAGAGGTTCTTTTTTGGTATGATATTACATTGCAGTGCAAGTATTCGCTTTGGTGGGGCAAACTATTTAAACAGACTTGATTTTTATTTGCTGTGTAGGACACATTGTTTTATGCTGCACCTGGGAATAGCAATGTAGCATGAGGTTAACTCGATTGCTATTTCAGCTTGCCTTCTCACTGTGTATCAGCAGCTCTCTAATTCACACCGTTCTTTGCTTACTGTCTTGAGCAAAGAAACCCACAAATTCCATTACCAGAATTAGTTTCTGACATTTTATACAAGACTGTTAAGGACAGAATTGTAAATTAGGACTATAAAATGCTGCTTTCAAGTCTCCGGGATAATTCGGCATTCCAAAGCCTACTGTTATTCAAAGTTTGCAAATTAGTCCTCAGCAACGCAGGTGTTAGGATTGCTTAAGGAAACCTGGCACTTTGGCTCGCTCCTACCGAGCAGTACAGAAAGCCTTGGGCTCACATGGGACTCACCAGACCAGTAAAATATCACCATGTAACATAAATCATCAAGAAAGTGCTTTGGATATCGTGGGGGCAATATTCCGGAACAGCCCGACTCGGAGGCAGTGTGAGCCTGGACTGGACGGAGGTGAATAAAGAGCTGTATTATGGACGCGCGGGAAGCTTTGGGATACACGTCGCCGCCCATGTGCGTCTTGAGCAACCTGCGACCTATTACGCAGCGATCTTCAGTTGTTGCTCTTGGCACATGAAACACAATCACACAAATTTAACAAGCGGGTGAAAGCATTTCTCAGTAATTGAGCTCAGGCACACACTCGCGATGGGTTTTTCCAGGCACCCGCTTTCAATTGAAAGTTTCCTCACAGCTGGGCGAACATATCGTACGCATCCTGGGCTCACGTGCTTTCGAGAGAAAGACGGGCCTGGCGTTGTAAATAGGCCAGTCTTGTCCTCGGGAGAGAATAATCCACTGGAAGACGTTTTCCGGGACATTTAAATATGAAAAGCTTGATATATTTAAGTATGGCGAGACAGAGACGGGCAACCTGTTATCTGCATATACTCTCCACACGTGATTTACTGTGTAAAATAAAGACGGACAGCTTGAGAGGCTGATGTCCTGCTGCTCGCTGCGTCCTAGCTTTTTATGGAGGTTGCACACGCAGAGGACAATTCACAAGAGCACCAGCAGCAGCAGGGCATTTGAACAGTCCGCAATGCTAAAACATAAGCCAGCACATTAATAATAGCCCTGAACAGCGTTGCATTGCTATATTTGTTCAGTATAAATATATTCGTCCTAGTTTACATTCAAAGCTATTTCTAGGCCGGCATTGTGTCGTTTCAGTGCTCACATTAGCTCAGCTGTGAACATGCTTTTTAGCATTCCAGCCAATGATGCATAAAAGCAATTACGTCCTGTTGATGACTCAGAAGAGTTACACCATGCAAATTGAATAGTCTGATGTTATTTGGCTCAGTTTACCCTGTGGTTGATTTGCAGTTAATAAGAATTGGAAATTAATTACATGATAACACCAGCACATATAAAATATTGCGTTTCCACATTCTGTTTACCAGGGGGGAAAAAAACTGCTGTATTTTTTCTCCCTCTCTTCCCTGCCTCACAGGATCTTAATACCGATGTAATAGCACACACTCATACACACAGACATATGAGACACAGCACACAAACACATCCCGTTGATTCATGGGTTTATGACCAAAGTGTAATTGTGTTAGCCATTATTGACGAGAAATATTTCATTAAAACTGTTGCCGTGGAGATGACACATTTTCCCCCTTCCATTGCCGCGTTTCTCAGCGTGCAGCGCGCTAGTATCAATAATAATGCATGCCAATAACCTTAGCATCAATGCGCGTCTGCTTTAATAGGCTGCAGTAATGAGGACATGTAATAAGCAGCTTCTGCCAAGAATATTCAGAGTCTGAGTCTCTATCTCTCCATTTCTGCCTGTCTCTCGGTTGCTCTCGAGTCCCCAGTCTCTGTGTTCAAATTAATATTTTGACCTGTGCTTTTCAAAGAGACAGGTCGCTATTAAAGCAAATCTGTCAAACCTGATGCACTCGACGGTGAGAAAGTATCGGGTACGCTTGGTGACGAGGGTGGGACAGGCCTGGAATGCACCACGTGGAGTTGACATCTCTGGTTCACTTGCTGGCATTCCACCAGGTCATTCAAGAGCGGGTTCAGAACACGCACGTTAAGTGGCCGACACACAAACCGAGAGTCGTCTTTCTCGTAGCTTAGTCACTACACCCGGGCATGTGAGGGAAGATGGCAGCTCCGATATTGAACAATGTCTTAGCGAGTGCTCAGCTTTTACAAAGAAAAAAAAAAACCTGATCAAAAGACCTTTATTTGTATTTGCGGGAAGAAAGAAAGCAAACTTGAGCAGACACATCTTGAGAGTGCTAACAAGCTGACAGGTGATTTGGTGATACGGCTCCGTAAACTTCCATAACAAGCTCGGGCAGGTACCGCAGCCAGCTGTACACAGCCATTATCAGATGTTTATCTAGGTCATGTTGTCTTCCCTGAGCCACACTTTATAATTAGAATGTAATATGCACTAACATTTGGTTTTATGTATTTTTTTGGGGGGCGTAGTGTGTAAATCGGGGAGTTTTTGTGCTCTCGCTGCCCTTGGCTGTTTTCTTTTTTCCCCGACAATTTTATAACTTGACATTCTGTCCCGTTGGGAAATAAGCAAGTCGTATATTTTCCACTTCCTTAACAACCTACAAAAACAAAAGCTCCCTTTCAACTGAACATTTTCTCAGTACGTTTTTCGTGACTCAAGTCACAGACCCTCAGGCCTCCCTTCTAAAATTTTATACGATTAAATAGCTAATGATTATTAGCATTCAGACGTGTTTTATCACATACATCCTGCATTTTATGTTTAATTGGCCCTCTTTGGCAGGGGCACCAAGTAGAGAGGTGTTATGTAAATATATTCCCACAGAGGGCCATTTGACATTTTGTGGAGCGCTTGTGCTGTAAACGAGGAACGCATTGCCATATTTAAAGAAACAGAGTCGGTTTCCAGGGACATGATAAGACGCGCGAGGCTTAGACCGATCCAAGGGGCCGATTTTTGCGACCACTCTGCGCCTCCTGCTCTCCTTGTGACAAGGGCCTCTTGTCAGGGCTATTAAAGGAAAATTGCATAATGCAATTTCCAGTGTCCTCTAATGATAGTGCAGCCCTTCCCAATTAAATACCAAAGAGATAAGAATGGCTTTCTTTAGGAAAGGTTTGATTTTATGAGTGAAATGACTGTGGCTCCTTTTTTTTTTTTTTTTTTTTTTTGCTTTCTCTCAAACGTAAAGGAAAAAGGTAATAACACAGCTCATGTTACAAACAAACCATAAACTCCACTGTTCAAACCGTAATGTTTTGACACTGGAGACTCCTTACATACAGGTTTCATAAATGACAAAAAATGTATTATATATGATTATACACTTCCCCCCTTATTGATTATGTACAGTCTGGGTTAATGGGGCGTTTCTATGGAAACAATAACGTTTTATAATCAGTGTATTAATAAAAACCTGGAATTTGAATTACTCCTGGAAAGACGGAGATGTTTCCGGAACATTGTTGGAATGGAATATTTGCACCGTTCAACGTTCGTGTTTTAATCCTGTTCTCTGTTATCTGGGAAGTAAAACTGTTTCTTCAATCTTGTTAAATGAGTTCACGGGCATGTATTTTTTGTTTTGTTTTGTGTTTTATTTTTTTCCCATTAACGACCTTGACTGTTTAAATAAATGCATTCTAATGTAAATCGTATGTTTTATGAAGATCAGATTCAATTTTTGGAGCCACCCATGTCGAACGCGTACAAATCAACAATTTAATAAACGTAACTGGAATTTACATTTGCACATAAAGCCTGCATTCTTAAAGACGCCTCGTTGCATATTTGTTTAGTGAGAGAGGCAATTAGCGGAGAAAGTGTCAGATTTGTCTTGTTGTTTGGTGAATCTGAGCTCGGAGAGGCCCCCCTAATTAATCACAATAATGCCAAATTAATATGCACAAAAGATGTGTACTCAGGAAGAGAAAAAAAAATATAATCATTGTTGATGATTTTTAATTTACCAAATTATCTTCATCAGCGCGGCGTTAATTATTTGACCCATTTCGGGAAGGATGGGTGCGCCCTGACATTTTCCGCTGAACTTTCTTTTTAAAAAATGGAAGAAGGAGAAAAAAAATAAAAGATAAACCCAGGCTCCGATATTCAACGTTTAACCAGGCTATTTTATGAGTTTCAGCTTTAAACCGAAATCGGTGCTTAAAAATTGTGTGCTGGATCAAACTACACACTTGCAGCATTCTTTACCGGAAAGTATTAATACTGCATCCGTATTAAAGAAAAATATGAACCGACGCTCTGTGTTTGTGCCGTCAGAGGAAAGGAGATGGACTCGTGAACCCCTGCTGGGTCACACGGGCACCATTTAATCAGCCTGACGTTAGCTAGCACGGCTTTAGCGCTCTCTTAACACAGAGTCATGGCCCTGGGCTTCATTTGGAGTATATCAGCAAGTAAACGGATCAGAGATGGAGGAGGAGGAGGAGAAAAAAAAAAAAAAAAAGGAGCTTTGTGGAATTTTGCTCCACCTTGACATTCGTTCTGAAAGAAGGGAATCGCATTGTGGATCGGTTCACTCAGACCCGATTGAAGCCAAGGACACACAGGGACAAATAAAAGCTTAGTGTTGTGATGTGATGGATAGATTGTTTTTGTTTTCCATGTAATTATGCAAGAATTACAGAATCACGTGTGAGAAACATGCAAACGTGCTTTTCTACATGAAATGAGTCTTGGGTTTTATGTTTTCAGACTTAACACATGAAAAACATGAATCGCGCGAAAATATCAAAAATCGTGGGAAATGTATGAAACGACATGTGGTAGTGTCCAAAAAAGAAAATAATAATAATTCACATGGGACCTGTATGACTTCTTGGAAGGAAAAGGGGAAAAAAAAAAAAAAAGCCTCACATTCTGGTGTGACCACATGTAAAAGTTCATAAGGTCTTAAAAGTTTGTATTGACTCAAATACATGATCGTATGAAAAATAACACGGGCCTTATAGACAAAATGGGAATAGGAAAAATTCATTGGGAAAAGAATTACATGTGAAAAACTTAAACCACATGCCCTACACACACACACACACACACAGGGTGGGCCGTGGAAAAGTACCATGGTCCGGGGCCACACTCTTTGGAGGATGCCGTGGCCCCTTTCTCTCCGTCTGTCGCCTCATGTGTAGGTGCATAGATGTGAACGGGGACCACTTTCAGCATCTGTTGGGACTTTTGTTTAAGTGAGTAAAAACTATTTATTTGCTCGTTCATCTCATCTGCCTATTGCCAGTGACGGGCTACTTTTTCATGGCCCACTCTGTATATTTTATATATATATATATTATATACAGTGGGAACTTGACATACGACATTAATTTGTTCCAGGAGCGAGGTCGTATGTCAAAAGAGTCGTAAGACAAATCAAATTTCTCCATTAAAATGAATAGGATTACTAATAATTCGTTCCAAACCCCCAACAAAACACACCGATTTCTTTTGTTGCGTGTTTTTAAATAAGAGAAATG
>JAQMCW010000006.1:4797939-4812412 GCA_030068335.1 Chrysichthys cranchii
CACACACACACACACACACACACACACACACACACACACACACACACACACACACACACACACACACACTTGTTTATGGTTTTCTGCCATCTCTGTGGCAGTGCCCTCATCTGTCAGTCTCATGAAGAGGCCTTTATTCTCGCCACGATTTCTAATTACATGTTGAATTAATGACGGGGAACAGTTTTGTACAAATCATTCCCTTTGCAGGATTAATTCAATTTGGAAAAATTCACGTAGTCAAACTAATCATTCAAAGGCCATGAATATATTTATTTGCTTTTATAATATGCGTGTGTACCCAATTTGCTTGTCTAATAAGATGTATTCATACATTGACTCAAATTGCTCTTCTGGCCATGCTAATTTATTTTCCCTTGTGGCCGCTTTCAGTGCCTAATAAATCCTCCCTAAGCTCGGGCATGAATCCTCCTGTTATGATATTGCGTTGATTACAGAATGGCACACGTATATGGTATATGGTAATATGCGTTCAGATGTTTTCCATATGGTCATACTCGTCCATTTGCCCAAGTGATGGAGCAAATTATTCCCATGATTGTGCATGTCTGCTGCATCCTTGCTTCCCGAGGATCATTAGTGAATGCACACTGCAAAGCTTTGCTCCCGCTGACCTTATTAAAGGCGTATTTAATCAGCACTAACTCAATAGAAAACATTCCTGTCCTTCAAGTCTTAAACCTGAGTGTATTCTTTTCCAACAGGCAGATAAGCTGGTGCACATAAGAAAAGCTGTCTTGCTTAAATAAGCATCACTGCACAGGAGCGGCTACATGGCCCAGGTCGTAAGAACACCTGAGTCTGGCCCAGGGCAGCGCTGCACGTTTTTCTGGCCCGAAGATGAACCCGGCCAGACGGAGCGTCCAAATTGAAGAACCTAAAATAACTTAGCGCAGTGCGACTGCAGATGGTTTGTCGGCTGCAGCCGACCTTCATCTTCTGTTATCATTTTTATTAAAGCCGTGCCCTCCACTATACTAAGATTTCTTCATCCGTCATGCTCATTTCTATTGGAGAAGATTGATTATACAGGTAGGGAGAGGAACATAAAGGAAATCTCGAGAGACTATTTCAACAGATATTATTATACAGAAAGGAGTCCAGCCGCATCAGAGAGCTTTTATTGAAGTAGCAGGTCGACTGTAACTGGACTGACAAGTGTAGGCTGATGTAAAAGACTCACTCAGCATGTGTTCCTCTGTCCAAATGCCGCCAGCAGGCCCTGGCATCACCATTATGTTAAGCTCATGCTCGGAGATGTAATCAGTCACTCTGGGTATGGTGGAGGTTGTTGAAAGCATGGGGAGCAGAATGAGCAGGAAGACCTGTTGCTCAGGTTGTTTCTAAGAAAGTAAACAAAATACTGTTTTCCACGATATTTTTTATGCCTCTGCAGGAAATTCACATCAGGGCCATTATTTCTCAGTGAAATTGATTCTTGCAGACTGCTTTGTGATAGAAAGAAGCCTTTTTCCAACAATCAACAAACTATTTATAATTTATTTTAACATGGCCAGCTTCAGTAAAGGCCCTGGCCTTCTCTAGTGATAACCATTTTAAGAGCTTTTCCTATTTCTGTTGTATTATGCCTTTTGCCTTGCGTGTTCTTTGTTTTCCTCCTTCAATTTTCTTCTCTCATTCCCATATTCTTTTAAAGGAAGGCTTAATTTCCTGTCCGTGGCATGATGCCAGTTACTACCTGTATCAAATGTAGCTGTCTCAGGGAAAAACAAGAACATTTCAAAGATCAACATCTTTAAACACATTTTCTTTCTCTAAGGGAAACGTGCCATGGTCTGACTTGTAAGTTTTAAAAAAAATCTTATTTCTTATTTATTTTTGGTAACATGATAAAGAAAAGGGAACTGTAAGATGGAATAGCCATATATGGCCATGTGAGCGATTGGTGGTGAGGAAATTTATTCGGAATTTTTCACTGACTTCACAGCAGGCCTTTCCTTTCTTATCTCAACATTCAAACATAAAAAAGTACCCACATATAAATACACAAATTGGCGCAGTGACATCTGATATCAATTATTCCCTGAACCCTTAAAACAAGGGAATATAAGTTCAACAGAAAGCTAATTTTAGCCGTTTTATACAAACTAAAACGGGCCATCGTAAGACCTGCACATGACTTGGAGAGTGCACACTGGGAGCTGGGGGCATGGGAGGGGGTATGGAAGATTTCAGAGGATTAGCCACAAACAAGATAAGTCATTGTGCGCATTATTATACCCTTATTATATAAACATGGACTGAAACATTACAGTGGGAATCAGGTATTTGGCAGCTGCTCCCTATTTTGATTTGACCACGTGGAGCGAGCCGTTTTCCAGTTTTAGCAGCTGTAACATGTTTAAACTCTTTTGGTAATGGGATCTGAAGATTAATGTTCCCTCTGGGCTCTTGCTTAGCTCGGCTGCTGGCCAGCAGCCAAACCCCCAGCCAGCATAGTTCTTCTACATGCCTCCCCTTCGTCTACCAGCCAGACCCTGCCTGAGCATGCTCAGTATGGCCCTGCTCCAGCTCCGAGAAGCCTGGACAGCCCGCTGTTGAGTAAACACCCGGCCGAGCAAAACAGCGGAAACGAATTCCTCTGGAGACGCCTTGCGGATTTTAATAAACAGCAAAAAGAAATAAGAGATAAAAGCGAATGGGCGAGCGATCACAGGAGACAGGGGGAAAAGAAAGATTCGGAATAATTAAGACGGAGATATGTGAGCTCACAGATTTAGTGAATCTTTGGTTCTGTTGGCTCCTCTTTGGCATTCCGAGTTCACGACGTGTAAAATGTGTTTAAATTATTTTGTCTTAAGGGTGGATATTTGTCATGCCGCATGCTTCTGACTGTTCCCAGCTGCTTTCATTAAATACACTGAACCACGTTAGAAAAACTTCAAACCAGAAGAGTAGAGAGGCAGATTACAGCACTGTACTGTACATCACCCCATCCAATTACCAGACCCTTTATCAAGCTTCTCTATCAGCAGCCAGAGTGAAGCAGCAGCCTGAGATCTATGTGTTAAATTCATGTTCAGACAGAGCGAGAAGTCATCCAGCAGCATTTGTTCCATTAGTTATGCTTTCATTGTGTCTGTTAGCTGGATTAAGCAAGCCACGTGACATCACCTGCAACCAGAAAGCTTTTAATTAGGATCGCGTGTGTTATCTTGCATTTGGCCTGAGCTCAAATAGCACACACACACACACACACACACACACACACACACAGAACATCAGCACAGCATGCTCAAATTACATGTCAGCAACGTCATATGCAGCTCCTTTGCTAATTGGGCAGTGCAAAGGATCGGTCCTGGGTTATCAGCTAAATGCAGATGCAAAAACACCCACTTGCAAAAAAGAAACAACATTCAAATGAGCAGTGTGTGTTTACTGTAATTAACCAAAAAGTGCAAATTACAGGGTGGAGTCAATGCAAATAAATTAATTTAGCATCCATTATGTGATTCGCTAATACTGAAATTTACTTTGGAAATGGTGATTGGCTACGCAAATTAGTCTGTCTGAAGGTCACATATTATACTTGCAAAAGTCCTTTTCTGCCTGTTCAAGACAAAGTTATACCATTCTGTAAGTTTTAGTAATAAGCATGTTTGTCAAGCTTAGGCTTTGCTATGCCAAAATGATCAGAAAGTTTAATGACGACATAATTTTACAGCAGCAAAGTTGGTTTTGTCTTAGATATTAATCACATGTTCATACCTTTGAAACTAGCAGCATTTAAATAAAGGTTTTCATTCACAAGTACCTTAGCAGCAGAACTTTTTCCTAGTGCTCTTATTTTATTTTGAGCAGGCTTTCAGTGCATGGGCCTCTTTACTTGGCGATATACTGGACACGTAGTTATGCTCATATGCATAGGTTGGACTCTTCCGGGAGTCACTCGTCACGGGTGTCAAGTTACATATGAAAATTTTCCGTATTGTTTCACACCTGCTTTGTATGCGTGATGCAATTGATACAATTATTCTTTGTACATCGCCCACATCTTGCATATACTATTTTGCATAGAGTTATTCGGGCTCTTAATAAATCAGCATTTAAATGTTCGTTCATCATGTAGAAAAAGAGAAGGAGAAGGAAAGAATGCAAAGCAGTCAGTGGGATATTTAGACTGAAGTACTAATGTCTGTCACTTTGCCTCTCGACAGGCTAATCCTGCCCTATGAAAGATATACGAAAGGAGAGGAGGACAAGCCACTACCCCCCATCAAGCCCCGAAAGCAAGAGGCCAGCACCCAGGAGGGGGGCACCAAGTCAAAGGTGCCATCCACAAAGCGCCACAAAGACGAACAAAATCCCAAGGGCTGGAATGAAAAGGACGCCTCGACTAAAGTCTCCGAGACGGTCAGTCAGTGATCCTTTCATTTAACCCCAAGTTTCTCAAACGCAACATTGTCCCTGATGTGACGCGGCAGGAGGAATGGGGGTAAAACATGACCAGGCATTTCTGGCTGACTGCCCTTTGTCTCTTTAACAAATAAGTTGTCAAAGGCCTGTAAGAATCGCTCTGTCAGGAGCCTCTCGTTTTAACATAATTATTTAAGCTGAATTGGAGGCAATGGGTGCTGTGCTGCAGCATGGTAAATCAAAATGGTATTTTCCTGCCTCACTGACTCCAGACCAATTTTTATGCTTTGCTTGATTCAGTCATATTCTCTGTGTGAACGTGTGCTGGACTGGAGATGCTCGGCTTTGTCTCTCTCGCTCTCAGCCTCACAAATCAAGTGAAGGAGAAAAGATCATGTCCATAATGCTGCTATTGACAAGACCTATTGTGCTGAGAGCAACACTAAAGGGAGGGCCGGGCTGAAAATTCCTGCTAGCAGATCTGATTGGCCACTACTTGCCAAGTGAATTGATGCAATATTTGAGTTCTGGTATAAACTGCAGGCTTATATTATCCTTGAAAACCAATAAATCCATGGTGATTTACAAATGCCTGCTAAGTAAAAAAAAAAAAAAATGAAAAAGATATGGGAGTGAGAGACACTCTGTAAGGGGACTGAAAATTGTGTTGCTATTTTCACACGGATAACAAAATGATTACAGAGGGGATGAAAGAGCTGTTTGAATTTTTCTCTTGAAGTGTCATATTTCGACACATTTCAGAGCTGCTACACGGCACATATTCATTTCTGCTGTGCATGAAATGAGTAATCGGCTGTGGTGTGGAAACAAAGAGAGCTGTTGTAGGGGCTGACTGCTTTTCCAGTGGCATGCCTAGCTCATCTGTCTGGAATGTTGTGTAATTTAAAAGCCCTCTCCAGATAATTGATTGTGCATTGTACAAGGGAGAAGATGAAATGGAATTCCGTGTTTGAGGCAATGCCAGCTCAGAAGGCTATAGAGGAGGGGAAAAAAACATTTAATATTTCAACAAAAGTTGCACATCTAAAATGTAGCAGAAATTGTGACCGGCAGATACTGGGATTTGTCTCTTGTCTCAAATGCCATTTGAATACAAATATAAGCTTGCTGCTTTGATAAGAATCAGAACATTGTCTGTAAATTCAGTACTTCCTCCACCACCAAAGACAATCAGGGCTTTTGATTGAAACATACCCTGCCAAAAGGCAGTCACACCCCATTAGGACTGTGTAATCTTGGCTGTTAGTCACTAGCCTCTAAGACCCCCATTCGACATTGTATTAAGTGCATGCCAGAACATAGGCTCCTGGGCAAGAGCCTCAGTGATCCCGCAGGGCATGGTTCCTCAGCATTACAATGCTCAATACACTCACCCACCAGTTTCTTGGGAACACCAGTACACCTGCACATTCCTGCAAGTTTCAAATCATGTTACAGCAGAGCAATGCATACAATCCTCCAGACACAGGTCAAGAGCCTCAGTTAATGTTCACATATCAAACATGAGTATGGGGAGGGAAATGTGATCTTTGTGACTTCAGCAAGGATGTTGCAGCAACCTGAGGCAGTTTGAATATTTCAAAAATTGTTGTTCTCCAGGGTTCCCAATGTTATTAAGCCTAGGTCCTGTTATGGATTATATGATATAATCAACTAGCTTTCAATAATTCAAACAATTCTTGTTATTGCAATGGGATTGATGCTGTCCATTTGCAACTTGGTGCATTATTTGTGGTACTGCACAGACGCATAATGTGCTGATGTCATTTTTCCTGGAAGGGCTTCTTCTAAGGGATCGTTTCTAAGAGTAGTGATGGCATTTGCTTTAAGTGCACAGTGTAGCTGGAGCGTGTGATACTGTAGTACCCAGATCAGTGATTAACTGTTCCTTTGTCTCCATCCATATTTGTGTCTGTAGGGTGCAGAGGACATAAAGGACAAGGAGCAGCTTCAGGAAGAAGTGATGGTGAAGCAAGAGGCACAGCAATCCCAGGTTTCAGCCCAGAGAGATGGCGAGGCAAGGAGTCCCACCACAGAGGATGGGGACGTGCAGCTGATCCTCAAGGAGGAGGAGAAGAAACCAGTGCTCAAGAAATCCTGGGATGGTGGTCTACATGAAGCAATCAAACATGCATCACTTCCACAGGATGGGATGCCACTCAAATCTGAGGACTCTGAGGTGTTTCCCGTTGCTGCATCCATGCCACTGCGGCACACCCACCCCCTTCCCAACTGTTACACACAGGACCAATGGCAGCACGGGACAGCAGAATACAAGACACCTCCATACACCCTGGGAAAGACCGAACAGGCTGGTGTAAAAGACGGCCAGAACCACGTAGGAATGGTTCTGCCTACCTTGAAGCAAAGACCACTGCACCCCCTCTCAGTGCCAGAGATCCCAACAGAGAGGGCTGAACTCCCCACCAAGGATGAGAGCTTTTGCTACAATCCACTCTTGTATCCTAGGGGCAACCCTGGTATCATGTCTCCCCTAGCTAAGAAGAAAATGCTGTCACAAGTAAGTGGCACTGGCTTGACCAACAATTTCCCCTATGGTCCACCTCCTCCGTTAGTCAACAAAAAGGCATCAAGCAGTAGTACAGAAGAAACGGTTTCTGAGCAACTGGGCCCTCAGGTCCCTTCCTCTACAGGTGAGGCAAATGTCGTGATCAAGCGTCCATCTGTAATCCAGCATGCACAGAGTTTCAAGCCTCGCAGCAGTGAGGACAGAAGACCTGCTATTGAAACCTCACATAGAGAGGTGTGTGGTGAAAGGGAGATGTACCCTTCTGAACAACCCCAGCGTCCGTCTCTACACCAGCCCCAACCCAGTCCTACAGGAGAGACCTACATTGTGAGAACCAATCTTCATTCCAGTGTGGAGAAACCTAGCGAGGTACCTCACACTGGGCAGGTGCCGGGTTTCCTCGGTGATTTCTGCTCCTCACCACACCTCCACAGCCTCTACCGACAGACAGAGCACCATCTAAGCAAGGAACAGTTAAGCAAGTACCTAAACAGAGAGGCTTACCCACGGGACTGTGAAAATGCACACGGATTCCCTCAGAGTCAGCATCCTGACACTGGAAGTCTGACTTACTCACCCCGCCTGAATCAGAAAGAAAAAGGCCCTTCTAGTGAAAAGGTGACAGAGGAGCAACCAACAGATCTGAGCCTCCCAAAAACCTCTTCACACAAATTGCCCCACTCCACCTCATCTCTGTGCAGCCTCTCACATTCCATTATGCAGCAGGACATTAAAAACACTCCTCTTTTTCAGGCAGGTAGCAGTCAAAGTTCAAGCCTGGACTATCACCCCAGAGCCTGTCGTGTTCCTCCTATGACTGTGTCTACTCCAAAAAAGGTGGTCGAACCCCAACTCAAAGCACACAGTGGCCGAGGAGAAGAGACAGTTAGCTTCAAGATAGACGAACTGGCTCGGCCTATCCTAAGCACCAAAAGTAGCCCGCAAAATGTTGGTGCAGCACGGCCACTTAAACGGAATCTAGAAGAGTTGGAGAATGGATCCACAGATAAGAAGATCCGTGCTGTGACCCCCATGCACTGCTCCACGCCTAGGGATGTGCCAGTGAAAGTGCGGACCCCAGAGCCTGACAACGACTCCATGAAGCCGGCTGAGCCGGCACACGCGGTGCACATCAACAGCTATGCTGCCGAGGGACACAAGTTCCCAATGCACTCCTCCATCTTCCCAGGACTGTATCCTGGGGCATTTGTATCTCAGGTTCAGGAAATGTGTGACAGCCTGGGCCCTCATGCCCCCCCTGGTTATTCACATCCACTGCAGTACTTGAAGAACCAGGCTGTCATTTCACCACTCATGCCCCAGTTCGCCATCCATTCCATAATGATGCAGAGACAGTTCTTGGCCCAGGCGGCCAATCCAGCCCACCTGTACAGGCACCCAATGGGGACTTCATATGGAGACATTCTCCACCATGGCCTTTATCCCATGACAGCCCTTAATCCCCAGCCAGCTTTCAGTCCCCCACAGCTCTCCTCAGTGCATCCTAGCACCAAACTCTCTTAAAAAGAACCAGACATTCGGCTAGCTGGAGTGGCCTTGCCCAACACTCCTTACCCAAACCCCAAAGGTCCCTATTCTATTCCCAATAAACATGGCTATGCCATCGACTACACAGCTAGCGGCATTAGATGCTTTTATTTTAGGAGCAGTGTTTCTGTTATTTGTCCTTTTGCCACTCAAATTTATGATTTGCACATTTCTTTGAACATGGGCCAGCTGAGCTGATTGTGTCTTGTTCTCACAGTGCTGTTTGCAGGTATCAGTTGTCTAGTTTGAATAATGTTGCTTTGGCAAGGGTATGTACCGATGGAAGAGCAGGAACTCTCGCTGAAGATCTGAGCGTCCAGTGGATCGAGACAAGCTACAAATCAGTGCAATCACAATAATGCTATTTCAATCAGTCTGTAGAACTCTGATGTGAAACACTATTGATGACAAAAATTTACAGGAGATGCTGCCTGGTGAACTATTGTATGTTTGCATATTAATCCTTACTGTGCATCTTTTTTTATGTATCCGTGTGGTAGCTTAGCGTTTTAAGCCTGCAGGGGTTAAACTACTAAGATCTAAATATTGCTCCATTTACAAGAACCACAAGAGAGCTGAACATTGCAGTTGGTTGTATTACACAGCTACATGTAAATAAAACTAACTAAGCTTTCCTTGAAAGAATCGTAAACTTCAACAATAAAATGTGAGCTAAGTTTCACGCGCTTTCCTGACCACCCTTCTGCTGGCATCCCCTTGAGTTCTTCTCACATTTAGCGAAAGTTCCCACCCATTTGCCAGGGCGAAGTGGAATGTGTTTGTCAAATGTAGTACCAAGGTGCTTGTACATAACCTTAGCTAACTGAAAACACTTTGTATTATATTCACTGGCTACAGTAATTTCTGACTGCGCTGAACCACAAGTTCTAAAATGGGATCGGATCACTTTGCTCAAGACGGGATGAAGCTTCAGGACTACTTTGGTGTCAGAAAGTGGCTTTTGTCTTTGCGGACACACACTTGTGTTCGCAGTTTACTCAGAGCAGTTCTTTTCAAGAGTTTTACCAGAGATTTACCAGGCTACACTCGGGGATGTGGGGGTGGTGTGGGGGAGTTTTAGGAGCACTTATTGAAGCACATGCAAAAGGCCCCTGCTGAAAGACGTATAGCAGTGGATGTCAAAATTAGCTTAAAATATTCTGCAAAGAAGTGTTATGACAATGATTAATTTCTTCAAAGCTGTGTAAAATGTGTATCACCAAAAAACGATTATTGTCATTGAAAAAAAAAATTACAGTTTCTTTGCACAAAAAATTTTGGAAACATACCAGTACAATTTGAAAGTGATACAATCTTCTTAGGGTTTTTGTTTCTTTCTGTATTAGTAGGGAAATTAAACTTAAAAGTTCAAGAAATGTATTTACTCCAGCTGTTTGGAGTAGCACTCAAGGTTGCTATGTAACATTTTTAATGAGAATAAACCATTTTATAAGTTGAAAATGGCTGCACTTTATATAATTCTGTACTGCATCCCTAATGAACGCGGTGTATGTTTCAAGCACAATCGCAGTCAGACTGCCTGAAAAACAACACAGGATTGTTTTGCCTTGCACAGCTTGCCTTTTATCCCTACACAGGCCCCGATTTACTGAGATCCCAAATAATGCGCTCTAATTTGTGTGTGCAGTGGGATAAACTGTGCACTCAAAAATTGGGCTCATTGCATTTGCTCCAGCGGATAATTAGAAACCAACATGTACATTGATGTTTTTTATGTGCTCTTTGTTCTTGAAAAATATTTCAGAGATTCTCAGAAAAAGAAAGTTAAAGCTAAAATGCTACATAATTGCATGTCTGGCATAACCCAGATAAAAGGCTGTAAGATCTGCAGAAAAACTGTTTTAAAAAACTAATATTAGGGCAAAATAAATGGTGGATGTTCTTTTTCGTATGATGTGATAAAAATCCTTTTAAATGACAAATTTAGGAAATTACAATTTTTAAGAAACATTCTGAATATTTTGATACGCTGTAGTATGGAATATTATTGATGAACCTTAACCCTTTACAGGGCACTAATTGAAATACTTGTACATTCAAAATTTCAACCCTAGATTGTTATTGGAGGATAATAAAAAACTTTTCATTACATTTTTTTTTTTTTTGCATTTTTATGTTGCAAATCAAGTTACCACATATAGCCAGTGTAGCGTAAGACTTTTCCAAATCTGAATATATATTATAAAAAATATAAGAAAAACACATATAAACTTAAAGGAAAACTTATTTAGGATGGGAGAAATCCATGTGGTTCCTCCCAGAGAGGCATGGGGGGGCCATTTTAGATGTCCATTAAAGTTACCAAACATAGCTCTTAACCAAAAAAAAATGTTCAAACTTGAAGTGAATTGTATAATTTGTCTAATACTTGCCCTTCGGTCATATTAATTTGCACACATTTAGGCTTAATCTGTTAGTCCATTTGCATGGACACCTTCACCAGAAATGACCCAAATTCCATATTCATTAATGCAAACATGCAAATCCAGATAGCACGCGCTATTTTGCTCCAATGAAAGGCAGAGTTCTCAGTGGCAATCTTAATAAATCAGCATAACCTTTGTTTTTTGTTTTTTTGTGCGTGTTTTTACACTCCTTCACAGGAGCATTCTCAGGAAGAAAGCGAAAGCCACCTATGCCTTGTATGATAGAATATTCACCCGCCCACTAGAAGAACCCTGTACCAGCGCACATCTGCTCTAGTTTACCATGTTCATTATAACTGTAATGAGCGCTGGGGATTTTGAGGCCTCCATAATTAGAATGTTTGTCAGGAGCGTTTAAAGTGTCTCTTTTCAGTGTTAAATTGTCACAACCAGCTGCACTTTGGAGGGACGACTTCAGACCTTGGCTGCTCAGGTTCTAAACTTTTCTAAATGTACTGCTAATAGCAGCTCCCTGGTGACGTGCTTCTCCATGCTCTTAGTTAAACCTTTGGCTGTTTGCCACAGGGACATTGTGAGTACACTAGACTGGGTAAACAGCATGCTGGTTTTAAATGCCCTTATTATTATGAAATGCTCATCCCAGGAGGATCGAAGTAAATTCCAGAGATATTAACTATGTGCTCAGACTTTTCCAAATTTGCTTAAATATTATAAATGAGTATTATTATTTCTGTTTTGTTTTTTTTGTTTTTTGTTTTTTTTTAACCAACAGTACATTGCGTCTTGTTGGCAAACTGGTGCTTCTGGTTCCGCAACGTCATGCGCATGCATGTTTTAACAAGAGGCATATGATCAGGCCACAGCAAGTATGGTCAATTTAAGTGTAAAGGTCTCTTAATGATGTCTTTAATATTTCATGAGCATGTCAACCTTGAAAGAGAGACAGTTCATTCAAATGCAAAACACTCTAGAAATAGGTTCCCTAGCTTTCGATGCACCCTCTAGTGGTTGACTTAATTCTAGTCAAAGGTTGGACAGCTTAATTACAGACTGTGTGTGAGTTACTGCAGAGGCCTAGTGTCTTTGCTTCAGAATTCTGGTCCCTGATCACAACTTGTTGAATTAGGTGACAGAAACCGATTCGCCAAGCATGTAACAGAATTGTACCGAGCATAAACAAACTGAAACCAGCAAGCGTACACGAGTGAGGTTATAAATCTTCCCTAAACACCACGAGAGAGGAGAGAGCTGAGTCAGCTGAAACATTTTTCACATTTTTTGTCAATCTCAGGAGTTCAATATTCCAGGGTTGTTTTATTATTATATTATTATTATTATTATTATTATTACATACTATACATTTGTCTGATAGCTCTTCATCATAAACCAGGACCATTTTCATGCTAATATCAGAGGATATATAAAATTAAATCAAAACACCAAAATCTTACAAAGCACCCCAACTCTGGGGACAAATGATAGCACTTTCTTTGCTGAACCTTATTCTTGAATGGGTGCATAAATAGACACCACATGACAAACAAATATGTTGTTGTCAGTCACTTGAATAACAGCTCCCGCTTTGGCTACAAGAAATTTCCAGGAAGGAAGCCTTTTTTTCAAGTAAGTAGAATCTCTTTTGTTTTTGTACAACTAAATAGCACTGTTCCAGCTGACTCACACTTGCAACCATCTTGACATCTGAAACGATAGCTAACCAGCTTAGCATCGTCAACCACCAATCCTGCTAACTGACTGGTAACTGGACACTGGTCAACACTAGCCTGATTTGGTTCCAAGTGCACACAAAAATGAACACGTTTCCAAACGGTTTCTAGATCATGAAAATTATTTTCACACCTCAAAATCTTTTAATCTCTGGAGTTCAGAAAGCAGAGATACACCTCAGCGTATTACCTCTCACTGGAAGTGTTTGAGCTGAGTTTACAGACGAGCAGGTGAGTAAGCTGGATAAACTAAAGCACTAAAGCACTGCTGCATCTGGTTTCACTCTTCATTTTATGTAAATACTAGCTGATTATCCAGAGGCTTCACTCACTGAGTGCAAGGGGAAAAAAATAACATGCAGTATTTATAAAATAAATTTTATTCTTCAACAAATAGTGCTCGTACATCATTTCCGTTTCAAACGCGAAAAGAATTTTATATATTTAGATCAAAGTTTTCTTAAATAATTACTTCCCAAATAGGTGTTTACTTCTTTTCAACATTAGTAAAATAACTCTCACACAAATAATCACAATTCGTAAAGACGATAAAAAAAATGGCGTCCACAAACCAAGTGATTAGGTAAAATGTAAGCGCTAGTTACGCTTTTTCCGCTCATACGCACGTATAATATGTCCTGTGGTCATACGTCATTTCCGCGAAAAGAATTTTATATATATAGATAAATTCCCAAGGGTGCCACTGTTAGCATCTAGGTCACGCAGAATACCATTAGGTAACATACATATTAGGACAATCAGAATTTCCATAAAAAATAAATACTCAATTCCATGTTAATTATTAAGATTAATATGCAAGTAAGTCATAACAAATCACTGTTGTGTTTCATAATATGCACCTTTGTAGTACTAAAAGCACGGTAAAAAAAAAAAAATCATGGAATTAACTTATTCTCTGCAGTAGGCATAGCTTTTACACAAACATGCGTGCACACACACACACACACACACACACACACACTGACTATAAACTCTGCAAAAAAAGGAATAGGTGCAGGGAGAAGGTGTTTGTGTGAGCGAGCATGCACAATTCATGCATTAGAAAAGAGACACATTTTCATTTGCGTGGGAAACGAGGTCTCTGTGGTGAACCCACATCTCTGACTTGCACTACCTGTAAAACACACCGTTGCCATCACTTTCCGTATGTCTATTAGACTCCATTTTCTCTCCTTGTTCTTTTATTCTTGTCATATTTTGCATATTTTCTTAGTCAAAACTCACTGAACTCTTCAACTCATGTCACTGTATCACCACCCAAAAAAAGACGCTTTACAACGCAGACACAGCAAACCTTTCCTTTACTTGCTACATTATGGCCAAAAGTATGTGGACACCTGACCAATCGCATTCATGGGTGCTTGTTGATCATCCCATTCCGGGTTTTGACCCTGCTTTGCGCCCATAATAACCTCCACTCTTCTGGGAAGGCTTTCCACTAGATTTCAGAGCCTGGCTGTGGGGACTTATGGTCATTCATCCACAAGGGCCTTAGTGAGGTCTGGCATGCAGTCAGTCTTCCAGTTCATCCCAAAGGTGTTCAGTGGGGTTAAGTTTGGGTTCTTCAACTCCAATCTGGGCAAGCCATGCCTTTATGGGGCTGGATTTGTGCACAAAGGCATTATGAGCCTGGAACGGGTTTGGGCTTCTTGGGCAATTGTAATGCTAGAGCAAACAAAGACATCCTTTACAGTTGTGTTTAAACGGTTTGGTGACGAACCACCTTTTGGTGTGATGGTCAGGTGTCCACATAGTTTAGGTAATACAGGGCATATAGGCAAGTTTTTGTGGACGTTGATTTCATGTGAATCATTTTG
>JAQMCW010000006.1:4852795-4866753 GCA_030068335.1 Chrysichthys cranchii
TACGGCTTCTTCTTTGAACTATAGAGCTTTAGCTGGCAACGGCGGATGGCACGGTGAATTGTGTTCACAGATAATGTTCTCTAGAAATATTCCTGAGCCCATTTTGTGATTTCCAATACAGAAGCATGCATGTCTGTATTTATTGCTATTATTATTATTATTATTCGGAATGCCCTCCTACAAAATATTCAGCCATAAATGATCAAAAACCTATTCATTTTCCAGATGAATCAGAAATACAGACGTCATTTGAACGGATGACGATAAGCAAATGGTTAAAAGCGTTGCGTGTTCCCAGTTGGAGTAGCAGA
Source organism: Chrysichthys cranchii (assembly GCA_030068335.1). Classification (NCBI taxonomy): domain Eukaryota; kingdom Metazoa; phylum Chordata; class Actinopteri; order Siluriformes; family Claroteidae; genus Chrysichthys; species Chrysichthys cranchii. The sequence goes on from JAQMCW010000006.1 coordinate 4,853,107, forward strand.
TTAACAGTGAAAAATGTCAGCCATGTGGAAACACTTCGCACTTTCTCCACGAGACATTAGAGAAGTAATTTGTGAACGTTCTATACCAAAATGCACTGTTTTATTTGAATTTTTTACAGTGTTTTTCTCCCACCCTCAGTTTTATTAGGTCTAGCTCTGTAGTTGAACTGTCGCTACAACTGCCACAGGTCATGTCTTACCCACGTCAGAAAACTTGCATGTTATGTAGTATTGTTTCATACTTTACAAAATGATCCTCGAAGCACAGGCATGAGGTGACAATAAAAATATGCTTGACATGTTCTGCTCTCTGGCAGTCCAGAAGTAAGCGTGCACAGCTGTGACTCAACCTGGCTAACGATCACTAACAATCACTTAGGGAGAAGCATTTCTGTTTCTGTGAATGCTTTAGTCATGGTCTTTGACTGATAGAGAGAGAGAGAAATGCAGAAAAAGAGAGACAGGGCTTCGGGATGATGTGCAGCCTTTTGTCGCCTCTCAAGCTGTCGGTATCTGAAGCTGCAGCTGCTCCCACGGAGATTACCTCTGGACACACAGAGGCACAGGACAGAAAAAAACTGGAACAAATGTGTGTGTGAACCCCTGCATCATCCCATCATCCCACTACTTCACTTCACCCTGCAACAGGGAAGACCAGGGCCTCTTATATCAATATGTTCATGCTTTTTCGTTTTTCTCTTTTATGGCACAATAGTAAGTAAAGCAAACTAACATGGCAGTAAAACTAAACTAAACCTCATACGGGCACAATAAAATGTGAGTATATCCAGAGGAGACGTTCTCATGGCAGTCATTTGGCTGTCGATGCTTGTCTGTCCAGCGTTAATCTCATTGTCAGTAGCACAAGTCCATGTCTAAAGGCTTTTTTATTGGGTCTAAGAGAGTGTCGGATGTTTTTTTATTGCATTTGCATTCGTAAAAAGCAAAGAATGAGGAGGAGGTCGGGGGAAATATTCTCAGTCTAATGTCCCACTAAAAGCTGGGCTTTTAACTGAGTTTAAGTTTTATAAGGTCATGGATGATGTTAAGAGCCTCTGCAGAGGGAATGGCAGATTAAAGCCGTGTTTAAGTGATTGTCCCTTCTTCTGCAGCTTTCATTCTGGATGAGCCTGAATTATGGTTAGAAAAGATGTCATTAAAAAGACTAGTAAAGTCCATGTAAAAGTATGGTTCACTTGTATGGACTACATAAAAATGGGTGAGTGTAGTTTGAGCATGAAGATGGCATGCAGAGTGTGTGTGTGTGTGTGCGTGTGCGTGTGCGTGTGCGTGTGTGTGTGTGTGTGTGTGTGTGTGTGTGTGTGTGTGTGTGTGTGTGTGTCCTCCTGAGACTGTGAGTCATACCTGACTGGGTGTGAAATTGGGAATTTCCTATTCAGGTGTACATCAGACTTTCCTACTCCTATCTAATATGAAATATGAATATGCGTGAATGAATTATTTATTTATTTATTTATTGTCTGCAACAAGCATTTCCGACTCTGTGTTGTTGTTGTTGTTTTGTTTTTGTTTTTTTATTGATTATGTTTTTTAATGGTGACAGAAAGTTACTAACTCGCGTTAGTCATTTCATTCCAATTATATTTGACATTCACAAAACGGTGAGATCTGTTATTTACATCTGCTTTTTTTAGACACCATGAACAGTTCAACACCAAACAAATTGTACAAAAATAGAGATATTTTTTTTCCAAAAACAAACATACATACAAACAAACAAACAAACAAACCCCAAACTTATGAACTGTACACTGTTTAAAGGCCTCCGCACATATGCACTTATGTACAATAAAAGAACAGACGAAGGCACAATAAACACACACACAGAGAGAGAGAGAGAGAGAGAGAGAGAGAGAGAGAGTTATTCATCTCACACATTAGACTAACAGTTCCCACTTATTGCAAGGAAAAAGCTGCTTCATGATGAAAGCCCACTCTCTCATGTGGCCAACAGGACATTTCACATTGTCAGTAGAACACGTACACTCCCACATGCTTTTTAAGGTTATTCCATTAAATTATTTCACCTAAATATACAAACAAAGTGCGTCTGGTCAGTCGACTAGTGACTGAGAAAGTCAGGGGGGTGAAGAGAGACGTGCCCTTCGAGCACGCGCACTGTTAGTGTCCCTCATCCCAAGTGGTTTCAGGTGGTTTCCTGGGTGTTTTGTTTTTGTTTTTGTTTTTGCTTGCAAACTGAACCCCTTCATTGTTTTCACCGGACCGGTGCACGCGCACCTACAGCGGGAACACTGTCCGTGTTGTGAGTTCGGCGCTGAGCATCGGGCTGCGCGTGCTCCGTTACCATCGCGACCGTTTCCCAGGCTCGGTTGCGCGCGCGCGGATCCTCATTGGCTGATTCCGGACGTGGAGTTTGAGCCAGCGGCGGGAACCGAGGAGGACGAGGAGGACGAGGGGGCCGGGGCTTTCCTGTCCTTCTGCCGCAGGTGGATCTTGGTGTGCCTCTTTCTCTCGTCGCTGCGCGCGAATTTGCGGCCGCAGTAGTCGCAGGCGAACGGCTTCTCGCCGGTGTGTGTGCGGATGTGTGTGGTGAGGTGGTCGCTGCGGCTGAAGTTCCGCATGCAGATGCGGCACTGGAAGGGCTTGTGGCCTGTGTGGATGCGGATGTGCCGGGTGAGCTCGTCGGAGCGCGAGAAGCGCCGGTCGCAGCCCTCGGCCGGGCACGGGTACGGGCGCTCGTGCACAGGCGTCTTGCTCGGCCGGTTGGGGTATTTCCGCGGGCGCAGGATGGGCCTCAGGGGCAGGTTCTGCGGGCTGTAAGCGGCGGGTAAGCGCGCGCCCTCGGCCACCGGTGCAGCCAGGGTGAAGTTCCGAATTGTGTTGAGCGGCGTAAGGGGCGGCGGCACCCGGAAAGGCTCGAGTGGACACGCAAAGGGTTTGCGCTCGGGGATGGACTGCACGTCGCGCTGGCACGGGGGCTGGAAAAAGCCGCTGTAGTCCGGGAGGATGGGGAAGAGACCGGCATCAGCGCTCGGTTTCGGGGAGGAGTAGGCCGGCGGCGGGTACGAGGAGATGGGGCACGTGGAGGTGGAGAGGAACGCGGACGGGTCCTGGTAGACCTCCCCGCAGCCCGAGTAGGGCGGAGGAGGGGAGTAGATGTGCTGCTGCTCCATGTCGGTCTGGCCCTGAGCCACCGTGCAGCTGAGCGTGCTGGAGAAGTGAGCCGGAGACACCGAGGACGAGGAAGACGGCGAAGAGGACGCCGAAGAGGCCTGGGTCATGCCCAGGATGCCCGCACTCACGATGTTGATCACGCCCTCTGGGTTCCAGTTGCCCGGATACTGGGAGTCGATGGAGAACTTGCCCATGTAGGTGAACGTCTGACTGCGAGGACCAGCCGGCTGCGCGAAGCTGCTGGAGTAGGGCAGGTCGACGGCGCGCTTCTCCGCGCTCATATCCCCGCCAACCAAGCCATCTGCAAGAGACGCAAAAATAAACAGTGCGGTCAGTACGAGCAGGTCGGATGCACACACGAGGAGTTCGTGCGCACCGGGGAGTTCAGCGCAGCTTGCATTATTACGCACGAGCAAAGCGAGGTGCCATGCAGCTCCAGTCCAAAGCCATGTCAAGAGCACTTACGCGTCGGGTCAACAGCACGACTAGATAGCAGGTTTAAACACACCAAGCGTGTTGAGCCAAAAAAACAAACAAACTTGTGTTTTTAAAACCTCTTTAGGAACACGTGACAGAAGAAATAAGAAGAAGGGGGGAAATAAAACAGGTAGGAGGGCGCGCGCACCCGAAGCTCAGCTCAGCTTACCTGCTGAAAGTCCACTGATCGGGTCGTAATGTCCACCTAGATCACTGTTTGGAAAAATCGCCACCGAGGCTGGCAGCGGGGTGCTCTCATCCAGTGAGTAGATGCCCTCGGACAGGGGGTGCACGAAGCCGCCGAGAGTCACAGCGCTTTTGTCCAAAGTTTTAGCGGTCATCGTTCGACAGAAGAGTGATGTTGTGTGCGCGCGCGGATGACCCTCTGCTTTTTCAACTCTGACTCCAAACCCACATCAGCAGGCTGTCACTGGAACCTGGGGAGGGTGTAGCGCGCACTCAGATGGCACCACGAACTCTCTCTCTCTCTCTCTCTCTCTCTCTCTTTCTCTCTCATCAGGCTGTGTGTGTTTTGCTGAATGACAGTCAGACCCTCACGTCGCCTCTTATTGGTACTATGTGTGTATTTAACGAGGAGCCATTCAACGTGCCGTTACGTCACTGACCATATAAGGACGAAAGAAGCGCGGGGCTGGGAGGCCTCGAGGCCCGGTGACGACACCACGTGATAGTTATCAATGGAGAGTTCAGCCTCTTTTGCTTACACCGCCGCGGCCCAGCGGTAGGAAAAATGATAGCACTTATTCCGAGTTGAATAGAAGAAAAGTTTGCATGAGCAGAGCGAGTTTGAACATGGACACTTTATGATGCGCGAATTAATTAACCAATTAATTAATTAATTAATTAATTAATAATTAAAAACAAAAACAAAAAAAAACCCAAATCAAAGCGAGAAACGTGTTAGTTTATACAGGAAATCAGCAGGTTGGCAGCATCTCTCGCTCCAAATAAGGAATTCCGGTTTATCGCCAACCCCCATACATGGTTTCAATCCGGTGAATGAAACAACGCCCCTGCGTACGTATATGGGAAGTTATTTCGGAGCCTGAGCAGCGGAAACTGACGAGTCCTGCCGAGCAAAGAGGAGCCGAGCTGAAAACCGCAAACAAATGAGGCGCACAATCACGGAATTTCTAGCCTTGCTGTCTTACTCTCGGAAAGTGTGTGAGATCTATTTGAATAGCCAGTGGTGTGCTGTTGGAAAGAGGGAAACGCGTTTTTAGTAACTCGAGTCTATATTTAGTGTTCAGCTGGAACATTGAGCTTTATTGATCTTATGTTGTGCCTTGGGTGGCGATATGCAGCACTTTATTCCTAATTTAGCATATTAAGGGCACACTATTCATTTTCTTCCCAGATTGTTGTTGTTATAATAATAATAATAATAATAATAATAATAATAATAATTATTATTATTATTATTATTATTATTATTATTATTATTATTATTATTATTATTAGTTGTATGCTTTTAGCCGATTGCCCTCTAGTGGTTTCTTGTAGAAATTCAAAAACAGATCAAAAGATATTTCAAATTAATATGCTTCCATTGTGCTGCTCGTTCAAAAAAAAAAAGAAAAAAAAGAATTGTTTTTCTTTGATTGCATCTTGTAAATTTTGTTCCTAAACTACACAGACCACAATGTTCCAGAGTGGCCCCCAAAATTGACCCTAGGTCTAAATATAGGCTAAAGTGAAATGTTCCGTTGTTGTATGGTGTCTAAGATGCGACTAAACCGAGCAGACACACTAGGCTATGTTTTGGGTGAAATTTCCCCCCGTGGGTTTAGAAACCTCTCTGGAGGAGGAAGGCCACGGGGGAGGAATTGAAGCCCATGACAAGACCAGTGCAGAAAACATGACACATATAAACGAATAAAGGAGCCAGACGTGTTCACCGTGTACAGTCATAATGCGCACTGCAGTACACAGTGTCCTAGAGTAGCCTATAGTGCAAGCTGTACTGTACTCTACTGTAGGCCAGCATTCTCTGTTTTACACCTGCAGGGATGGTACAAGCTTATAAAGGTGATGGGACGCAGAGACTTTTAAGGCTCTTGCCTTTTTTTTCTTTAAAAAAAAAAAAACCCAAAAAAACCAAAACGCAGGACAGTTTGAAGCAAGATATTGATGCAATATGGTGAGAATACTGTATGTATTGCACTGTAAGGTGTGCTACACTGAATGTCCGTTTAGGAACACATAACCCTGACAATAAAAAATGGAGGATGAGTTGCCCAAATGCCAATACGCATCATGCGCACTGCACAGTGGGAGCATCCTGCAGCTTTATTTCATCCACTTAATCATTGTAAAGAACCCAAACAAGCTGAACCGAAAGCCCTGTGCAGCCGTTTCACTAGGAGCATTTGGGGTTTGGACACAGCAAGTGATGATAAATCTAAATAAATAACTAATTAACTAACTCGATAGATAGATAGATAGATAGATAGATAGATAGATAGATAGATAGATAGATAGATAGATAGATAGATAGATAGATTTAGGCCATTGCGCAAACAAAGTCACCGTGGCTCCTGAATGGCGCACTCACATAGCAATGTTACTTTCTTAGTATTAATCAGTAAAAAATTAAAAATAAAAAATAAAAATTGTTTTTTGTTTTATAAAAACCCAGCAAGTTGTAAATGGTTTTATTTATTCTTACACCCTAGAAAACTGGATGCTAAACTGTATTTTTCCTTTTGAGCCTCAAGTTACTTCTTCTGTGCCTTTAATATGCATCCTTATCCAGGGACCGTGGATATACCTGGTGCACCTTTAAAATGATTTATGGTGTATGATCGGATAATAATGACATGCACTTTTCTAGGTGTACAGCATCCATGATGGTCCAACCCCAGCACCATGGACATGTACCGTTTAACACCTCCTGCTTTTTTTTCTGTGAGAGAGAGAGAGTCTCATTATATAGACAAACTTGCTGACTCCATAGTGCAATTATTTAGAAAGGCTCATTTCCAAGAGGTTTTTCAGAGTCAGAGCAAAATCTAAAAGAGTTGGGGAACAAAGGAAATAAATGAATCAAGGAAAATGTAAGAAATATCCAAAAAGATCCGCAGTGCTGAATGAACACTGGCCCAAGAGCCCAGAGTTAAACACTGTACTTCCCGAGCATGGAGGACTGCTGTGCATAATGTTTTCCTAAAAAGAAAACACCAGATCATTTCTAATGCCAGGATTAATTAAACCCCAGTGATCCAGACACTGGACAAATAATGTAGGGGAAATAATCCTTCAGACCCCTGACAATCCTCACTAGGGGGCAGTGTACTCCATTTGCACTCTGCCCAGCACCTCAGGGGCACCTCCAGAAAGTTATGGCACACCTTGTGTTGCGGCAGAGGTTACCCTTTCGCACTCTGCCTTGTGGGGTTTTTTTATAATTGTTCAGGCTTGGATACAGGTAGGAGATGATGACGCGTACTCCTTGCAACTCAAGGCACGTGGATGTAGGCGCAGGTTAGATGTGGGGCAGATAACCACATGCTTAGTAAGAGCAAGTTGGAGAAACGAGCAACTCAGGGATATAGGTTCATAGCTGAGATTTGTGGCATGGCTTTGTTTGAGGGTTTCATCTTTATTGTATATGGTTGGTTTTTTTTATATATATATACAATGCATATATTGAATGTTTTAGCATATATGTTTATACAAGCCAGGAGAAATCAGTTTAAAACCCAGAGCAGCTAAGTGTCTGGCTCTGTTCACAGCGTGTGATCATTTATTCATGTACGGAGAGCAGTGCCTCAAATGTAGAGGTATTAGCCACAATTATACACTAGGTCAAATTTTCCAGCCAGACAAAAATGAATTATGGACAGCTTTGCATAATATCCGGATGACAGCTCTTAACATTTGAATTTCTCATTGCTTCTAACATCGCTGTGCTGAAATCCACATGAAACATTTAGCATTCTCTGGTATTTGAAATAATAATAATAAAAAAAATGAATAAAAACAGGGAAAATGGGGAAGAAACGTCCTAGATGAATATTTTTAATTGTTTGATGCGTTCATTGAAATACTAGTGCAAATGCCACTAAACTATAGTAAGAATTCATGCAAATGTCAATAAACTCTAACCAGCACACATTTCTAAAGGACCCATCACACAATCCTGTTCTTTAAGATATAAAAGGCAGATGCTGACCCTGGATCAGTCATGCTCTGAGAAGTTTGATGCATATGACCTCAGCTCTGATTGTATGAATGTCACTTCTGTGCTTAGTCAGTGGCAGATTTCACTTTCATGCTCACTTTTAAGCAACATTAAAGGAATGGAACTGGGACGATGAAATGGGACGGTTAAATTTATGTCCAACACTTCCTGACCAGAAACGTAAAGGAAATAAAGTCAGAATTGTGGGGTTAGTTCAAAGACGCCTAGGCTGCGTTTTGCGCCTGACTGACTTTAAGATTTTCTTTTGATAAATATTCTTGATTTATATCTTTTACAAATGGATTGCAATAAGATCAGAGCAAGTCTTTGAACTATAGCTATGTGGATATTATCTCAACTGGTTTATTTTGGGGGGAATTTCATAAGCGCTGAAGTGCTTCGTGTTCTTCAAGCTCATGTAGTGTTGTTTTCACTTCTGCGAGTGCACAGTTATCTAACCCGTCAGTGGAAGCCTGAATATCTTTCGAATGCAGGAAACCTCAGAGTTTTATTTCAGGCAGAGTATCACCAGCCATCCTGTTTGACATTGCTCAGTCTCATGCATTTTTGTCACCACCCGTACAAGCAACAGTTATTTTTCTTGGGGTGTTGCTGTCATCATCAACAGTCATCGCTGAAGAACAGTTCATGATTCTTAATGCAACTCAGGACGCCGTGGCGTCATAACGATTTTTTAACCACGCCACAAATGGAGCCATCTGTTGTCACTGCATCGGCTCTGCGCTCGTGGGTTGGTGTTGCTCAGATGGTATCAAATACTATCAGAGCCAAAAAACAGCCTGCTTGGTGTCTTGCTTTGCACTCGTGTAGGCGTTTTTGAATTAAACAAGGGAAAAGCCCAACAGAGTATATTCATATATATATATATATATATAAAAGTCTGAACAGTTCTACTCTGACCACAGTGGAGTTCAGTAGAAAAGCCATGATCATGTGTGTCTAATTGGGTTTTGCAAAAAGTTGCCACGATTTCTACAGTAAATCTGAACTGAGAAATCAGCCTCCTACTGCTCTGCTTAAGCCTGTGATTTACCATCATTTCCATCCTTTTCCTGTCTGGGTTCTCCTCCAGTCTGCACTGCACTGAGCTGCATGTTTTCTCACCACCTCTGTCACTAGGCCTGGCGATTAGTTAAGAGGTCGTGTTCACCACGTCGTCATAATGACACCTTGCTGGATATCGACTGGAGAGCAGCTCTGCAAATCACCCTTGCCGCTCGATAGCGAGCCTGAGCCACTGACATGTCACATTTACATCCTCTCCCAGAGACGTTTAAAGCCAAAGAGGCATTTTTCAGCCCAGGCGAGGCGGGTGTGAATAAACGCTAATGTGACAGGCGGGTGACAGAGCAGCTCTGGGCAGGCCGATTAGAGCCACGCGTCAGCCGTTGTTAATGGGGGAAGTCCTCTAAACGTTGTCCCAGTACCTGAACCTCCATAATGATGGGCTAGGTAATGAAGCCAGGCTTGTTTTTAAAGCCTGTATTAATTGCGAAGCGTCACGCAGGGCGCCAGCCATAGATAAGCCTCAAATGGTCTGGCCAGCCCTGGGTTGAGCGAAGATTTGCGTTTTACATGTAAATGATTCTTGCTTTATGAGCTACGACGAGCTTAGCCATCGACAACAGGAGTGAGTGGTGGGTTACACAGGTGCATAACGAACGCGGAATAAATTCACCCTACTGAGCAAGAGATCAGGATGTTGCTATCAGTCATCGCCACGGGCCATGAACTGACCCTTTCACATTTTACAGCTGCTATAATTACAAACTCCATTGTAAGACCCACAGCACAGTTTGTTCTCAATGGATAATTGTGGCTATATGACAACTTGAAGAAACACAAAAGCTCCCAAGTCAGCCCAGAACAGCGACGATCTTTCGCCGTTAATTGTTGAAGCGGAATGTTTCGCATTTTTAGGGATTCTTGCATCCTCCCCCACAGAGGAAAGAAGGAAGCTTCTTGAGATGCTCTTGTCCTTTGTTGCACACCCACAGATGCAAAAATGTTTGCACACAGCGCAGAAGTGGTACAGCTTGGCGCAGCGGGCTGGTCCATCCCGGCACCCATTGGCTGCCGGGATATGGCCGACCCTGGCGGGAATGATGGGACTCTGTGTGCTGGCTGCCCACGGCAAGCAGCCGCTGCATTCAGGAGCTTTCACTCCTGTATGTGCTCAGGGTCACGCGGGGTCAAGCGACTCCTGCATGTGAGGACATATATATCGAATGACCTTTTCTTCCTCGCTCTTGCCCGTTCGTGCACTTCTTTGAGTTTTACTTGTTTTGTTCATTCTCTCTCACGTAGCTGTTTGCTTTTTTTTCTTTCTTTCTTTCTTTTTTTTGGTTTTCATAACAGGCACATTGACTACAGCGGCCTTGCGCGCAATAAGTCGTCAGCCCACCTGCATGCAACATCAGTATATCCTCCTCGTGTGGCTGTAAAATATGAGTGCTCATGTACGCCGTGTGACGTTTATGTATGCTATTCTCAAAAGAATTAACAAAAAAGCCCTTTGTCAGTGTTCTCCTAGAAATCCGGTAAAAACGAACAATTTGCTATTTTGTCTTGTGAATCACCGCACTGAGTCAACACAAAAACCTCTGCGCTGATACATACACAAAGGAGGTCACGAGCATTATTTCTACATGAGAAGGGAGAGCAGGCCGAGATGGGAAAGAGAAAACCACGACGGGAGCGGAATGGCGCCTGAAACGTCGGTCAGGCATATGACAAGGCGGCATAAAGCAACCTGTCAAGTTCCGCCCACAATATTCAGATGAGCTCCATCAAAGAAGAGTGAATGGACACCAACCTGCTCCAGCACCGGCTAAGATCTAAAGACAAGCCGTGGGAGAGCCCGCAACAACACGAATTGTTCTCTCTTTATGGAGTGGGAGGCTGTTTTTCTTACTGAGTTTGCGTAGGTGTTACTTTTCTATAGATGCTCACCATCAAAGGACTCAGCAGTTTGTGTTAGTGGTATGTGGGGTGAGAAATTCCCTCTTTAGCTTTTAAGTTGCATTATTTAGTGTTGCATCTAAACAGTGTGTCCTATTTATACACACAGGTCTTTACTCAGTCAATCACACGTATTTTTACTGTTGTGGTTTTATATATATATATATATAAGAATTATCATTAAAATCATCCCCATTTTACGGATTGGCGACTAGTCGTTTGTCCGAAAAGAAAAATCATCTCGCCAAATTGACTTGCTAGATCTTTGGTTAACTCGTTGTTTTTCTTTTTAAATTTGGAGATCGCATTGGAACATTGCTTCTTCTCATAACGTACAAATGAACCTCACTGTAAGTATTCATTTCATCCTCCTGCTTTGCCTGCTGTTAATAAATCAATAAATCACAGCGTCCCATCCAAATCACTTGAAGTGCAAAGAAGAAACTAACTGCATGCAAAACAGTCCTCAGCTCCTCCGGATACAGCGCTGCTAGGAAAGGAAAGCTCTTTTTTCCCCTCTGCTCCTGTAATATATTCACTTTCCACATTACCTGCATTATCTAAATGAAGAGGGCCGTGCTCTCAGTGCAGAGTGCAGCACATCTAACAGACACCACATCATGCAGTTCTACAGAACCTAAAAGCACTCACTCTCTCTCTCTCTCTCTCTCTCTCTCTCTCTCTCTCTCTCTCTCTCTCTCTCTTACACACATAAAACCCACGAAGAAGAAGTGTTGCGCGGTGGCCCGTGCTATACTCACATTATCAGGGCTTGGAGAGAAGTGGCTCTTTGTGAATCCCATCACATGAGTGGGCTCCTCCAAGAGCATTACACTGATCCAGTAGCAACACACTCGCACAAACACTATCCAGGATACATACACACACACACACACACATACACACACACACACACACACACACACACACACACACACACACACACACACGCTCGGGGGATAGCTTGGGCTCCTCATCCGATCGGATCGCTCTCCAAACTGATTATCTATAATCTACCAAGGGGCTATATGAGGAGTTCTCTCATTCTCCCTCTCTCTCTCTCTTTCTCTGTGTGTGTCTCTCTCTCTCTTTAAGGGGGTGTAACAAAAAAAAAAATCAAGGAAACTCAAGACAATAGCACTGTTCCTTGTGCACGCCACATCTTTGACATTGAAATTATCATGGTAATGTTGAGTGAGAGGTGTGGGAGCCGGGATAATTTGATGGAAGGACCTGTAGGTGTTGGTGTCACTCACGTGTCACATGTAGCAGCGTGCACCTCCCCGTTCCAACTCCGACTTTTAACGTAATAGCAGTTTTAACATAATGTTAGCCACTACAGTGCAGAGAATCTACATTTTAGGCTTAAACAGTGTTATTTTTGGGTTTTGCTACCAGGCCTTATACTGGCATATTTATGAGCTGATTTGCTTTTAAGTAAAGTAAATAGACTTAAGTGTAGAAGACAGACCCGAACATAATGAGGAATACTTGTCCAGGTAACTAAGACTGGTGGCAGATGTTTGCAGTGCATACACATACACATGTTCGCACACACACACACACACACACACACACACACACACACACACACACACACACACACACACACACAAGGGCTTGCCCAGGCCTCTCTCAGAGCAGAGGCACGTGGCCAAGGGGCAGTGGGTCGAACCGGGGCACTGTCTCCCTCATTACTGAGCGCTCGCTCCATCATTGACTTCTGGCTCCTCATTCAGCATCAGAAGCCATTAACACTAATGTTCTTCTCGGCAGTAAAGACACAAGACCCTGGTTTTCACCTACAGGAGAGAAGGTACTGCGGTCGGACCACGACGGTTTGGACTTGGGCATCCTCGAGGGTTCACTTTCATTAAGTTCTGCGAGGCCTGCAAACTCTCAAATGCATTCTCTCTGAAAACGATAACGGTGTAAAGCAGAGTATAAATTACAATACACGTAAACAAGGGGATATTGGGATGCTCTGAGAGGTGCGTAATATTGCCTTTTTCTCACAATCTCGCAAGCGTTTTTGACAAATACGGTCATAAATAATTCTGAAATTAATGAATCATTAAATAACATACAAGAGATTAAAGAGCTTGGCATAGCCAAAGCATTAAATATTCCAGCAAGCGTAAGGGCAGAAACGCGGCTCTCCTCAACACAAGCCTTGATGAGGAAAAACTACGCAGCAGAACATTAAGCAAATGGTGCCATTAAAGGCGTTAATCTTTACCTGTGAAGGGTGCAGGAATGATGGGGCCTCTGTTTCTTCGGAGGACTCGGCGGAAGGGGCTGTGTGTCAAACTGCACTAATAAATGGCACAGCTAAATCATCCTTTAATTTGGCGCCACTGTTTTGGAAAGGCGGACCCTTGTTACAGCCGTAGCCTGGTGCAGACCCAGTCAAAGTTTAGCCATTAGGAAGCAGATCCATCATGTCTCGATGTGGCCGGTAATGAATTGTGTGCATCAGTGTCATTAGGTCTTTATGAACCGAAGGCTTAGAAATATTAAACGCTGTCATTAAAGAGCCTCTTAATGATGTGTTCAGGTTAATGGGGGAAATAGACTCGAGTGGCCTGCAGGAAGGGGAAAAAAAGGTTGATTTTGATTCATTACAGAAATAAAGAGAGAGAGATGTTTTTCAAAGAAAATGTTTGTGTAATTGAACTGCAGTTAAGAGCAAAAGACTTTTGCGATGGTAATTACACACACACACACACACACACACACACACACACACACACACAAAGTTGAGTCTTTATTCACACAGAGCATGTGAAGACCTGTGTCAAATGTAAAATTCATTCAAAAATCAATAA
>JAQMCW010000006.1:4873492-4887505 GCA_030068335.1 Chrysichthys cranchii
GGATACGTAGTTGCTGGCGTAGGTGGACGGTGGCGGAGGGATATGGTGGCGGTTCTCATGTTTTGCGATTATTTCTTACTTTATTTCAACTGTTATATGCGTAGGCTTCTTACTCTCACTACCATTTCCACTTTTCACTTCCTTAGGACCCGTAATGAAGCTTATAGAACAAAAATGCAGAGAAACACAACGAAAAAAAATGCATTGAACACCTTCATACCGGGTGCTTGATCGGAACCGAATGTTTGTGCCGCGAAGTGTGTGGAAGAAGAATATGGCTTCTTACTCTCACTACCATTTCCACTTTCTTAGGACCCATAATGAAGGCATATAGAACAAAAATGCAGAGAAACACAATGAAAAAATACTGTGAACATTTTTTTTAATGAGTTTTAAGCACAGAAAAAAAAAATCTGACCGAGACCGATTAAAGGGACACGTGCGTCTTTGTTAGGTACGCAATACGCAATTGTGCAGTACGTAAGCAGAAAATATTGGCGCATACGAAGCGGAAGGGATAAATGGCCGGGGCTGTGTTTGTTCAGCACCCGATTATGTGGTCATGACCAGATGCAAAATTTTGATGGATTTTGTGGTCGGGAACCGATTTCTTTATGTTCGGAGGTGTTCTTGACCAGAGGTTCCACTGTATGTAGAAATCATCATGGGTGTAATCTTTAATCCATTAGTGCTAACATGTGTCTCGTTAATCCGCTTCCCTGGATTCAGGTGAATCGATTGATGTATTTTGTCATTGTGTGTCCTAAAAATATACAAGTAATGAAATACTAACGTATGTAGTGGTCCTTTTCTATATGGTTTGATTAACCTCTTAGTCCCAGCTTATTGTTTATTTACTCATGCTACATCATAGTCTTTAGTAGCTATTATACACTAGTGCAAAGACTAAAAACACACTTATTTCAGGAAAAGTACTGCTCCTGTACTAATAAATGGTGAAAACCTACTTTAGTAGTTACTTTACAGATGACATTTTTACATGGTTAAAATGGACAATGTTCTATGTCTGAGAAATGCACTTTTCAGCAGTTATGTTAAGTAACTAAATGATCTGTGATCTGTGACTTAAGATAAGTGAACCCCACCTCTATTATGAATTAATCTGTATTATTAACACATTAAAGCAGGGGAGGTGCATTTGATTGCTAAGTTCCTTAGCTAGCTAGCTAACCAGCTAATTCATACCTGTTTCTAACTACATAGATAGCAGCCTACACATTATCCTGAGCATTGCCTTCCAGCACTTTAACACAGCAGGCAATCGCATGAAAGCATCATCTTTTTTGTGATCCGCAGCTTTGCTTCTGTAAAACATCAAACGATCTGGCTAGCTCACTCAGCCAGCTAATGACTTACTGTACTGTACCTTTACATGTTTTTTTTTTTTTTTTCGTGGATTAGATTTTGGTCTGCGTAATGCAGATTATCATTACTCTGTTTTCTGTAATGCATTTTAAAAAAGAAGATGGCTAATAAATTGGGGCAGAGGTGTTCTTTTGTCTACACTATCTCAGATATTGTTGCTGCTGGCTAAACATTTAACTCCTGTGTGAACTTTCAGCAGAAAATGACGACAGGGTTATTTAGAGTTTTTTAACCGGCTTACAGTTCTTCAAAAATAAATGTAAAAATGACGTTTATTAAAAGCCAAATGAAAGTGCTATGATTTAATTTACTAAAACACAGCAAGACATATATTCATGTGTCACAACACATGCACATGTAGTTTATTGAGGTCCACCCCTGATAATATGAATTATTCAGTAAGAACAATAACGCTAATAGAGAGCTTATGCTAATAAAGCAAGATAAGTATTTATGTCTGGACCTGTCTGATGATTAATTTATCAGTGAAGGAGTTCTAATAATTGCAGTGGACCCTCGGGTCACGAACTTAATTCGTTCCGAGACTCGATTCGTGACCCGATTTGTTTGTGACCTGAATAAATTTTTCCCATTGAAATTAAAGTAAATACAATGAATGTGTTTCAGCCCTCAAGACTTGTTTTTAAAGTGTATTATGGGTTTATGTGTGGCAATGAAACATAGAATAAAACTAATATAACCTTAATTATAGAAAAATAAAACTAAATGAAATAAACAGATGATTTTAATGCACATTTCCTTTGCGGTGGATACGTAGTCGCTGGCGTAGGTGGACGGTGACGGAGGGATATGGTGGCGGTTCTCATGTTTTGAGATGATTTCTTTCTTTAATTCAACTGTTATACACTTAGGCTTCTTACTTTCACTACCATTTCAACTTTCTTGGGACCCATAATGAAGCTTATAGAGCAAAAATGCAGAGAAACACAACAAAAAAATGCATTGAAGACCAAAACTTAAAGTTTGTGCTACGAAGCGTGGGTTGGCTTCCCGTAACTTCAGTCAAGGATTTTTTCATCGGTCGGTTCAAAATCTGTTCAGGAATTTAGTTCGTACGTCGATTTGTTCGCCATCTGATGCGTTCACAAGCCAAGGGTCCACTGTAATGATTTAGGCTTGTGAGGATTGTTGTGAGAGTTGGTAAAGCATTGCTGATCAGTACACTGATAATCCTTACATGATAGCTATCATATAAAAGAATTTCATATCACAATCAATGGGCCATGCTGTGATAGGAAAATGATCAGTGGTACTGTATGACGCACCCCAACACGAAGCAGGGTTGATTGGTTTCTAGCACATCCTGAGGCATTTTCTTTCTTTTATACCTCAACAATTTGCCAACAAGTGCATTTTTTGTTTATTTAAAAAAAAACGTCATGAGTTTATCATCAGTTTATAGTTACATGTAACAGTGTTGTGGAGTTCATTCTTGTTATCGATTATATTAGAGCAGCTATTAACGTTCATTCACTCATTTGCTGTTGAAGTGAACTAGACACAAAAAAAGCCCTGAAGACTTTTCCCTTTACAGAACACAGCTCCAAAGCACACCGACACCGGAGACTCATAAATCTGAGATAAAGCCAAATCTTTCGCATAGCCATGCTTATATGCTTTTCCTTGTAAAATATACTTTTATAATCTGTTTAATATTACACTATGACGACCAGTCTGCCTGTTCCTGTGACATGTTCAGTACTATAGCAACCATAACATATTAGAAAAAGCACATTATTATAAATCTTGCAGCTGGCACTATTGTCAGAGTTGCTGTTAGAGAAAATTAATCAGTTCGCCCCAATCAGAATTCAGCTGCCGTAAAAAATGCAATAAGGTCACTGGGAACGAATATGAAAATGAATGTGGAAAAGATGACGAGGACCCGTGAGGAAGTTTCTTCCCATTGCTTTTTCCTTGTCTTCCAGGTCGGAGTCAGCACGGCCACATGGCACGTAAATCAGAGCAAAGGAGAGGAAGCTTCCGACAGTGTGAGTGAAGAAATAAAACATACTTAGGACAGCTGAATGACTCGAGGAGAAAATATTGCTGGGATGGATTAATGTGCAAAAAAAGTTAGCATTGCATTGGGCTTAAATAGAATTAGGTCTACTACAATTGGCCGTATTGCAACATCTATAAAGATGTCAGTGATTGGGAGGATCGTTACAAGCGTAAATTGCCTGCCAGGGATATGAGAATAGGCACTGGGCCATTTATTACCCCCAGGCCTGCTGCAGCGTGATCGAGCTGTGCCTGCTTTGCTTGGGAAAAGCATTAGTACTTCTCTCTTCCAGACGAGGCTAAATTCACTGCTTTTGCTAAGCAGAGAAGACAGTTGATATTCTCGGCAGTTTATAATGAATAACTAAAGCGGGAAATTATATCAGTATCAGGCTAGAGATAGACCTGCTTTTAGAGGTTGAAGAATCTCTCATCTGTTTGCCATTTGCAGATGAAAATGATCTAAACCGCTCATATTTTTTGTTACCTCCGAAAAGTCGTCCATCATACCTTTATGTGATAAGTTCTACTTTGGACCTATACGGTATAAGGCGGAGCAACGCTTAACTTTGTGGAGAAGCGGAACACACCAACAATCTTCCCCAAATGCAAAATGAGGCAATAAAGCGTGTAATAAAATCAGTAATACCCCAATGTGGAAGTTTATCCTGTAATCATGTTTTGGCCTCAGACTTCTATTTCTCACCAATTAAAACAGTTAAAGAGAGCTCAGCCAGCTGCATCATATTTCTCCATGCGAATGATGGGAATTCAGCCTGTTCTCTGGTGACAGCAAATCTAATAAATAGCACAGTCCTTTTTTTTTTTCTTTCTTTTTTTCTTTTTCCTTTTTTTAAAATTTTTTTTTTTACATTTTTTAGAATAACAGGACGCAGGTGCTAGCTAACTGTTGCATTAATCTCATGTGATGTGATCTCTAATAGAGGTTGAATTTAAAAAAAAAAATAAATAATAATAATAATAAAGCAGCCACACGGAAGATAAAAACTAATCATATCCAGAGTTAACAGGAAAAAACTGACAAAAAGTTAGGACAAAATGGCCTTAAGAGGTACTAGTTTTGCTTCTAAACATTAAAGTCACTATATTCTTCAGTAGACTGCAGATGTCGGCAGGGGCCGTGTAAGTAATTCTTGTCACACGCTCCGAGGTGCGGCGTGAAGGTTCTTGTTTGTATCTAGTTTGTTATTTGAAACAACTGATCAGCATTCAATTTAAGCGATATTAGCAGTGCGGGACTCACGTTGACTAATTTACTCCTACTCTGATGTACAAACATTAGCAACCATCCCTTTTTTTCCTATCCTTGTTTTTAGGTTGGACGTGGTAATGCCTCTGCCTCCCACTCGATTGTGGCTAAATGAAAGACTTTGGTGGCTATATTTCCCCCCAGTTCCTCCCACTCTCCCCTAACAGCATTAGCTGTACTTTAGGGCCGATATTGTTTCCTATCAATTCTATTCAGGAGAAATGTGAGCTCGCGAGCGTCATTATGAAGCAGTTAATGAAATCATACAAGGTGTTTATGCATGCCGGATCTCGGGACGGCGTAATCTTGCGGCTTATTAAAAGTGAACTTACCTCCAGTCTTGTCTGTAGAGGGCTGATTAGCTTTGGATGCTCACGAATCAAATAACAGGCTCTAAGACTCGGGGTCAAAGGTCACAGTTTGATTATCACTCATGCGTCAGTTTAATTGTCGGACTAATACGCGCACGAGCAGGCATGCATGTCTCCGGGGCCAAGGCCGCGAACCGAAGCACGGAGCCTGAACAGATGTATGGTAATGCAATTTGGGAATATAGTAAAGATAATAGTGATGAGTGAGTGGGTGCGCTTTTGTTTTTCTGATAAACACACCCACACCTGACCGACTTTTACACAACTTCAGTTGTACAGAAAAACTTTTATAGCCTGCTTCCCCTCGCTCGTGTTTGCTTGATCTGACCAGAATTTTTCAGCTTTTCCAATTAAAGTCACATTTGTCCAGGAGTGCGAGTCAGTGCCACGCTGGTTACTGTTCTAGATCATGGTGACTCAAGAAATTCTCAACTCCCTCTTCACCTATACGCACTTAGAAAAAACAGAAGCCCTCGGTAGGTCTTCAAATGGATCATTACGAGGAGTTCTTATCTTCGACAGATAGATAGATAGATAGATAGATAGATAGATAGATAGATAGATAGATAGATAGATAGTAAAGTATACTATCTAACCCTAACCCTAACCCATAGATAGATAGATAGATAGATAGATAGATAGATAGATAGATAGATAGATAGATAGATAGATAGATAGTAAAGTATACAGACTCTACATTGTTGTATGCATTTTGTTTTAAATGTTTATTTTATGTCTTCTGCCTGAGTGTTCCTATACTAATGAGCAAATTTTTAATGTCCCAAATGTTTTTTTTTTAATTAAGATTAAATAAAGAAGACAAAGACAAAGAAATAACCACTTTTCATCTATCTATCTATCTATCTATCTATCTATCTATCTATCTATCTATCTATCTATCTATCTGTAAAGGTTTTGGGGAACCTGAACTATTGCATGCTTCCCTTATATTCTTCAGTGGTTGTTTGTGTCTTCTGTAATCGTTTGCCAGCACTAAAGAGCGATTAGTAATTGTCCAAATATTAATTTGGTAAAAACGTGCCCTTAAAAAAGGAGGACATGAAGTAATTGGTCCCATTTTTGAGGCTGTCTGAGAAGCAAGGCAGTCAAAGTATCAAAAACAAAACAAAACATACAAAAAAAACCCTATAGCAAGTTCTTCAAGATGCGTGAAATGACCGTTTCCTTATCAAACTCCATAACCCTGAACCAGAATTGATGCCATTTTAAAGGTCAGTGGTGGTCACATATTGATTTACTGCACCTCATTACTGTGTACTGCTCTTCATAGTAATTCATTTGCTATAACATTTTATTTTATTTCATTTTTTTTAGTTTTGAAAGCATCTCTCCTTCCCTCTCCTTTTTTTTTCCTTTTCATTTCACACAGCCCTGTCGTCTCATAAACTGTAAAGTTCATATTGTTTCTATTTACATTTGGCTTTAGATCATCTTGATCATCTATCGAAACTATTTCTGTTTGCACATCGACTAAGAAATACCCTTAGCTTTCTCTCTATGAGTGAGTGAGTGTGTGAGGGCGTGTGTCTGTCTAGGTGTGATATCTATTACAAAGATCTTACCTCTTGATGTGATAGATGACCCACATAGCTCATGGACATCTCTATTCCTCTGTCGCTCTCAGTGCTTTCTGTTAGATTTTTTTAAAATATCTTATTAAAAATTTAAAAAATAGTGTTATATAAAAAATAGTAATAGACAGTATTACCAAAAATAACCAAGCAGTGATGGACAAACTTCACAGAAATAGTGTGTGTCTTAGATCCCTAGATACACACTGACACACACACACACACACACACACACACACACACACACACACACACACTGACACACTGAATTGTTGATATTACTGTGTATTAAAGATTGTTAATTTTGGAAGGATCTCTTTTGAAATTTGAGTGCTTGTGATTATTAGCACTCCTGAAAAAGAGCACTTTTTCCTCTCTCTCTTTCTCTCTCTCTTCTATAACCATTTTCTTCTTGCACTTATTCCTGGGTGGTTTATGCAAGCAATTTTTGTGGTTCTTCTATCACTTGTGCTTCTTAAACCAGGATCTACAGTATATATGGATTAGATTTGGAGAAACGTTCAGCCAGATGCAATGTGTAAATGTGACCGTAATTTATATTCGATCGTTCACTGGATAGTTCTGATATTTATAAAATTATATTAGAAACTCTTTATCGTAGACGTTGGAATACACGTTATAAATATAGTGCTCTTTATTCCTCTGTCTTCATGAGAAGTGTTCGAGCTTGCATTCGACAAACACACTCGAAAAATGCCAGCAGGGGCCAGGCACACTTCAGCAGAAACACTTCACATGCAGGGAATTTCAAAGAGGGTGACCGTGTCTTACAGGAATTTACAATTTTACAGCAAATGATTTCAGCAAAGGCTTTTCCAGACTGGACAAAATCAGTTGGAGGGGTCACTCCAGGTTCGGAGGTTTGCTTTAGCATTTAATCCCGCCAACGTCTCAGAGTATGCTCTTATAAAATGGGCAGAACTAGATCTAAATAAATAAACAAACAAACAAACAAACAAATAAATTTGCTTATCGCGTGTGCTGAATGTGTGTAAGACGACCTATTTCTACAGGATGTTCTGCTCCAGGAGTTCATATTCCTCACATATACTGAGAAAATCTCTTCTGCACTGTTATCTCAGCTTTAGATTGAACATGCAGTGCGCTGTTTCTGATCAGCATTCTTAATTAGGTGTCAGGAAAATCCCAACTGAGCGAAGACTGATGGTCCACTGCAAGACTTCTCAGCAAGAGCAGTGGGAGGCCAGTCAGTGTGGGGATTTCCTCAAGGCACCTTCAATAATACATACACACACACAAAACACTCACACACTCACGCTCACACATGCTCTCACTTTCACTTGCTTTTTCTGTCACTTTCCCTCACTCTGCATCTATCTATCTATCTTTCTATCTATCTATTAATCAGTCAATAAATCTATCAATCTATTTGTCTGTCTGTCTGTCTGTTTGTCAGTTTGTCTCCACAAAAGTTGGAAAGAGATGACAAAATCAGACAGGAGGACATATTGGTTAAAAGGAAAAAAAACATAACTTCCTAGATAAAAAATTTGTCAGGAACATATTTAGTTAAAGTACTGCAAAGTCACCAAAAATTACTTAGCTAGTCATTCATAAATGATGAATTAATCAAGCATTCAGTACCAGTAGACGATGATATCTGCCATATATTCAATACGCATGTAGAAATGTATTAATATACACTGAAATTTTCAGAACAGACCGCACAAAAATTACCTAATGGAATTGCTGGTGCGTTATTTTCGGTGTGCCTACTCACTTTCCCTCGAACCCTGACGCTCTTCTCCATATCAGCTATAGTCAAAGCAGCTTCTTGTTCTTCACCACGCAACCCCTTCAAACCTCATTTCAGTGTATTTCCAAACAATAAACTGCATTGCCTTGGAAATATTTGAACAACGAGCATTAACTGTAGAATTATTTACAGATGAGTGCAAAGGTTGGCACCCTATGAGGTTTTTTTTTCTTTTTACATGTAAAAATAATAATAAAATATACATCTATCTTACAATCCGTACACACAGGAATTGTGGGGTTTGAAAGTTGGAGGCAGGTGTGAAGGAAAAATATGGACATGCTGTATGTTATTTGAGAACATTCAGGCACATTCAGAAATGTACAATGCAAACATTTGAACTGCGTGAGCTTCTCGCTAAAATATCATCTTTATTAAACCTATTTAAACCCTTTTTAGCTAGGTAAAGGAGGAACATCTGTGAAAGCTAATGCACTAAAATATATACTACAATGTAAAAAATGACCGTAGATTTTTATGGTAATATACCGGCATCTTGGGTTGCCAGTTAAGTACTGTAAAATGTACAGTAAACAACTGTAAACAGTATTTACGGTAAAGTACTGTAATATCTTTATGTTATAAATAAACAACACATGAGACAGTACAGCTCTTTTGGCTGATGCAGGACACAGCTGAGCTGAAGGTTAAGGGTTTTAGCCAACCATGCCAGCTCTGGGATGAGACCTTCCAACCTTCTGACCTGTATACAATTCCTTAACCATTGAGCCACTTCAATGACACTGCAATCTACTTGTACTGATTCAACTACTTCTAAGACTGATTTAACTTGCCTGAGATTGTGTTGTATCACTGTGAGGTGTTTAAGCTAGCTGTGGTGGCTCAGTGGTTAAGGCGTTATGTTGCAGGTGAACTGGTGATGCGTTCGAACCCCAGCTCTATCAGGCTGCTCTGTTTGGGTCTTATTTTCTATTGGGACTTATTTAAAGTCTTATTTAAGATAAGACTTTTCAGCTCAGGTGTATCTTACATTGAGAAAATGCAATGTGTTGTTTTGAACTATATAAGATATTACAGTACTTCACCGTAAATGTACTTTACAGGTGTTTACTGTAAATTTTACACTACTTTACTGGCAACACAAACTGTCGGGAAATTACCGTAAAAATCTACAGTAATACTTTACAGTGTTCACAGCGTGTCCGTAGAGCCTGGACACATAGGATAATTGGATATTTTTCATTTAATTCAACTGTTAATGAATTATTAATTATTTTTATTTCCTCCATAGATTAAGCATGGCTTTGTCAACAAAAATCACAGACCCAATACACTTGACTCAACGAATTAGGAGCGAACGTACCAAAATTGAAGGCAATGTGGATTTATTGCATCGAGTTCACGAAAATTTTGCGAAACTCATCAACATGTGCATTGCCAATGATGGAAATCATATTGAAGATGTTCTTTGAATAAGAAATTGTATTCATATTGAAGATGTTGTTTGAAGTTGTATTTTTTTACCTATAAGTCCAGACTTTACGGACACCCCGTATAATACACTAAAAATTGTTATTCTTTTTATTTTTTATAATTGTGCCCATTTTGACAGGAGTATGATTATATATTGTACCGGTGTGCTGCTATACAAAGATTTCTTAAATTGTCTGATTGTTAATTTTACACTAAGACTCACAATTAACAAGCAAAAAAAATAAAAATAAAAAATAATAAAATCTTCCACTCAAATAGAGACATCACTACTTCTGCACTGTTATGATATAGCTGATATAAAGTAATAAAGATTACGAACAAAGAGGGTTCTGATAGGTCTATTTTAGTACTTCCATAAACAAATACAGTAACTGTATACTTGTGTCCTCTTGGGAAATGTGAAATGGTAATCACACCTCACATTGCCGTCTGTCTTCTGCTGTCCGGGTTGGGTTGTCTTGTTTCCAATGCAGCATCGGATTCCTTTTCCTGACTGACAGAAGTGGAATCTGATGTAGTCTTCTGCTTTTGTAGCCCATCCGCCTCAAAATTTCAACATGTGTTTTCTGAGATGCATTTCAGCTCACCATGGATGTAAAGGGTGATTATTTGAGTTGCATCACAGACGCCTTTCGCCTGTAGAACTGCTGCTCATTGGATGTTTTTTGTTTGTTGCACCACTCTTTGTATATGCCACGTCAGTGGTTACCAACAATGTTCCAAACACACTTTTTTCAGCTGATCAAGAACGTCTTATTGCAATGATTACATAGGAGGAAGTAGGTCTCCAGGAACAGGGTTGGTGACCACTGATGTTGAGACTGTTATGTGTGCATATCTCAGGAGATTTCAGAAATGTTCAAATTGGCTTATCTGGCACCAACCCCCATGCAACTTTCAAAGTCAGCAAGATCACACTTTTCCCCATTCTGATGTTTGAGGCGAACATTACCTGAAGCCCTTAACCTGGACCTGCATGATTTTATGCATTGCACTGTTACCACATGATTGTCCAATTAGGTAATTGCATAAAGGAGCAGGTGTAGAGGCGTTCCTACCCACGTCATCTAAAATATTAGTATCACTCCCAAAATCCAGTGATACTTATTTTAATTATTGTGGCACAAGCTTAAGACTTTTTTTTTTAATAGTTGAGATTTCATAGCTTATCAAAGGAGATCGCAGGTTTATGTTTACGTTAACGTTTTCACAACCAGCTACTTTCATTCCTCTCAAAATCAGAAAATCTTTCAAGAATTATTTGCTGTTAACTGTATTATAAACCCACGTGTCTTGGTTTGAGTCTAGGATCTCTGGGGGTCTTTAAACCATATCCAAGGGGTCCGTAGATTGGTTAAAACATTGTTACAGTGGTAAAAAAAAAAATCACAGCCCACCATAATCACCATTCTACTTATGAGTACAATCTTGTAGATTTGAGCTTTTTTGACTGGCTAATCATTCAATAAATCTGAATGAGCTTAATCCAAACCTCAGACACTCACAAAGTAGTATGCCTATAAATAATCAAATGATCAACTTAAATCTGCTGACAAAAAAGTGTTTGGTGTGTAAATACCTAAGTTCCTGTTTGTAAAATGTTTAAGCACTATATTATAATAAACACAATAGCACGAGTGCATGGAAATATATCACATTTCCTATTCCATCACGTACTGTTGTGTTCCTTTATATTACTATTTATAAGTACAAAATAAAAGATCCTCACTATCAAGGGTGATTTAAAAAAAAAACACTTCTGCTTTATGCTGTGAGTAATAAAACTACATAAATATAGCCTACATGATGGTTCTTATGCACTGTTCAGTGCTTGTGGACTGCAGGATTGCTGTTCTTCCCCACAGGAGAACTAACCCATCACCACAAGATTTACTTTCCCACTTCTCTCAGGCTTTGACACAGTTATGCTGAAATGCATCCATCTGTTTAGAGAATGAGATTTATTCTGGATTCGAAAAAATATTTTCATATTCATATTTCATTACCATCGTGCCACTCTGTAGAGTTATGACTCTAATAATGCCAACAGCACTGCAAATGTGTCTTCCTCAAGCGCAATATAGAAAAGCCATTTATGAAATCATTAGCATTATGAGTGATGTTCAATGCACAGGTTTTTATTCCCCTGACAAAGTGGGGCAGGAACTATTTAACAATTGAATATCATATAATGGTTTGTGGTATGCATTCAAGATATCTATCAGTCTCATATTTCATATGATTCATCTTTTCTTATCACAGCAGATAACTCTGAAAAGTCACTTGTGGTTACCAAAGGTGCACAAAAACATTTTGTTGCATTCAGCAGACGTGGCCTTTCTGGGGAAAGAAAAGAGTGTTGTGATGTGTCATAGGCATGGATATGACCTTTAAAATATGCAGGTTTGCATGTTATACTGCACCGATTCCTTGTCTGCAGGATTGAAATGGATATTTACTGACATTGCATGTTTCATAATAAGATAGCAATAAACACATCTTTTCCAAAAACCTTAGTCTGACCTTATGGTCAACTAAAGTTCATTGGGGTAAGTGTCTGTCAGCAGACATTTCCATTAACCACTTCCTCTTTACACGGGCTTAATAAAAACATATTTGTCTCCAGATGATTTTTGATGCTAAACGTCTGAAGCGTTTCACAGGAAAATTATATTCTTCCTAGAAACATTAGGCACAGTTTGTGTCTTTAGATCTCTTGAGCAGATTAAATGAGTATCTGAGCAATTTTCTCTAAAAGACCAAGTTTTGTATCGATGAAAGCGTGTTATCTTTTTTGTCTCGGTGAATCCTCTGGATAGTAAGTGGAAAACCTGACGGCGGTGCAGAAGCTGAGAGAGCAGCGTGCTAGCCTAACATGTGTAGTGTAAAGAAAGGAATATTTGTCGAGCACATTAGCTCACTGAGGGGTTCCCATTGTCATCGAGGGGAGTGCCCTCGAAAGCCCCGCGCATTCCCCTTTCTCTCTTTTGGGACCTGTATGTGTGGGAGGTTGTGTGGGCTACCCAATACAGTAGCTCTTAAAGCAGACAGGAACTTTCCTGTGCGTCTCTTCAACCCAGAAACGGCCGGCCTAAGCACAATCCTGGCGTCGGGACAGAGGCGAGAGAGGAGGACAAAGAGGAGAGCGGCGTGCAGAGCGTGGGCTGGAGGATCCTACCTCCTGAGGAGTCCTGGGGGCTCGGGAGCAGAGCTGGCTCATCATTACTTTTCAGCCAGGTGAAAGCCACGTCCTCCTACTCCCAAATTCCACCATATTCATGCCAGTCGACCTCCCAGCTGTTGGACAGAGCGCTGGAAGAGACACGACAGCAGTCGAGGAGACAAGGGCCTCCGAGCAGTGTGGGCAGATGCTCACTGTCGAAGTTAATGCAAATTAGCGCTATTATCTGAAAGATGATTTCCACTTTTACACTCGGTGGTTCATGATGCCAGATTGCCAGTGCGCAGTAAACAAAGAGGTCACAAAGTAGAGTGCAGTGTCAGTGATCCTGAACTCGGCAATAAATCATTTTTTGATCTTGTTCCATTTTGTTTTTTCAGCTCTAATGACAAGGAATTACACTGCTTATAAAGCTCACATGGTAAATCGTGTTAGATGAGCAAAAGCAGGCCAGCGTTGGAAAGTGAGACAGAACAAGACCATTTCTATTCCCCTGTAAAAAAATGTTTTTTTCAATGAGTTATGACTCGATTCACATTTGTCTGTTAGGCCGCCGGACACCCACGGAGTTCCACTGAGCTCCTTCTTTCTGCTTGAACACATTGTGCTGAGAACAGAACCGGCTTTGCTTAGGACTCATTAAATCGGGATATTCATGTGAATTCCAGAGGCTGCGAACAATTCAACTCTCACAGGCTTTAGAAAACTCACATGTCCAGCTGCTGAGCCAGTTCTGCGTCATGAGATTAAATAATATGCAGGTACAGCTCGCCCCACTTCTAACACTACAGACCATGGCAGGGGTGTAAATCCCTGATGAGGCAGCTCAGTCTCAAGAATAAAGCTTGAGTTAAGGAGAAATCAGAATCAGAATACTTTATTAATCCCTGAGGAAATGATGTGGTCACAGTTGCTCCCAAACAGTAAGAAAGAAT
>JAQMCW010000006.1:4916535-4928203 GCA_030068335.1 Chrysichthys cranchii
CCACACCCGGGGGGGTGGGGGGGGGGGGAGGGATGGGGATGTGGGAGAAGAAGAAGGAGGAATGAAGCAGCTAAGTAAAGTTTTCTTGACAGGAGACAGGGCACAGCTGAGGCATGGTGCCAGACCAGAGTTCTGCCAAGACACAAAGGAAGGGAGGTGTGGGCTTGAAACGCTGGGAGACGTGGGCTTGGCTCTTGCCAACTCTGCACTAATCCTTCATTTTTCTATAAGGAACTTTCTGTACAATTCATACTGAAGATGACAGCTGCAGGCATTAGCGCTTGTTCACTTAGTCAATCTCTGTGCCTGCTCTGTGCTGGGAGGATGAAACCGGGCAGCGTTTCAACCGTGGACATGTGAAGCTTTACGCTGCATTCTGTGAAATGCGTCTGGAGAGAGCGCACTCTCAGCGTCTGCTCGAACAACAGCCTTAGCCGTGCGATCGCTTGGAAAGGCTCCGGCAACTCATCCAGATGCTCGTAACCCCCACCCAAGTAACACGATATTGTTTCCAGAATTCTTTAACGTCTGTACCGTTTGTGTTTCCAAGCTTGGTGACACAGAGAAGAGTGAGGAGAAAACAAGCCCATTTTGGTCCCAGAAAGGGAGTGTGAAAAAAGCAGCAGAATGATTTTTCCCTCTGTTACTGGCTTCTCCTCATGAAAACGAAGGCTGACCTAGTTCAGGCCTTTTTGTTAAAAAGGGGAAGACAGAGGTAATAGGAAGACTCACCTGTTTTAGAGAGGACGCCGTTCCCTTTGGCCACTCCAACGTAAACGAGCACACTGACGACGTCGGACACTTCCATGTGCAGGTTGGCCGTGCCAAAGTCCTGCTCCTGAGATGATGCAACGCCTGAAGTGCAGAAAAACACCCTCACTTACCATACTCATCATCTGTCAGTCATGAGTTAGGAGTTATTTATGAGTCATGTCAAACCATTACAGGACTCACTGTGATCTGCTCTACCTAGATTGTTCGCACATATTTGAGAAATGACTATTATGCAGATACAAATCCTTAAATCATAGACAGAAATATATCGACACATATAGATACTGCCTTGTCTTAGTCAAAAGATGTGAAATGTAGCATGGAGCAGTAACACCCAGAACTGCAGTACCGTATGCGCAGCAGAGACGAGGGCCTAGGTCAGGTCGCACAAAGAAGGACGGGAGATGGGAGGCCAAGTTCAAATTCCCCTCTGGGTCTGAATACTCAGGCAGAGGGAGGTTCTTCATCAGATCATCATATCTACATAAACACGTACACACATCAACTTGACGCTCGCCTTTAAAGTCTCCTTTCATGTGTTATTAAAAAAGCACACAAATCAACACGACATCTGTAATGTACCTAGAAGGCATTAGAGCCATAAACTCTTCTCCTGAGGGCCAGTCTTTTAGTCTGTACACAATCGCCTCGCCATCTCTGGATTTGGGCCGTTCTGAAATAGATCAAGAGATAAAGAGAAAGAAATTGAGACGGAAAGGGATACGGCTGGAGAAACAGATGAGAGTTACGACGTTCACCCAGGTGAACGGCTTTCAGGACGACTCACTCGTCAGGTCCTCAAAGCCGTCCCAAAACTCTTTGATGCCCGAGTTGGAAACCACACCGTCCTTGCAGTTCAGCAGATCCCCCTGGTGGTCAGCAAACTCCTGGCTGAAAGCTTCAGCCTTCCACAGGCTGGCGTTGAGCTTCTTGTGCACCCCTGAGACGAGCACAGGCTGGAAAAACACCACAGAGGAAATGGGCCTTTAATGACAGCCAGGATCACAGCAACTCTCAGACTGTTCCCTTTTCACACAGTGGAAAATATGAAGCCTGGAGGAAGGGGAAAAAAACCTTAACTACTACAATATGTAATACATCAGAACCCAGCACACTTTAGTTTCATCTGCAAATGCCTCAGAACTTATTTATATATGTGTGCAAAGCCCTTGCTTTCAGGGGCGAGCTCAAAGCTGCTGACACAAACATCTTTACAGAACGACGTGTAATAAACACCTCCACGTGCCTCCTTGATGCCGTGGCCTTCTCAGACAACAACATGCACAGTTGGCTGCCACTTGAAAACACGCATGGTCCAAAAAATAGAACCGTGTTTTTATTAATGCTGTATGCTTCCTATGGAGCTGTAAACTCATGGCGCTGAGAGCAAGAGCTCTGTAAATACCATTTTGAGTCGTAGAACAGGAAAAGAGAAGAATGAAGGCAGAGTGGAGAAAAACAATACAACAGGGACACCTCTCCAGTAGGGGGCACTGAAGACCTGCACCAGTATGCTACTGAAAGACAGAAGGGGAAAGGTACATGTACTTATAAATGCACTTCATACTCTGCTCTTGCTTTCTTTGTTTTTCTCAGACGTGTCTTGCTATTTTCTGATCTGCGTGGTAAGCGCATAACGAGGATGAGCCGAGCAGTTTGCAACGGCGATGCTAACCTGTCCCTGCTTCCAGCACTCTCGGAACAGTTTCCAGTTGTTGCTGTTGCGGTGGTCTTTGAGCCAGAGCAGTCTAAGATCATACAACCAGCAGTGGGGGATGTCTGCATGCTGCTCGGGCACGTCCTCAGCTTGTTTCCTCCTCTCAGCCTTGGCCTCTTCCTGGGGTTTAGCCTTGGGGCTCTGTTTAGTGCTGCGGTCTGCTGGTATCTTATTCTCCACCACTGAAGCAATGATGTCATCCAGGATGTTAGGCATAGTGCGAGCACTTTTCCCAGTCTGAGCAGAGACACATGGAAGACAGAAGAAATAATTACTATTATTGGTAGTAGTAGTATTAGTAGTAGTAGTAGTAGTAGTAGTTGTTGTGTCTTCTTTTAGTAGGACCACTTAGCATGAATATGGGGAAGTGACAGTCAGAAGGCACATTTGGACAGAAACGTACAATACGAAAGTTCTAGTCAAAAAACAAACACCGAACATAGTAATCATAACTGCCAGACATTCAAGGTTATGAACTGCCTGAAACTGAAACAGAAGTCATAGTTTCCATTTATCTTCTGCTGAATGACTCATTCAACAGACATCACAAATGCTTGTCATCTTTGCAGCATGCTAAAATCTTGAATTTCCTGTTTATGTTGGATTGCAGTACTGATTGGCTGCAGGTGGGTGAAATACGTTTCTCTGTATGAATAGATTGAGAATTACTTTATGGCAAACTACTCTTGACGTACGGGGTGTGTATTGCGTGACTGTACGTGTCTGTGAGACCTGCGAGGCGGTGGAGTAGACTGGGGCGAAGGCGATGCCGGCGTCGGTGGAACCCAGGCGCAGTTTTCCGGCCGTGGTGGTGAGCAGGTCTCGCAGTGTGGAGCCCTGCTCCGTGCTGTTGGCCACTAGAGAAGATGCTTTACAGTGCAAAGTCTCCAGAGCATCCGTGCTCTCTTCCTTCACCTTCCCTACAGTTGACTCTTTATTCTCTGCAGGATGAGGCACCATGCAGGCATGTTGACAACACTGAGTTATGTTACATACACAGAAAAATAGAAATTTGACAAGCGTATTACACACTGCTCATTCACAAAGGATCAGGTGTTGAAAGGGAGAACCTACTGCACAGCATAGCTCATGGTTGACTTTCTATAACATCACTAAGCTCATGAATTGACTTACTAATTACCTGACACATTAAATCAAATAATCAGAATACGTGCATTGCATTCAGTGCCAGAGCTGTGACTGCGAGCCTGCCATTGGTATTATAACAGATGACCTAGTTCTCTTCTGAAAAAGGCATTAGAAGTAGAAATCTCTGAATGAGCTGCTTTGTGCACTTCAAAACAATGACCAAAGCCCATATACAGTATATCCAGCATTCATCTAACTGGTGCTCTGTTTTAGAGTAGCCTGTCAATGTAGCATATAAAGCCAAATGAAATGCTAGATAACATCTGGTTAGGTGACTGTGGGACCTGGAGCAGCAGTTATGTATACCACTAAATATGAGGCTGGAGTTGTGGCTGCCTGTCAAACGTGCATGCGTACGTACACTCTCACTAGGAAATGTGACTGCTTTAGGACTCATATTTCCTAATTATGTCTCACTCACACTGCTTCACCTTCTCTTTGCTCACCTTTCTTCTCTTCCCGGGATTTCTGCTCAGCCAAGTCGGCCAGGAAGTGCAGTGGTGACTGAGACTCGGGTGGCGTGAGCTTGCTGTCAGTGCTGGTGTCACTGGCTGGGCTGCTGCCTCCGTTTGTCTCCACTTTCTGTCCCAAGTTGTGCTGGGTGACCTCAGGCTTGCACAGGGAAAGCTTGTTGCTGTGGTTCAGCACGTTCTGGAGGACCTGTGGGAGGAAAGCGCGCGGAGATTCAGAGAAGAAAAAGGAGAAAAGCTTGGAGTGTACATACAAGCAAAAGCAAATATAATTTCAGCACTGATGAGCGGTTGAGGTGGAACAGGTTGAGAGGATACAGCATGGATACAGACCTGAGAAACGCCATTAGTGGATGGGAGCTTGCTGAAGATGTTCTGCTTGCTGGCACAGGCGCAGTGCGCTTTGATGCCAAACTTCTCCCTGAGCGTGTGCATGGCATTTACCAGGTCCGTCAAGACTGCAACACAACATAAAAAGCCTCTTCATGTCAATTTTCACATACTGAAGGGTTAAATACAACCAGTGAATTCCTGAAAGGAGGAGGAGAAAGAGGAGGGGAAAAAATAGGCAAAGAAAAGGTCGATTGGACTTGGTTCTGTTTTGCTGAATTCAGCATGTGCCTACACATCGAGAGCTATGGCCTATGCTATCTCGGCACTCTGTCAAGTATGCTTCAAGCCCCACAACAGCCTTTTGTTCCAGACTTGCAGGGTGCCCACTATGTGCAAGGGCATGTTTTTCTACAGTGTTTCACTCTGGAAAGAGGGAAAGCATGGAGAACTGGACTGCAATCAGGAGACGAGTGTGTTAAGGTTATCTGTTAGAATACTTTTTTTTACCATCTCCTTTCTCTCACGCATTTTCCAAAAGAGGAAATGTTCTGGCAACGGGAGTGTGTTCCTTGTGGCTCCATACCTGTTCCTGGAATTATCTGTGTTGGCATCAAGTGCTTGTGATCATGCGGCTGTCCTTTGACACATTTCAGCCAGGCGTACAGCTCTTTGTCTGTGGAACAATAAAAGCAGCATTACTCACATGAGGGAAATTGAGACAGTTTTCTTCTTCTAAAAATAACAGATACATGCAATAATTAAATGAAACACTAGAGCACAGACTGTATCTCCAGCCTGCAGTGGAGTGGAGGGGCTGTGGTGTTTATAGCTCTAATTAATACAAAGTGGAACATGGACATGACTCAGGAGAAAGGATGTCAGGGCTTGAAGAAACCAATCCAAGTGCTTTTGATGGAAGTGACTCAAGGGCCTGCATAGACAAACAAGTCTTGGAATGGGACAGACGATGATGTGTGCAAAGATTTTTGTCAGTCTAATTGTTTACATGTACCGTAAACTCTGCTACCTGTTTAAATTTTCTAATAAAGAATGTGTTAGCTATAACTTGAACTAAATATATGCAGATATAAGGAGCAGCCATCATGCGATTTCTGTCAGAGCGTAACGTTCAGAGCATATTAGCCAAGTCTCCTGAAAATGTTCTCGTTAAACAGAAGGTAAGACGATAAACTGCCCAGACTCGGCGGGAAAGTGCACCATCTGCCCTGGCCCATTCACAGCAGGCATGATGTAGAGACGGTGGTATGGTTGGGTGTGTGACCCATGCCAAGCTTAACTGAATATCAAAACAAAAACTGACCTTTGGAGCTCTTCTTCTCCTTCGCCTTGTAGCAGTCCAAGCACACCACAAATCCACATTTCTGGCACACCCAGTGAATGTTGAACAATGTGGCCTCGCATGCGTCGCAGCTCTCACGCACCCCCCTCACCGCCCGTTTCCAGGCTATCTTGGCTGCAAGGCAAAGCAAACAGAGTCTGGATAAAATGGATGTTCATGGAGCAGATTGCTAGAATTTTCTCCCTCTCTCTGTCTCTCTCTGTGTTAAAAACAACAGTCTGACAGATGGGATAATTTCATATTCCTCAGTCAGCAGACAAAAGCTACAATATGTGTAATGTTGTAACAAGAATGTTCCTGGAGTTTATCTGGGCCACAGTTTCTGTCATTTAAAATGATGCATCAGGTTAGCCTTAAAATATTTAAATATATTTATTAAATAGCCAGTGCCATAACAAAGAAAGAAGGAAATGTGATCTGTGAAAATACCGTCTTTCTTTATCCATGTGGCTGCTGTCTTCTCGCTCAATACCAACTGGCAGAACTTGTCCCCGATGTAGCTGAGAATGTATTTGGATGTTTCCAGGTCCAGATCATTCTCTTCATATGCATCTGGAGCCCAGAGACTCAAGGCCTCCTCGTCATGCTGGTCAGGGGATGAGAATCCGTCGATCCGGATAACTCCGTTCTTACTATATGAAAGGCTACAGCCAGAGTGACAGAGAAAATGAAAGAGGTGCAGAAATGGATGAAATCCATGTAAAAGACAGTGCCGAAAAGCTTGAACAGTCTCTTGCTTCGCCGAGAACGAAAGTGAATGTTAACATAATGAAAGAGCGCACTGTGTGTGTGAGAGAGAGTCAGAAATGGAAAGACGAGCTCTTTTAAACAGGCCTCAAAACCACATTTTCCTAACCCTGCTTAATCTGCACAAGTTTTAATGTCCACACCAATGGTCAACGGAAGGAACCTGCCCAAGTCTGCAGTGATGTCAGTATGACAACATGGGCAGGTCTGTCATTGCCTGTGGTTAAGCACTCCTCTTTAGCAGAGCTCCTGTTCTCTCATATCTCTAATAGAGGATTATAGACGGACAGTAAACAGCACACGAATGAAAATAATGAATCCATTTAGAATATGGGAGGATGACTCCTCCAATCTAGGCTAACCCAGCTCACTGGAGCCATTCCTCAGATGGAGCTAGTGTTCACTAGGGCACTAGATTTTAGCTACCTGGCGTAGGAAAAAAAGTGCCTTTGCTTTGATTCCCTCGATGACAGACGGTTATGACTAGTAGCTTGTAATATCAGTATGCAGCCCAAATTAAGTGGCGTTTTCTGTCGATGAAACTAGGTTTAATACAATTAAGAATCTCAGCAATTCAAAATTAACAATAGTATCTTGTGTGTACCACTGAATTTGAAAATAAACATTAGCTTTGGGGCGTGCTGGTGTCAGTGAATCCCTTACCGTCGGAAATAGTAGAAGCGGCAGAAGACGGGCGAGTGGCTGGGCTCTTCTCCTTTCTTGGTGCGGATCGATCGACACTCGCGGCACTTCTGGAGGTTGGGGCCGATCTCTGAGCACGAATCATCCTGCAGGAAGGACTCGCCCGTCTGCTTCAGCTTCTTCACTTTCCTCCAGTCTTTCAACACTGAGCGTGGAATACCATCTGATCACATGGATACGCAAACAAACACACACACACAGCAAATATATAAGGAGACTTCTCAATGATTATACAAACATATATTTTGCAGGTAATAAAAATTACTGTGCAAAGAGTGAAGTTACTGTGCTAGGCATAGGCATGAGTAAAATGTCTCATGAGAAAAAACACATTTGAATCAAGTAGTTCCCACAAAACCAATATTAACATATCCAAAAAATCATTTGCTCCTCTTAGGTTTTACAATAAGGGTGTGCTTTTGGCTGATGTGTGATGCTGAGCACCTAATGAAAACAAATAAATGAAACATCAGTTGGATGGTATGAGTTTAAGGGCTGAGGTCTACGTTGTCGCTGTTTAGTCACAGCTAGGTGACTCCGTTGGCTCAGTAATATGACTACAGTTATGAAACATGACAATTCAGAGTGACCGTGTGCATTAGAACACATATTGAGTTACAAAGGGGCTCCGCTCTGCATGTAACAATAATACGAGGGGCCTGCTAAAAGCGCTCCGGTTAGAAGAACACTTAACATGCCTTGGCAAGATTTATTTCACATAAAAGTTAAACATTCCTATAGTGCCTTTGAAACCTTCACAGCTGCAGTCCAGATGTGAGCACACCCCCACCCCCACACTCACAATCCTTGTCTATTTCTGACATACAATATCTTTCTCTTTAGGAATCAATAACACCCTTAAGATCATATGTAGGGTGTCAGTGACATTTAAACATTTTTTTATATAACTGATCTGACAAGTAATAATTTAAACAACTTATTTTTGACCATTTTAAATAAATACGTAAGAAATGTATGCATTGTAATTTACATAGTGACATGATTCATTTTATCTAGTATCCTACACATATGCAGATGCTGTACAGTAGTATACATATTATTCTAGAGTCACTTTTAATATGCAGTGTCCACACTTGGTTTTGAGTCTTCTTTTACTGTGGAGAAAATCTGAAACATCCCAAACTGTTCGGGTGGCTTAATGTCTAATATGGTATGCATTATTTAGAACCTGGAATTTTTAATGAAATTTCATAGTGGTCATAATATTTTTGTAATCATTGCAGCCTGATTGTAATGTTCAGCAAGGTTTGTTTATGAACTAAAAAAAAATCCGAGATCTATGGCGTTTTAAAAATGTATATGCTATTATAATCTTATACTTACTGCTGCTGGCCAGTTTGAGTTTGGTTTTCTCCTTTGCACTTCTGAAAATGCCATTGGGCTTGATATCGTCCTCGTCCTTGTCATTTTCCCCTTTCTTCTTTTGCATGTCATTCTGCTTCTTCTTGTAGGTGGGCTTAGGCTGTCTCTTTGCCCTCTGCTCATGTTTGCTGTCGCTGCCATCTGATTCATCGCCGCTATCTGAACCTGACTCATGTGACCGCTTGGAGGGACCTCGTCGCGGCTTCCTGTCCTCCTGGCTCATTTTATCCTCTAAGCATTTGCCATCTTTGCCTATCTCTGCATCACTGGAGGTGGATGCTACGAGGTTCACCGTGCATGGCTTAATCATTTCAGAGACAGCACTGGATGTCTTCTCCACCTTGTTAGTGTTGCGGTCTTCCTCCGAGTGGCGAGTGAGCCATGCTTTCTTCAGCTTGTGGTAGTTGGGCTGGTTCATCTGTGATGGCTGACCATTGGGTAGGGGGCTGGCTTTGGTGGCCGAGTTGCCTGGTGAGGCACGGTCCTGGGTGATGATGGTGGGCGATTCCTGAGAAGATCGACTGCTGCCTTCGCTCTCTGAGGCACTGCTTGATCCACGGGACTGGGCAGCAGCCAGGGCGGCCTTGTGCTTCTTCAGGTGGATGAAGTTCCCAGAGTAGGGCTGTGGAGTGGGGGCCAAACCAGGCTGAGGCAGCTGGCCACTGGGGGAGGCCGTCCTGGCATTGCACTCCTGCAGCTCAGGGCCAGTAGGAGTCCTGCATTTGGGTACAGGGCCCTCCAGTCTGTTAATGTTACTGCTGCTCAGCGTGGCTGAGGTGGGATAAGTCAGCTCAGCTGTGCCTCGACTCAGCACATTGTATGTGGAAGCAGCCGAGGCAGAAGTGGTTACATCAGTACTGCTATTGCACACAGAGTTAACAACAGCTACCGCAGAGCTGGGAAAGCTGCCCTGGGAGACTCGGACAAAGTTCTTATTGTACTGCGAAAACATATCCTCCTTATTTGTGTTTTGCTGGATAACTCTGCCAGGTTCTCTCGTCTCAGCTAGTTTGGTGCAGTCCAGTTGGTTTTTGCCTGTATGTGGCCTACTGCCAGACGTCTCCTTGGCGCCAGACTTGGAGCCCGGTGAGCTGTCATACTTTATGCAGGTTCTAGAGCGAACAATAACAGAGGCTGTGGCTGCCTGTGGCTTCCCTTGACTTTTGTCTGAGTGCCACTGAGCCACTTTATCGTGGCTCTGTGAATCAGAGCTGGGCCTCCATGGCTCACTGGAGCCCAGCTCTATGCTGCTCTTCACCTCCCTGAGCTCTGGCAGTAGAGTGGGGGGCTTCTGTTGCTCCGACACCTTCCCAGCTATATTGACCGGCTGAATGGGGGTGAGTGTGGGTGGTGAGAGGCGACCGTAGCCAGCCTCTTTGCGGTCCAGTGTTTGCTGGGTGGGTGGGTGAAAGACAGGCGCCCTGTACAAGGAAGGCATGCTCCTGAGTTGGTTTGAGGGTGAGACAGCTGGACTGCGGCGTTCGCTGGCTGCTGCTGGAGTACTGAGTGGGTTCAAGGCCACCTGCTGACTGAGCTGCTCACTGATCTTCCCCATCAGGCCCTCACCCTCTGGCTGGTGCTTGATGAGTGGGGGAGGCTTGGACAGGGACTTGGTGCTGCCTCCACCACTGGTGTAGGAGCCCTGAGGCAAGGGACTCGAGACAGAAAGGGAGTTGAGCTCTTTGGAGGAATAGAGACGGGGTGGCTCATTCACCACGCTGTTGGACAGGTTGGTGAAATAGGTGCTCTGCGGCAGTGACTGGGCAGCAGAGTGCTTGTACCTGTAAAGATCAGAGGGTGAATGTTCGTTCTCCTTGGGCGGTCCACTAATGGGAAGGGAGTTAATGCGGGCAAAGGCCTCACGCTCAGTCTCTCCTGACCGATTCTTGGCAGTAAAGGGGGCCACTTCAATGCTCTCCTGTAGGATGCGGCGGTTCTCCTCCTTGTACTTAATGGTCCGGTCTGGCGTGTCCAGTGGCAGGCGGGGAGGCTGTGTCTGCTGCTTCACGTGAGATGAATCCATGTAGAGGCGCTGCATCTCTTTGCAGTTGGGTGTCCGGCTTCGGTCGGGCTCCTGCTTCAGGTGGGCCGTTACTAGGCCACGCATGGGATCCACAAAAACCTTACTTTCCAGCTCCCTGATGAAAAAGGAAAAATGTAATAGAGAATTTGGTGCTATTATCAAAAGCATGTTGAACTGTAGAACAAACGCCAGAGAACAGACCAGACCAGCATGTGTTCCTGCCTTGCATTCAGTGTTCTCGAGATGGAATCCACTATGAACCTGACCAGGAATAGAAGCATTACACTTCTATGCTATTTCATGTTTTTCATACTGTTTTGGAATATTGTTTAAGGCAAGAAAAGCCCATTGTAAACAGACTGATATACTACAGGCCACTTTTACTTCCCTAAATTGCAACAAGCCCTTCTTCCTACTTCCATTCAATCTAAATCTAGCCCATATAATTATGTTACCACTGTTAACCAGCTCAGTTCAAAGAGCAAAACATGCTTCAAACAAAAGAAATTGGTGACTCAGTCACAGCCTGAGAACAGAGAAGGAACTGAACTGACTTCTGTGTTAGTGTGTGTACATTAAACCTTACCAAGTACATTATGGAAGCAGATTAACATCAGGTAGTCTGGCTTTAGAAAACCAAACACAGCTAATCACTTACACTAAAACAATTCAGTTAGGAATGTGGTTGCTAAATGATCACTAATTCTAGTATGTTAATGGACAGAGCTTTATGCGCGTGTGCGCGCGCACATGTACACTCACCCTTTGTGGAGATCTGCAGTTGTTTTGGAGAGTGGAGGGCTGGAGTGTGAGGTGATTTTTAGTGGCCTGTGGGGGTCAGCACTGGCTGGTCTACCTGGGACATGGCTCAGAATCCCAAGGCTGTCTGCTGAGGTCACAGGGGTGGGCTGATGGATCCATGGGCTGGAGGTGTTCTGTAACACACACACACACACACACACACACACACACACACACACACACACACACACACACACACACACACACAC
>JAQMCW010000006.1:4928303-4950988 GCA_030068335.1 Chrysichthys cranchii
ACACACACACACACACACACACACACACACACACACACACACACACACACACACACACACACAGAAGGAGAGAGAGATAAAGACCTATACATCCATCTAGGTAACACTTGGGTGTGAATTCCAAGTACTGACTTTCTCACATTACTGATTTTGTCTCCTATTCCTGCTTCTTTGTCTCACTGTTTCAGTCATAAGACAAAGCTGATGCACTATACAACTTTATAAATAAAAAGGGATGTGATTAATGGTACTTATAAAAGTCCATAATAAATAAAGATAGTTAACTAAGTTTATAATAAAAATGAACTTTTAAACAACACACAACGTAGAAAAAGACCTGTTCTTTTCAGTAACCAACCTGAATACATACTGATTTAAAAAATGATTATAATGTCAGTCCTGTTTCATCCTTACCCTTGGCAGGCTACCATCTGAGTTCACAGCATTCTCTGGATGCACCCACTTTGACCCAGGCAGACTAAGTCCGGGTGAATAGGAGTGCTGTGTGCCATTATGGTACTGCCAGATGATGGGGTATAGGCCCAGCTGGTTGTAGCTGGCACCACCATGTGTCTGGGGCAGTAGCGGAGGGGGCGGTTGCTGTTGCAGAAACTGCTGTTGCTGGTGTGGGTGGTGGTGAGCTAGAGCCAGATGACCGAGTCCACCTGAGTCGAGGCGAGGGTGGCCACCCAGCAGGGGGGACGGCGATATGGCAGGCAACACAGTGGGGAGCAAGGGGTGGTGCACTGAGGGGTGTGGGCTGAGGGACGAGGCAGGCAATAGATGGGAGTGGTGGTGTGAGCTAGGTGTCAGGCAAGTAGCGTGGGAGGAGCTGTGAAGTGGATGGAGGTGGGGAGGAAGGTAAGTAACGTGGTTGGTCTCCGCCTCAGGCCGCACCAGTGCTGGGTCACGATAGACTGTGAAATGATCGTTTTTGTCAACAATGAGAGGGCTCTTGGTGGACTCAGAGGAAATGGTGCGAGCGGGAACAGGCTTGAAGCTAGAGCGTGGCGTTTCTGTGTCTGGCTTGGCTGCCAACCGGGAAACAGAGGATAGAGGGTTGTCGGTGTGTCGTCCTTTGTGTTTGGCCACCTCAGGGGAAGTGTTTGGTTTAGGCTTCATGGCCTCCAGAACACTGTGGGTTTTCGACTTCATGGCGTCAGGTGAGGGATTGCACTTGGGCTTAAAGGTGTCAGGTGAAGGGTTTGACTTGGATTTGGCCACATCTGGTGATAAGCTAAGTTTCTGTGGCTTGCGCACATCTTCAGCGAGTGAGGCATTCTTGATGCAAGGCATGATTGAAGGGTACTGCTGCTGTACTTTCTCTCTTTCCCTTTCTGCCACAGC
Source organism: Chrysichthys cranchii (assembly GCA_030068335.1). Taxonomy (NCBI): domain Eukaryota; kingdom Metazoa; phylum Chordata; class Actinopteri; order Siluriformes; family Claroteidae; genus Chrysichthys; species Chrysichthys cranchii. The sequence continues at coordinate 4,929,651 of JAQMCW010000006.1, forward strand.
GGCTGACTCACTTACCGAAGTCACAGGTCGAATCACCTCAGAGTGGGCAAACTCAATCTTGCTACCCAAGCTCTGACTTAGCTGCTGCTGCAGTTCTCCCTCTGGCTTCCGGCATTCAGAGGCTGAGGGGTTTAGCACCAAATGTCTGGCTTCAGGGACGTAGGTTTCACGTTTCTGAGAGGTCAAAAGGGCAGATACAGCCTCAGAGTTCTCTCGGTTGGTGGGGTGGGAGCTGGAATCATCTGTGATGTCAATTACACACTTTGATATGGGTGTTCTGGTTGCCCCTGTGCTATAATGTTCCTTGGGCAGAGTTTTCACAGTGCTTTTTATTTCAACAATGCAACCCTGAACCTCAGCAGGAGCCAAGCTCTGAGGCTGTGCACAGGGGCTGGGAGGGGGCAGTGGGGAAGGCTGCCCTGGGGACCTCCTCTCCCCTGTATGTTCACTCTTGGCACAGGGCACCACTTCCATAGCTGTTGGCTTGACAATCTTATCCTCCGCAGATTCCTCCTCCCAGGGAGACACCCTGCTGTTGGTGTCTGGCTCCTCCAAAGCCTTGCAGCTTTGGGACTTCTCCTCTTCCTCGTTGGTTTTTGAAATGCCCTTACTTTTCAGTTCATTTTCAGAGCTGGGCTCTGAGGATGAGTCTAGGAGCCTCTTACTGGAGTTCTCAGAGTCACTGCTCTCTGAAACATCTGATGCCTCCATCTTTATCCGTTTAAGGCCAGCCTTCTTCTCCTCGTCTTCAGCTTTCCTCCGCTTGCTCACCATTTGTTTTGATTTGCTCCTAGAAACATCTGCAGCACAAGAAATCACATATGAGATGTCAGCTAGGGCCAGAATCATTTCAAGAAAGATGCTTTTGACTGGTTCCTACCAAGGGATGATATCACTTTCCACTTAGGTTAAACAAGCATTGAATCTTAAGTGCTGCATTGGATTTAACTGAGCAGCTCCTGGTGCATTTATGAACACTTAAACTCCATTCGAATGCATTTACTCCAGCTTCCAGACATGATGAGGATATACATTAAGTGCCATGATTGTGCAATGCTGTGCAATGCTATTTTGAATAGCTATGGCTGAAATAGCAACAGTACATTACTGGAACACCACAGTAAAAGGTTACCTCCTCTTCCACCTCCAGAGTCCATCTTTTCCTCTTTGATCTTTTCATCATCCGGGATGCTGCTGTCTGATCCCTTCCTACGTGTTGACCGGGAGCCGCGCTGTTGCCCTGGTGATGACTGCAGCTGCTGCTGGTGCTGCTGGGATACCTGCTGCTGAGCATGTTGGGACTGTTGCTGCTGGGCCTGTGAACCCTGCTTGGTGGCAGAGCCTGATGAGTTCATCACTGGTCTGGGACTGTTGGCCTGGGCACGTGTGTAATGACCCTGTGAGCAATCCGCCAACAAGTAGACACACACGCACGCACACACACACACACACACACACGCAGGCACACCAATGATGGCAGAGGTCAACCATGAGGAGTACTGGATTGGGATTAAATTTGGCATGTGTTTCTTTTTCCAGCACTGGGTGCAAATCCACCACATCCACTAGCACCACATAATATAAAATACCAAAATTTCACAAGGAATATAAGGAAAGCAAAAAAGGAACTCCATTTCAACACATTCTTGTCTGTCAACAACTGCACTACAGACAGTCTATCAAAAAATGGAGTCACAGCACTAGCCTTAAAAGGAGAGTTCCTATGGCTCTTCTCTGCTCCATAGTTTAATAGACTATGCCTCAAATGTACTCATTTATACTACAAAAACTGGCACGTAGTTATTGCTGACCTACAACTAAAAACAGTACAAGTGGGATACGCAGAGGCTAGCCAGAACAGTACTATGTTACAGAATTACAGAGGGATATGCAGGTTCTAGATAAACAGCTCTAAAGCTATTGAGAGGGGGGGCGCGGCCCGGTACCTGAGTGCTTCCTGTGTTGCCGCTTGGTCTCCCTCCTGTGGTCTGCTTGCATATCCCCAATTTACGTTTTTCACAAAGAAACAAAAGAGAAGAGAACAAAACAGAAAATAAAATAAAGCAAAATGGAACAGAGACGTCTTGTTAATCATAAAGGGACTAGTGATACTACAAGGCTCTAGACTTTTATTCTTGAAATGAAGAAAGAAAGGGGGGAAAAAAACCAAGACTTCTAAGCACATAGGAACTTTACTTTAAAAGCTAGCTACAAACAGGGCACATGGCCAGCAAATGGCACACAGTGCAAAGCATACACGCAAACAAAAACACTGACAATGTGAATGTACCATTTCAACACAGAACATAAAAGGTTTGCTGAAAGGTAGGAATGCTGAATATCTACTACCAAACAGCACAGCACAAACAGGCAGTGTGTGAAAGTGTGCGCGCGTGCGTGCACTTGCAAGCAGCTATTGCATTACTCACGTGGGCAGTGTTGCTATTCTGGCTAGAGCGTGATCTCCTTCTGGATGTGATGCCTATATTTTCTCCTTTCAACAAAGAATGGACCACGTTGTCCAGAAAGGTCATCTGTACCATAGAGGGATCAACGTTCTGAGGCTCTAGTACCTACAGCCAGGAGTGAGAGACAGTCAGGAAACGGGGCATCATCTGCCCGTATACAGGTCGCTACTATAGATGTATCTGAAAATGGGTGGGTTTAATAATGGCAGCAGGTTTAACTGGGCTGTACCTGGTCATTCATCACAACCATAGTGCGGCTGAAGAGGTCGTGATGAGTAATGATGCCCGTGAACCACTGGGTGGCTGAGTCTTGCCTGTAAACTCGTACGCGGTATCCATTTAAAGAATAGGGACCTGAAAAGAACGAATGGATGGAAGAAAGACAAGCAAACTCTGGCATTAGAAGATGAAAAGAAGAAGAGATCCGAATCACAGGCATGTTTCCCTCCATTTCAGCCCAATTTCTCTTTCTAATGAGAATAAATTATATTTAATAATGGCAGACGGACATATTAGCATATCATAATACAATAACTATTAATATGATCGAGATGCATTTCCCTGAGGGCTTCAGTACAGTCGTCAAAGCCACACAGACAGACAATAATTCAGGCACTCTGTTTCCCAAGGTACACAAGATATGCTATCATGAATTTACAGCTAGGATTAACTGCTTAACAGGGTTACAGAAATGCTACACGACAAAAAAACTTAGCCGTCAGGCCTTGAGCCTCTGTCTGACCCTAAGACGGACAAAATGCCACAATACTGCAAATGAAGTTTATAAATGTCATCACAGCCATGTTCATCACTAGATCAACAATTGGGACGAGCAATATGGCGAAAATGACACTCATGATTTATTGTGATGTCAATATATCATATAATATAATACATTTCTATGTCCAACAGTATCATTATGCTGAAAGAAAAGACAACAGAGGTGGCTTGAATGGTGAAAGGATAGAGCTTTCAGAGGAGAACAAAGAAGGTGCTTTAAGTGTGCTAATCTGGCTGAGTGAGACCAACATAAAACACCCTGTATTATGCTAGTCTCATTAAGCTCGCCTAATAACTCACCCATCTATGTGGGACACTTTTATTATCTGAATCACCCCTCAGTCTAAGTGGGACTAACTGACACAGACTGGTTCAGATACCTGCATGTACCACCAATAATTTTTTTAGCTAGCTAGCCAAATGTATTGGCACATCAGCAGTAATTCTCACAACATAAAAATAACTTGCTAAAAGATCACATGCATCCCGTCCATCTCCTGCCTTGTACCTGGGACATATGTGCTATGGATTTGGCTGAAGTAACAAAACTATAATTTATTGTTTTTAATAATGTGAGACATATCGTCACAGAAACATGGACATTCACACAAATGTAGTGGAGCACAAATATAATTAACTGCCATTCTCACTTTAAAATGCCTGAACACCAGAACAGAACTTTAAGATTAGACAGGGTCGGATTTTATTATTTAATGTAAAGCCTGGTCAACCTTCAGGATTTTAATAATCCAGCTTTACAGCACTTTAAGGTATAAATGTGGGTTATACTACAATGGACCCCCTGGCTCACGAATGCATCGGATGGCGAACAAATCGATGTACAAATTAAATTCCCGAACAGATTTTTTACCGACCGATGAACAAATCCTCGACTGACGTACAGACAGCTAACCCACACTTCACGCCACAGACATTCAGTTCCGGTCAAGTGCTGTTAATGTGTTCAACGCATTATTTCATTGTGTTTCTCTGCATTTCTGCTCTATATGCCTTCCTTATGGGCCCAATGAAGGTGGAAAGTGGAAATGGTAGTGAGAGTAAGAAGCCTAAGCATATACAGTTGAAATAAAGAAACAATCGCAAAACATGAGAACCGCCACCATATCCCTCCGCCACCATCCACCTACGCCAGCAACTACGTATCCACCGCAAAGGGAACGTGCATTAAAATCATCTGTTTATTTCATTTAGGTTTATTTTTCTATAATTAAGATTTTAATTTTATTCTGTTTTATTGCCACACATAAACCCGTAATACACTTTAAAAACATGTTTTTGAGGCCTGAAACACATTAACTGTATTTACATTCATTTGGGTAATGGGAAAAACTGGATAAGGTCGTGAACAAATCGGGTCACGAACAGAGACTCGGAACGAATCAAGTTTGTAAGCTGGGGGTCCACTGTACATTTATTCAACTAGAAGAAACATCAATACTTTGATGCCCAGTATCTTAAAATGTTCGCCAGATAAATGCTCATCATACTAAAGCCATGAAGTGCTTGCGTGATGGTCTGTGCCCTGCTGAGAGAGCCAGGCAGCGGTGTGAAAGTGTGCCAGCCGCAATGTGCGCTGACCTGTCATTTCTCTCCTCGAGTGTCGCAGCTCATTAGAGGAGTCCAGACTATTTCCTTTCATCACTGCTGCTGCACCCTGGTCCAAACCAGCGAACACTGCAGCTCTCCAAGCAGATACATGTACGCATAACGCATGGGCACACACACACACGCAAAAGTCCAAGTCAAAGTCCAGAACCAAACCATACTTTGCACTCTGTTCTCTCTCTCCCTCTCATTTCCCCTCTCCACCCCAGTCCTCCACCAAATCCTTTGGCTTAGAGATTCTTTCCATTCTGCTGCCTTTTGCCAGCTGCCAAGTTTAACAATTATATCTAATTGTTGGCCTGGAATGCTCCTGCTATGGACCTTGTAAACAAGCCCTCATGCCAAAAGCCACCAGAACGGTCTTCTGGCTCTGCGCGCGCGCACACACACACACACACACACACACACACACACACTCCTTGTAAGGACCATTCCTAACCCTAACTTTTTTTTTTAAACAAAAAATAATTTTATAAAAAAAAGCATCCTTTTTCATGGGAACCAGACAAATGTCTAAACTGCCAGCGATTTCTATCCTTGTGTGGACTTTTCATCTCAACCACGATATAATAAGACGCTGAAACACAGACACACACACACAAAGAATAACAAAATAAAGGGGAAACTTGTGGCTAGGTTATTTGTTACTCAGTTGTATTCCATTATAGCCTCTTACCTTGCATAAAAATTTCCTGCACCTTTTGGTCTTTTACCCAGCTTTTCACTTCTTCGTGAAGCTGTGGATTGTCCCTGAGAACAGGACTCAAGCTGTCCACTTCATCCTGCACAACACAAGGAACAATCACACAGATTAGTAAATCAGCGGCATTTAGCTTTGATGGAAATCTGAGCTCAGCAATGCCACACATTTTAAAATCCAGTCCTCGGCAGTAAAGTTCAACAGTGACAAAACATAGCCGATGTAGAAATATGACTTCTCCACTGGAAATGTATCCAGACAAATGAAGTGGCCATGGTTGCAGACTATTGTCTATGGCGGTGGTCTGCGTCCTCAGAGGGCCCTTCTAGTCAAATCAGGAAAGGTTTTTTTTTTTTTTTAAGTGTTCAACCCATAGTGCTTTCAGTGGCTGTACCTACTTCAAACCAAAATCTTGCAGTACTGGAAACAAGGATGTTCCAGTCACTTGTTAACTGCACGCTACCTAAAGAGCATGTGGTGTGCATTACCTACAAATTATCCATGTAGCTACTTGTTTGCAGGTATTTCTTTCCCCTTAACCTCTCTGCACAACAATCAAGTACTCCACAGCTGGCCCTTCATGCACGCTCCACACTGCACCACTCTTTTTCACACAGCTCACATAGGTGTTACTTGGTGAGGTGTCTTGGTGGTGTTCCAGGAGAAGATAAGTCTATAGGGCTCAGGTTCAGGTGCTATAGGCTGCAGGTGATGGAAGACTACTCTTCTAGGTCATGACAGTGACTTCGCAGAAGAACTTAGCTCTGTGCTCAGCTCATTTCCTGAGGATGTCCTCTGTTTCTGCTGACTTCATTCGAAATGAAAACGCTTCGTCTACATTCATCCACAATCTTGGCTCCCGTGACCTCATTCACTCCAAGCCACAACGAACAACCTTCTCCCACTGGCAAGCGTGAGTATGTGCGCTCATAAAGCAAATCCACTTACTGAACGTTTATAGAGCAGAGGAAATATATAAGAAAAGAACCAAACCACGCCAGGAATATCTCCTTATCAAAATGTAAATAATTGTGCATTTGACATATTTACACTTGCACCAGATAAAGTTGAGCTTCTGGTTTTCTAGAGTACAAATTCCCAAAAAGATCTTAAGTCAATATTTATCATACTGTTCTCTACTGTTGACATGGTTGAATCTTTATTTAAAAAAAAAAAAAAAAAAAAAATCCAAACCCAAGATGACGACAATAATTTTAACAATGCATTTTAAAAACTTTAATGATCCTATGTTGGTCCAGCTGAGAGAGTGTGGATTAGTTTCCGATAACAGCACGGCTCTGACAATAGTTTTGCTGTGACAAATGACAGCACTTATTCTTATTAACAAGTCATTCCTTGTTAGTTACTAATTAATTAATGAGTAATCATTCATTGATTCACAGGGATGTGCACAATGAATGTGGCACATGATCTAAAACTAATAATAAATGTGGTGTTCTTTTTTTCATCAAAGAGAAAAATCCAATTGCTGACACGCTGAGGTTTTCTGTAATGGGGCTTAATTTAACATTTCACGAAGGAGTCTCCAGTGTAAAAGTCCGCATGGGAAAGTCTTCCGCTTTCTGGATTCTCTGCATTTGTCGCTATATACAACTATATCAAGTATGACCCTATAAATGGGTAAAAACCACAATGATTTGTTTAATAACAAATATATATAAAAAAAAATGTACTCATTGACAAACTGCTGTGGTAAAAAAAAGGAATAAAACAATGATATGAAGTGTACTTTATATGAACAAGATGCATTTCCCTGCTTTGCGCCAGGCCTCATCGTGCCATCTCGGCTTTATTTTCCTATAGCAGCTCCCTCTGTTGTGCGTTATACCCTTCTGAATGTGCTGGATACTCTCAGATCACTGCCAGGCAATAAATGAATCTTGAAAGCACTTGTCTGAAAGGGAGATTTGATCCCTCAGCTCACGGGCTCTCAAATGCCGCTTCCGCAATCTCTCAAATACAAAATGTGAGCCACCAATTAAACAGAAGATATCCGCAAATTAAACCTGTGCACATATGTAGTCATGCACAAAGTGATCTCAAATGAGAACTGGGGTGGAAATGAGTAAAAAATAAATCTTTGGAATCTCTGCGGCTTCGTAGTTTGGACACATTCGCACAACCTTGACATTCGACAAGCTAAGAGCTCCTTAGTGGAAATCCAGAGCGCTATATTTCTGTAGTAGCCCCACGGTGTGTGCGTGCGTGCGCATGTACGATCGTGTAAGAAAGTGTGTGTTCGCATATATGTGGACCATGTTTTTTCTTACATTTTTGGGAACACAATGTCCCAACAATTTGATACAAGTTTGTTTGGTTTTTTTTGTCAAAAAACTGAAATAAATAGCCAAAAGTCTTGTGTTTTGCTTGGTTACAAATGGTGAAAAAGTGTGCGTGTGTGTGTGCGCGCGCGCATACAGTTGTCAAAGGTCAGACGGTGAGAGGGAAATCCGCCCACCACTTCCATTAATTGTTGCTGGTGATGAGAAGTGGGAGGAGGCCACAGAAGCAGGAGCAGAGCCAGACTATTTACGCGCGCACACAGCGTGGCTGATAAAGAGACGAGCACAAACACAAGCTCACAACCACGTTACACAGCAAAAACAGCCCACTGCTGGGTGGAGCTGCATCCCTGCAAACACCAGTAGCACAAATTTGCACAGCGATGTCTCGCGCAGGTCGGAAAATCTGGGCTGTGATTCACACTAGAAAGTGCGCACTTCTGCTTCGCGGCGAAAGCAGAAAGAGGAAGTCATAAATAACGGAACACGACTGGCTGTGATCGCGAGGGGAGCTGCTCGGGTCGGCGTTGCATCATCTAGGCTGGCCGTGGTTCCTCGTAACCAGATGGGTGTTGATGTAACGATTCGGCAGCGTCGTGACTTAGCCTGGATGTGATTGCGCGCGTCACTTCCTTTTCTTCTGATAAAACACAAACGCCGCTGTATTTTCGGGACAGAGATGCAGATACGAATTTATCGTGCCGTGGGCTGAATCCTGGGCAGACGGTGTCTAGGAGTGACGCATGTGTGAATCACAGCGTTTCTATCTCTCGGTCTCAACACGCACAGAAAAAGGGTTCCTTTCAACTCTCGTCCTTCATAAGATCAAACTTACAATCTTGCTCTCAGTGCTTGTGTTTATCTCTTGCCATCTCTTTCTCAGTCTTAACAGAGAGCAAAGATGTCTTGTTTGGCCAAGTGATCGCGTGAAAGCTGAGTGGAATCCCTGTGCAGATGAAAGAGCGTATTCACTGAACAGACAGAGTAATTTCACAAGAGCTGAGAGATTCTCCGTAAGGTCTAGCAAACCTCTTTTAATGGCTCTGTAATCCGTCTCAAGTGTCTTCTGTCAATTTTCTCACCCTCAGTTCTAAGGTACATTGTGCACACTCATGCAGACCGTGCTGTGACGGGCACAGCAGACATCGTGTGTGTGTGTGTGTGTGTGTGTGTGTGTGTGTGTGTGTGTGTGTGTGTGTGTGTGTGTGTGCACGCACGCTTTACACTCTCCTGCAGCAGTGGGCTGCCATCCATCACTTTAACAGCAGTGTGTTGCAGTATTTTCCACATGGCCAGCCGTGGAAGACTCCGAGAGAGAGAGCAAGAGAGCGAGAGAGAGAGAAGGGCGGTGCCGTGTTTTGGAAACTTGGAAAGCATTTCCAGATACCGGCCTTCCCCCTATCCATATCTCTCTCTCTTTCTCTGACTGTAATGAAATTTTTCTAGCCCAGTCCCCTACAGCTCTCAGAGTCAGGTCCTGACCACATTAAACACCTCCATGCTTCTCAGAATAAAATGACAGCTTTGGAAAAGTCTGAACATACAAGCGAACTCTGAAGGAAAAAAAGAAAGAAAAAAACCCCCACCACCAACAATGAAAAAGCAACCAACTGTGCGTTGTTATATTTCAATTCCAGATATAGAAGACCTTTTTTGGTAAACAAGGAGCAGCAGGGCTTCTGCTGAAACAGAATGGAGCCATTAGTATTCGCCTCTGTGGCGGGCCACCAAACCACACAGGGATGACGTGGAGCCTGCTGGCGGGCCCAGTGGCCACGTGCCTTTACCATCTGGGTCTTGGAGAGGTGAAAGCTCTTTTCACCAGTGGTCACACTGCACTGACTCAGGGACTGAGCAGAAAATAATAATACTAATAACAATAATAATAATAACGTCCATCACATTATGCCTGACACTAGCACCCCAAAGCGAGTGCTATTTACAGGATCCGGTTTTGGACTAGGATCCGGAAATAAACTCTAGTGACCCCGCTGATCTACTCTCGGTGTTGTCCCTGTCGCAGCCCGGAAGACAACTGAATCAATAATCGCTTGATGTCTACTGTGGAATGAACATTAGCATGATTAAATCATCAACGCTGGAAAAAAAAAAAAAAAAAGAAAGAAAGAAAACGGCGTAACGGAGCTCAGGCTTTATTGGGAAGTAGATATAATGAGTTCACTAAGTAGTGGCTAGTGAAATTGACATCATGTTCATTAAGAATAACTCAGGAAACACGCTCATTACAGATACACGCTCTGCATGACTGAGTGCCCTGCTCACATTTATCAGCTAATTCTCACTGTGTGTGTGTGTCCATGTTTTTATTGCCCGCATGTGATTCACGGTTCCGATTCGAGCTGAGAGGGCACAGGGCCCGCTCCATCTAGTGCTCTTTCTCCTACATGACCGCCTCCTTTCACTCTCTCTCTCTCTTCCTCCATTTATTTTTCCACTCCTCTCTCTCTCTCTCTCTCTCTCTCTCTCTCTCTTTTCTCTCGCAGCCCCTCGGTTCATTCTCTTCTTTCTAACTCTGCTCTCCTTTCCTGCCCCACCAATCCCCCCTCCTTCCTCCACATCTAGCTGCCTGATTGATGGTGCTGCTCTGGTTTCAGTTCCTGCTTTCTCATTCCTAGCTGATAGAGCCTCGCTTCGAGACATGGAAACCAAACACGTCTTAATAAAGCGGGTCGATTTCACATCGAGACTCCTTGCTGAACGCGAAGCCTGTATTAGTAATCAGTGTAGCAAATTAAAAAAAAAAAAAGAAAGAAAAAGAAAGAAAGGAAAAGAAAGAACCCAGTTTGGCTCAGAAGTGAAGAACAGCTGCACTGCGTGACCTCTTTTAAGCCTGAGAGAAATGTTATTAGTCCAAATTACTAAACCGCCTCCGACCTCCACGCTGAACTTTGCGTGTGTCACGAGGGAGAATTGGAGCAATCCAAAATAACTTTTGTTTGTGTGGTGCAAAAGGGGGGGAGAAAAAATGATGCTAGGGTCTTGTAAATGATGACAGAAAGTAAACAGAAGAATAGTCTCAGGGACTGTTACCATGGCAGAAGGCAGCATGGGAGAGCTGACACAATGCTTGCATCAGACAAGTGAATAAACACAGAGAGAAAGGGAGAGAGGGAGAGGAAGACAGGGAGAGAGAGAGAGGGAAAGAGAGTGCTTTCACCAGTAGGCTTTTTGCGGCCGTACTTTAGCTAAAACTGTCGGCTGAGAATGACTCAAAGAAAATGACAAATTCCAAAGGAAAGTGGGGAGAAAAATCAAGAACGGTGGCGTCATAATAGCACTAAAAGCTTCGCGGAGGCGCATTACAATATCCCGATAAATGTCGGAGGACTTAAGGAGGGGGAAAAAATTTTGTACGTTTGCTCGATGAAGCTTTTGTTGGCGCACACTGACATCATGGATACTCGGCGCTCCTGTTGCTATGGCAATACTACGTATGTGGTGTGTGTGAGAAAGGCTTGTTGCCGGGGTAATAAAGGTGTGTGTTTGTCCGTGTGTGTGTGTTTGTCCCTGTGTGTGTGTGTGTGTGTGTGTGTGTGTGTGTGAGCAATAAGGCAGAAATAGAAGCTATTTCCAGGATAAGGTGCAACATGACAGTATGTGGTGTTAAGTATACGGAAATGGAGCTCGGTGTGGAGTGCAAGACATTCCTCGAGATATTTGTGCTATTCCATGGGCAGGCTGTGAACGTGGCATGAAGTCATAGGAACATGAGACTCTGGGCTCTGTGGCAGGGAGGATGTGCGTGTGTGTGTGTGTGTGTGTGTGTGAGATGTATGATTGTTCATTAAATAGGGAGAGCCTGTGCCAGAGTGATGTATGTCTCTTCTGTAAAAGAGGGGTGTGTATGTGTGTGTGTGTGTGTGTGTGTGTGTGTGCGCGTGCGTGCACGGCAACGCACAAGTGTCTGCCGATTTCACAGAACAGCGAATAGTTACACAGAAAGCCTGTTTTTCTGTGTGTGTGTGTTACACACATCAAGCTGAGCTCAAACTACAGCAGCTGCCGCACACCCGAACACACACACACACCTGCACACACACAGACAGTTTTCTGGTATGACGACCTGGCACAGTGACATCAAGCATCACTATATACTTCTGCAATATGGAGGCGGTGTTCTGAAGTGGATAAAATCATGGCGTCGGCAACACGAGAGCTCACTTTTTCCTCCCTAACCACACTCGGTTCCCTTTCCTTCTCCCCCCACTGCCCCATCCCCCCTTTCCTTCTCCAGCTCTCCAGCCAGTTGGCTTGGTACACAGAGGCTCCATTGTAGCCTTTATGCCGAACAGATTGCAATGGTTCAGCCCTCCCGCCAACCCCCAGCCCTTCAGTGCTGCAATGTGGAGCAAGGGCAGGAGCGTGTCACGCTCCCCGCTGCAGTACACGACGACGCCCTCCTACCGCAAGCAGAACGGCTACAAGAACCAGGGTTTGAGGAACGTCCACCTACAGGCTTTGGATTACCAATGTACTGAGAGAAAAGAGCGTCTGAGAGAGAAAGACAGCACCATGTTTACTTGTAATGTCCTATGGAGTGATCACATTCCCCACTGGTGCGCATGCTGTGCCTCTGGATGCAGAGGCGGTATTGCTTTCTCATGTTCGCTAGCTCTCTCATTACCCAGCCTGATAGTTTTTACATTACAGACTCATCCATTGTGAGTCGGAGAGGAGCCGTGGTGATTTTGTGTGTGTCTGTGTGTGTGTGTGAGAGAGAGAGAGAAAAAAAGAGAGAGCGAGCGCAAGAGAGTGTGTCCGTGTGCAAGCCTTTTTTTTTTTTTTTTTTTTTTTAAAAGGCCAGGCAGTCTGACAAGAACATAGTGTTCTGCTGAGCACCGGGAGAAACTCGAATGAAAACAGGGTCTAAAATTGGCCCTGCAGGGGATGGCACATCACACATCGATTTGCTTCATTTGTTATAAAACCTTCACATGGCAGATTTGCTGCTTATTTCTTCTTACCCAACCCCCCCCTTGCTGCTTTTTAAAACAGAGCCTCAAAATATCAAGTGCTCGGCAATGCGGACTAGATTAAGGGTGAGCCTGGGTGAAATCGTTATTACTAGCAGCGAGGCCATAAGCTGTTTCACAGTACACAGCTGGAGCTGGGATACCTCTGCAGTAATTACCACTATAAAAGGACGCTGCTACGAGCGCAAAAGCGCATGATGCTGATGTACGAGAGCGCTCCTACACCTCGATCCTACGTGCAGTCAGGTGTTTCGGGCACTTTAGGAAGAGGGAGGGCGAGGGCTCTAATTTGCTGGCAGATGGCTTTTCATTATCCGTTCAGCGAAATGGTGCCGGGCGCAAAAAAAAAGAAAAAAGAAAAAGAAAAAGATAGTGGGACTAAAACGTGGTATGCATATAAATCAAGCAGTGCAGAAATACTACCGAGATTCCCTCTCCCCATCTGTCTGATGTGTTTGCTTCTGTCATTGCGCTCCGTCATTGCACTCCCCCCCAAACACAGTGATAATTAAGGAGTTTGAGAGCGCGGCGCAGCGAGGAACAATAGAGTCGGAGCTCTATTTACGCCGTCATCTGTAGGCCACGGTTGTAACGATGCGTACGTCTGTGCAGAGCTGAGGGAACAAAAAAAAAAAAAAATCACACGCTATTATATTATTCCAGAAAGAACTAATTCCTCCGCAATGAGATGGAGAATCCATCATGGAGGACAGGCGAATGTAAATTGCGGGCCGACGTGACTGTTCCAGGGTATGAGGTTACCTAGCGTCGCTGAGTAAACACAAGGCTGATTCACTGAAGCTCCCTCGTCAACTTTTTTAAACACAGCACTGAAATACAGGCCACACACACACACACACACACACACACACACAGACACACAGAGAGAGAGACTCACCTGATAGGGCTGGCATGCTCCGTCATCGGTCAGGAAGTCCAGCTGTCTGTCGGAGAAGAATTCCACAGCGGTGATGGAGCCCAGAACACTCTTTCCTACCAGAGGCTTGAATGTCTGTAGAGAGAGAAAGAGAGAAACACGCAACGCATTACACACCCTGTGCACCACTTACTATCCATACGAAAGAAAGAGGGAGAGCGGCAGGCTAAGCGCTTCAAAGGCAGAGAAGATAACTTTGATGTGTCAGTTTCCAAACCCACCCGCCCACTACTGCCAGCCCTGAGTTACCGCTCAGCAGCTCTGATGTCACCGTATATCAGTGTGATTGCAGCGGTGAGACTCGGTGTCACCAAACATGCACCCGAGAGAGGGAAAAGTGTGACACAGGAGGAGATAAGTCTTTATAATATTTCTCGAAGAGTGGAAGGAGATAGAGACAGACCTCTGTTAAAGGCAACAGTGCTTTATCTATTTGTGACCTTGTCACAGCTGAGCACACATTACCATCACCGAGACACCATCATTAATAACAACAATATCACTGAAATGAATTGGTACATAACTGCAAGCTAATGTCATATAAGCAAGTACGTTATAAAGCATGTAGCTCCGGGTGGGTGAGCGTTCGGAGAGAATGTAGAGTTAGCATTTGTTCGCCAATTCCTACATGTGCAACAGCAAAAAATAAATAAATAAATAAATAAATAAATAAGAAGAAATTTTAAAAAGTGTGATGCAAAAGTGCAAACATTACATTATAATAAGCACTAATGACCTTTTTTTTAAACTAACCAAAGAGGCCACATGGCTGTGTTTGACTTGACTCACTAGTGGGTAACTTCCAAGTCCATACATTGGAGCTACAAGGTGGGGAAAAAATAACATGACTATATTCAATTGTTTTTGTTTTTTTTTTTTTTGTCTTTGCTAGTTGCAATCTAGCTAGCTAACTGTGATGACTGATGTATATTTTTCTTCCTCAAACAGTGATGTGAACAGTCAGTGTGAAAGATTTAACAAGGGAATAATATGTCTGCATGTCGACTGACCCAAATTTCGGAGTATGAATTCCGAGTTGAGTTTTCTTTGGTTTGTATTAGAGATCGGAGATTTCTTTTACAGGCACTTTTTTTTTTTACTGCTTAGATAACCACTGTTTTAGTACTAGTACACACACACACACACACACGTGCCCGAACACACACCCCCGGTAGTTCCCTTTTGTCAAAATATTACCATAGCCGGGGTCTGTTTTTTTTTTTTTTTTTTTGTTTTTTTTTAAATAGTTCAGCTATAGCTAAACTATAAATATTGGCACCTAGATGTACATTTACAACCAACAGACGGGTGTACTATTAAATCCAGAAAGTACCGGAGTGCATAATTATGAGAAGTGTTTTTAGGAACAGTTTCTTTAAGATACACAGAAGAATCTATGGTTTTTGTTGAGATTGTTTTTCAGCATTTAACATCTGAATCATCATCTTTTTAATCTTTATATTTAGTTTCAAGTCCTGCCATCGGACTCCATAATAACCAGTAACCTGTGTGGGGGTTTTTTTTTGTGTTTGTTTGTTCGTTCCCCCCCCCAAACAGACCAGGGCTGTAAAGGTGCCTCCTGATTCTGCAGCAAAAAATATCTTCAAGTGTATTCTCTCTGATGAATCATGGAACATGAACCCCCCTGATACTACGTACCAAAAACAGTACTGAAAAACACCCAGTGAGGGACTGAGAGTAAATCCAATTCACTTGCTGTCACGCGCAGCAGATGCCTGAGCCCGGTTTTATCCTCCGTCTATTTGTGTCGGTCGAGGCGAGGGCAACACGTAAGCACAATAATAAGGAATTATTTGCCAGGTCAGACCAAAGGGCTCCTAGGAACCGCAAAAATGCACGGTCCAAATATAGCTGCGTTACTTTTCCCTCCTCATATCTCCAAAAAAAGACAGTCCTCAGTGTGCATGTCCACATAACCACATGTTTATCCTCTTATTTCTTGATTCCTTACAAAATAGTGACAGCGAGTTAGAAAGTCACAATATGACTCGCTTGTGATTATTTTAGTCACAGTGTGAGTAGGCAGGATTTGGGAATCAGGAGCTTGAGCGTATTGAGTGAACATCTACGTTTTACTTTAAAATTAAAAAAGCGAGGTAAAACGTTCACATGGATACAGGGGGTCCTCAGGTTTCCATGCAGTTCTGTTCCTACAACAGTGACGTGACCCGAATTTTGGTGCAAGTCGAAACACACCCTAGCCTAAGTCACTTCCCGATCCTAACAGAGTTGTAAAATCATAATCCAGAACGTCAAAACACAACTAACTAAGCCACAGAAAAAGGAAAAGGACATAAGTATACTGTACTGTATACTGCACTGTAGGAGCAGAAAAACTGACATCCGATATCCGTGGCTGTTTCTCCCTTTTCTGATCTCTTTACAATGTCGAATTTGACTTCCATCCTGATGGCTTCCCTCTTCATTGAAGCACTACCATCTGAAGACTCTTGACTTTCGTTTAGGAGCCATGATAAGGGCAAAAAAGTCGCCAAACAAAGTAACACAAAAACAGAACACTTGTGCTTTTTTTTTTTTTTTTTAAACAGTCAACTTCGCCAACTTCCTCACTCATACGCCGCGTTACTGCGTATTCTTCCACCGAGCCCAAACTAGTTTGCCCACGTAGTCCATAAGTACGACGCCAATGGCGTAAACCGAAACATTCATGTCTCAATTGTTTTCTCTCAAGTTTTTATGGGAGCGAGCCTCGTAAACCCGAAACGTCGTATGTAGAGATCATTGTAACCCGAGGACTTCCTGTACTTGCACATGAAGGATCTCGTCACAATGCTGCAGTGGGGTGGTTTGTTAAGCTCTCGGCGTATTACTCATAGTCGCAAGGTTAGTGAGAGGCTGAGCCGGAGCTGTAATTAGAACCGTCCACTGCGGCAGTAACGCACTACGGAGGGTTTTAGAAAGGGGTTTCGAGCATCTCTGTATGCAATTTCTACTCCATTACATTTTTATAAGAGGTGTGTGTGTTCTGCTTAGTTGTGTTCTTGGTCATTTAAAATCCTGTAATGACCCATGGCTGAGATTACAGCTGTTAAGGAGGTGTAATGTGCTCGTGAAAGAAAGAGCCTGGAACAGTAGGAAACAAATACGGCAGGGACGGGATGCAGACCGTACTATAGTTATATTTATTAAAAAAAAAAAAGGCAGAGGACATTATCTCTTGCTCTGCCTCATCTCATAAACGTCTACGTGGTTTGTTCTACACTCCACTGCCAAAGATTAGAGCTGCGGCGCTGTGACACAGTCGAGAAGAAATACTGCACGCAGTCATTACTCTACTCTGGCAAAAACATTCTTGCCACATGGTGCTTGCCAGGGATGATTCAATTTCCTTTTAGCGTCTTCAAGATTAATCACGGACCCAAAAGGGACAGCTGATAGAGGTTCGAAGCCTTCTAAGGTGGATGGGAAAATGGAAACCTGATGAGCCAAAAGAAGGATAAGCAGTAATTTAACCCTGCTAAAATAAGCAGCTCTACAGCCCCAGTGACGGGCCAGTGCGGGGAACAGAGAGGAGCGCAGTGCTCCGTTTGGCACGTCTCTGACATACTGACACACTGTAATAACTCCCGATTATTGCTTCAGCTTTAATTACTCTGTGCTGCTTTCAATAGATGTTTGAATAAAGTCCTGGCGGGAATATTTTGGCAAAGGTGAACGACAGGTCAGGCTCGTGGTTCTTTTCAATCCGAAATTAACGCGTGAGCACTTTTGACAAAGAGCATATTTCTGGAAAGCCGTAGCGGGCCGAGTAAAGCCGACGTGCTTTTCGAGAGCTCGGTGGCTGGGGAGCTGAAACAAGGCTACAGTAACGCTGCCTGTTTCTAGGGCAGGTAAATATAGAAGCAGCACATCTGAGCTACAAATCTTAAAGGGGAAAAGAAGTGGCGTTTCCTGGCTGTAATGAAAACATTTACGCGTCACGTAAAACCTTGTAAAAATACAGGTGCGAGAGGCACGCAGAGCACAAGGTGTCAACGAAAACCTGAGGTGTTAAACAAGAATTCCGCCTGTGAATTCTCTTCATCGTTTCAACTGAGGGTGTGTGTGTGCGCGTGAGCATGCGCAGGTGGGAATGTGGTTTCGCAGCATGCTGAATGTGACAGTGTTTTCTGAACTTTGCCAACATCTGCATGACCTCTGGGTGACGCACTCTGGGTAAGATACACATGCGAGACTCGACATGAAAATGCCACATACAGATCAAAATGCTTCCACCATTACGCCGCTTTTTACAATCGTGATCTTTAAGTTGTAGGACTGAAAGAATGAAACAATCAGCTATGAAAAATAATTACGAAGGAAATGAAACACTTAGGATTTCCACTGCTTATAAATTAAAACATACACGTGGGTAGTCAGTCTTATAAAGGTGAGAATTGTATGCATTGTGTATTGCGACAATACATCACAATATACAGTAGATATTATACAAGGAATAATACTACACAACAGGGTGTGTGAGATGCTTGATGGTATAGGACGATAATCCATGACAGGGTGGGTGGATGACTTTTTCCTCCCTGAAGGTGATCAGCTTCCAATAACTGCACATCATGAAGTTTTTCAATTCTTCTTAAACAGCAGCAAGCGTTCGTAATGAACGACTGAAAGTCGATGCTTTTTAACTCTTGATAGCAAAAACATCCACACGCCAAGTTACCTCCGGTTTTCCCTTATACGCACTCGTTTTCTTAGCGCCTCCATTTCGCCCTCTTTCTTGAAGCCTGTTCCGAAGGCCGTCCCATGGAGGAAACCGAATCTGATACTGGAGACTCCTTCCGTAAGAGTCAAAAACATCCCTGTTCAGAAAACGTCGCCATGTCGGCGATTACGTTATTCTGTGTTTCAAATAAAAAAATTTTAAAAAGGCGACACATTTTCTTTCATTTTGTACAGTGAGGAGTGTCCACCGTACAAGGTCATGAGATTAAGCTGTTACTATAGAAACCATGTATACTGTTGTATAGTGGACGACTACGACTGAAAGTTCAGCTGTTAAATCCACAGCGCTGGGGTATTAAATCACCATACGGCGGAGCATTAATGACTGTATGAGAACGACTAAGAGATCCTTGATGAAAGAAATCTCAGTTAGTCATTGTTAGGAACTCAGGACAGGTGGGGGGCGGCAGTATAAACGTTTCTTTATCAAGTCCGGTACAAAAACAGGAGAAAAGCAAAGAAGGAAGGAGTTTTCCGAGAAAGCAGAGGCCTAGAGACAAAGCCTCCTGAAAAACATTGTCCTCTGCGGGCGCTGCAAGGCAGCCTGTAGCTCGGCAGTAAATATTTTATAAGGCTGGCTGCACTGGAATGTAAAGAAGAAAGGTGGCTGGAGCTCATGCATAGCTAAGTGGTTTGCAGGCCCAGGCGTTTCCATCACTCCCTGAAACGTTTCAGGAGTCAGGGGGGGAAAAATGGAAGGCTGCAAGCTGATCAAGGTCACAATGCAACACAAATGCGCACACCCCCTCATATCAGCCCTCCTGCTGTCACTAGCACACCCGAAACCCTGCTCAGCTTTTTGTTATCCTTCGTGCTCGGTCTTGATCTCGAAACGTGTTCGTTATGAAAGGCGGCGACAACAGGACGCTTCACAAGGGACAGGAAGGAAACAAGTTTTCCGCTGTGGCTGAATCAAAAGGACACGTGAAAGGCGAGTTTCCCCTTCGGTGCGCGGCCATATTTAGGTCATTCCCGTACACAGCGCGCTCCCGCTGACTGACGGACAGCGGGCTGGACCGGGGGCATTATCTGGGGCTCGGGGTTGCAGCTTTTCCACAGGCTTTTCCAGCACAGGGTTTATTTTAGATCGACTCACAGGCACTGTATGTTAACCGGCTTCATAAAGCCACAGAGACTCTCAGAGCCTGAATTAGCTGCCTGGATGGACTTTCAAGATGTCTGGTGTCCATATTTATCAACTGTATCACTAACAGGACACGATACTGTGATTGCCACATAGATGCGTGTGCGTATATATGTGTGTGCATCCAGATGGATGTGATTCAATGAGACAGACACACATTCCTGCTGCCTGACTAAAAAAAGGCATGGGAACTTTACCCACACTCCAAAAAGTGTGTGTGTGTGTGTGTGTGTGTGTGTGTGTGTGTGTGTGTGTGTGTAACCTGGGGTAACCTACTACCCCAGGATGCACAATGTACAGTTTTTTTTTTAGAAACGTGCTACGTATTATGCTTTCTTTCTTTTCTGTTCTTTTTTTTTTTTTTTTTAATCATTTCTTTGTGGTTCCCAGGGTTTAGCACATGGTTAGATTCATGACTAGGTGCATAATTTCTTATTACGCATAAAACGTGACGCATCATGACTTCAGTATTGTAAAGTTCTCTCACACATTCATTCATAAGCCAGATTACACAGTTATACGGAGCGGGCCGGCTGTGAACTGCTATACTGTGCTAAAATGGCTGGATTTACAAACGTAAAACTTCGCCGATTCAGACGTCGTTCGAGCTGAATTATACCTCATAGCATATTCACTGTCCTTATTCAACAGTCATCATTCGGGATTCATGATAAACAGAACGTTTGCATCGGGGCGTCATCATGTATAACCGACCTGTAGGTCCAAATTCCTTTAAAATGCTAATGATTTAAAAATGCTCCGCCAGGCTTTTACCGTGTTTGCAATATTAATGAGCCTACAGTGTTGTTCCTGCTACAGACACAGCAGAGCGAATCCACACAAGGGTGAAAAGACGCTCACAAGGAGACGTTTATCATAAATGTTAGCTTCGCATACAGATACTCCTTGAGCTATTTCTGTTCATGAGCATCAAAACTCATATTCCTGATCTCAAAATGGCTTCCTATTCACTTTATAGGCTCACCACACTCGGTCACTCGAAAGACTTTCCATGTTGTGTGGCCATGTCGTGGTCTGTAAACACTACATCACGTTCAGCTGCATAAAAAATATTGCTACTTGTACAAGCGTAGCTTGTTAATTTTGCGCATTTCTTTTGAATGAACCATGCGGTACATAAGTAGTAATCATTTCACATCAGGTTCTTAAAATGGAGTCACGCGGTCACGTTTGAACTTGAAAAGTTTTCTTTCAAAAATGTGCCTGAATCAGATCTCCTAATGTGACCAGCAATTATGGGTAGTATTTTATTCCTCGGACTAGAATTCAATGCTGTGGATTATAGGAGGGTGCTTACAGTTTTGTAAATACATGTCGTAATTAGCATTATATCCATATTTAAATATGTGTAGCTTGTTCGTACTCGTAATTAGCTTTCACACTTGTATAAGGGCACTGTAACATTCAAATTGAATTGTTTTAAATATACCCGATCAAACATCAGTAGCTGACATTTTGAGACAACAGAGCCGTCAAATTCTCTCTAACCATTTTCCTCTAGCGTAGGTACATCGAGCTACGAAGCGCACACACACACACACACACACACACACACACACACACACACACACACACACAAACACACACACACACACACACAC
>JAQMCW010000006.1:4961197-4989345 GCA_030068335.1 Chrysichthys cranchii
CAGGAAGTGACCTCACCGGCAGTAAGTACGCATGTAGAATTTTATATGTCGTTAAAATGACGTATGTTTAAGAGTGTTCAAGATTCAAAATTTCATCTCTATAGTGTTACTGGAGGACGACATGACATGACATGACACACACACACACACACACACACACACACACACACACACACACACACACACACACACACCCCGGTTGAGGGTTAAGGGCCTTACTCAAGCAGTAGTAGCTTGGCAGTGCTGGGATCTGAACCCATGACCTTCCAATCAATAGTCCAACGTTTTAAACACTGAGCTATCACTGTCCATTGAAGTTACCAAATATGGGTCTTCACCCACTAAAAGGTCAATAGGAGTATCGTATACTGTGAATAACTTTGGCATAAACAGTTTTAGTTGTAAATCATATTATTTTCAGCTAGTCTGCTTTAACAATATGACTTCACGATGACACTCACAATTCAGCAGGTAAAAAACAGCACTTGATCCAGCACACTCCATTATTTTGCATTTTATATTTATGCCCCGCTTTGACGGTCGATTGTGTACATAACTGAATGAAACCTCCGAGGTCATGAAAACATCATCCGTGCTTGTTCGAGTGCTTTCAAATAACGCACTTTCCATTCACTATTTTTATTTCTTGAATTAATAAAATAATGCTGATACTTTGTGTGACTCCGTAAAAAGAAATAATGTGACCATGGACTCAAGGATGAGGTTTGAAGTGCTTTAAGTGTCGTTCAAAAACATTATCCATAAATGAATCCATCTGATTAAGATGCTATGTCCTCCGAAGTCCTCTGTACAGGGAAGAGAGGAAAACAAAAAACAAACAAAGAAAAAAAACAAAAAAAACAAACAAAAAAACATTGTCTTTTTATGGACTTGAAAGAGATATCATCACTTAATTAATATTGTTATATTAAGGGGTTTGACTTTGCTCTGGATTGGCACTCTGTTGCTTTTGGTGTGCATTTACAACCCGAAAACCTGAATTTCAGTGTGAAATATTGTGCTTATATCATTCGGTCAGAGCGTGACACTGGACTTAAAACTCCACTCTCAAGACTTTAAGGACAGAATTGAATGTATCTGAGAAATGCCTCTGTCCTGTGTTATCTCCACCCATCATCTGCGGCTCTCGTAACTCTCTGGATAGCACTTAAGCCCATAGTTATGTCTGTCTGAATACCGATGTGCGCAACGTCCGTATTATATCCACGCGCTTAACTCAACTCTGAACATGGTAAACAGGAAGCCTTTGGCAATATAGCCCATCTAAGAGCTTAATTTTAAAAAAAGAAAAAATGTTTAATATACAGACCAAAAAAATACACAATATTTTTCCCCCCACATAAGTAGCCTCTCTTCTGTGGTGTGCGTTATGAAAGTTGTTATGTTACGTTATATAACACATAACACACGTTATGTTATATGTTGTGTGTTACGTTCCGCGTTATATGCTATGTTACAACTGTTGTGTTAATGCTTGCTCTGCAAATCAAGACATCCTAAATAACATACAACAGTTGAACATTTTAAGGAACTACTGGACCTAGATCACAGTCACACGAACATGTCAATAATAAACAAGACTGATAAAGTTACAGTACAGTTTCTTCTTGGCTGAAGCGAAGGAAAAGTATGAGGAGGAAGTGAGCAGTGTGTTCTGAAACCCCGCTCACCTGACCCAGAAATCCCTGCTCTAACACCCAGCTCTCCATCTGCCACTCACACCCAGATTAACACTGCCGCACAAACCCTACACACACACACACACACACACACACGCACATACTTGGTGCACTGTAGTTACTGCACAGCAATAACGACAACAGCAGCACATGAAATGGAAGAAACTGTAAACACACACACAGGATGTTTTTGTGTGCGTGTTTGAGCACAATGCACGTGTAAAGACAAATCCCTGCTTTGCTGAACTGGCACGCAGCAAGTAGGTAGCGCACGCACACGCGCACCCACACACACCAGGAGACTGAAGGATAAGCCTTCTTCATCTCCATCTGCAAGGCTCAGCGCTGCAGTGTCCCACAATCTTGTTATTCTCTTGCTCTTTTTCCTCGCTCGCCCTCATTTCTACGAGTCCACTGTTCCATTTCACACCTCGATCCAGATAAGGGGAGGAGAGAGAGAGAGAGAGAGAGAGAAACAGAGAGACAGAGAAAGGAGACAAAGTACAAAATGTCTCTTCCATTGGAGTCTTTGTTCTCTCTCTCTCTCTCTCTCTCTCTCTTTTCCTGCTGAGAAAAATAAAAGTTGGGGAGATGGTGTGACAGTGCGAGCGACGGAAGCGCTGGTTTGTTCGCTGGTTCTTTTCGTTTGTCAGAAATCGGAACATGCTGACATTCGTCTGATTGTGTCAGACAATCTGTGCCATTAGGCAGCGAGGGACACACAGGAGTGCCTTTGTTCCCACTCTCTCTCTCTCCATCTGCAGCACTGCAGCTCTCTACACCAGTCACCATGACCTTCAGCTCTGACACACACACACACACACACACACACACACACACACACACACACACACAAATTATAGTGTTAAAGCATTAGTTATGGCTGGGAACCTGCAACCCCTGGCATCCGGTTATTAAAGCTTTACCATATTTAGACGCTGTTGTAACGTTAACAATTAAATCAATTATCAACCACTGAAAAGACACATCGCTCTGATTCCGTACAAACTATTCTCTGCAGTGGAAATGACATTGTGCTCACTCTATTGACTGGGTTTTTTTTTTGGGTAATGAAAGTGACCTACTTTACAGTCGGTACCCATATTAGTCCTGTCGACTTTTTTCTTCATGTATTTATTCATTTCAATGTGTAGACATTTCTGTAAAAGGCAGTTTGGCTCACAATGCGAGCAAGTCTCTGCGCAAGTCTGCACATTTCTCGGTTTTACACAACCTATTGTCTGGCTGCACCAGTTGAGACACACGTCATAGAGCAGAGCAACTATAAGTACAGAATTATTTAGAATATGAGGTACCACAGGTGTGGAAGCTGAACGTAAGCATGCACCCAGGAAGCTGATCAACTTGTCGTCCATTGCTTTGTAGCTGTCAGTTGGTCACCAGTGAACTTTTCAAGCTCTGTAGGTATCTCATATAATTTATTGATCACTCAGTTATGGAAAGCTTCACTCCCATTGGTAGTGAATTTTGGCAGCTCACACATTAATTACAGTGAACCCGCCCACTTTGCGTCGCCAACGCTTACTTCACCGGTCATTGCTAAAAGTCATCGTATTTCACTGACATTCCATGGTCTCTGTTCGCCACATCGCTGCTAGTCTATTCCTTCGTCTACATCCTTTGACTTTTCCATCATATCAAACTACATAAAGGAGCAATTTGTTATTCTGCGACATGAGTCAAAGGCTGCGCCGTGCCAGACAGACTTGCCTGCAAATTTATCAGCAAAATATAGTCTCTGAGACTGGATTCAAACTGAATTAGGATTTAATTGGAATATTCAGGAGCACAAGATACATCACAAGCTCCCTGGTGTTTACTCATTTGTTATCTGACTGTGGTCACCTGTTTCGTGTTGGTTCTTGCTTAGTTAGCCTTTTTATACCTAGTTATGTCTGTGTAACTAAGTCTTATCCTGCATTCACATCTGAAAGTTGAAGCCATGATTCCCTAGTGCTTTGATTTCCTGGTTCTGACCCTTGCTTGTTATTCCAGTTGGAATATACTCGTTTATTACTGCCTGTCCGTCTTTGAGCCACGAGTTATGGAGCTGGTTTGGAGACACCTGATCAATCACACTCCGATGTGGTCCTTCCTCAAACCGTTGCCACAAAGTCAGAAGTACACAACTGTACAGCGTTACAATTTCCCTTTAGTAAAACTAAGAGACTCAAATCTGCTCCAGCATGACGACGCCCTGGTGTCCAATGCGAGCTCCATGAAGACATGGTTTACCGAGGCTGGAGTGGAAGACCTCGAGTGTCCTGCATAAAACGCCTGACCTCAACCCCACTGAACACCTCTGGAATCGACTGGATCTCCAAGACCTCCTCTCCCAACATCAGTGCCGAGCTCACTAACGAAATCACATTAGGCACCTTAATTCAGAAAGCCTGTTTACTTATTTTTCACGTTGCTGATGACTGATTTGTGATTGCTAATAAATACTCTGGTATTATGGCTTACTTGTCTGCAGGCAGCTACTTGTATTCCCCAGGGAGTATTACGATACAACCAGTTGTCACGCTAGTTTCCGCAGCTCATTCTATCTCTGTTAGACATCTGGGCCAAGAATGTTTTTCATGTTTAATCTCAGCATTACTTCCTCCTTTTCATAATCCGAGTACTAACAATGTTATAATTGTAATCTTTCTGGTGTTCACTGAAGAAAAATAACCACCAACAAAAAAAAAAAAAAAAACCAAAACCTGTTTGTGCTTACATTTGCTTACATATTTAGGCAACCTGACCAAATTGGTTTAATATAAAACTCTGCAGGTGTGGGCAAACAAACAAACAAAAAAAAAACCCATGAGAGCGTTCAGGGTTTATTTCAAAACAGGAACAAAATTAGGCACTTGCGGTGAAAAATAGCCCATCAGAGTGCATAAGAGTTTGCCCGCTTACACCCCCGCCAACCCTGATGTCAAGATATAAAAATTTTTTTAAAAAAAAACCCACGATAAACTATCCATTTGTGTTACTCTACTAAATATTATGACTTTAATAAGATGACAAAAATAGACAGACACTCACAATGACACTGATGTTGTTAACTCTTTAAAAGCTCAGCGATGCCAATCAAACTTCTTTTTTAAAAAACACTGACCGACCAATTTTCGAGCTGACCGTATTCAAACGTGGCGTTGTAGCAATAATGTGTGTGTGTGTGTGTGTGTGTGTAAGAATAGCTAGGATTCCAGCAGAAGGGGGCTCTGTGTCTCTATCGGTGCCTGATGCCTGGGCTGATATTCTGAGACGGTGAGCATGGAGTATGGAGAATAACAACGCTCTCTGAACAATCTCTCCTACGTGCACATCGCCGTGAAGACGCTGTGAAGATGTGAGTGCAAATAAGTGCCAATCGGCATACCTCTGACAGCTCTGTCCATCAGCATGTCTGGTTTCTAAATAAGGAAAACCTCCCTCTCTCTCTCTCTCTCTCTGCTGCACCACGCCAGGGAGAACAGGAATTGTGTAAGGAATGCGGGCCATATTCAGGTGACAGGAGATATTTATGATGATATGGCTGCTGTGTTACTGCTGCAGGTCCTCACTCGGGTGACATGCTGCAATAACAGGATTATGAATGACACTGACAGAGAATAAAATAAATTAA
The DNA here is from genome assembly GCA_030068335.1 of Chrysichthys cranchii. NCBI lineage: Eukaryota > Metazoa > Chordata > Actinopteri > Siluriformes > Claroteidae > Chrysichthys > Chrysichthys cranchii. The sequence goes on from JAQMCW010000006.1 coordinate 4,966,538, forward strand.
AATAAAATAAAATAAAATAAAATAAAATAAAATAAAATATAAATAAATAAAATAATAAATTTCCAAAGCCCAGAAGCATGGCTATCTGTGAAGCCATCAGAGGACCCACTTCAGTGCTTAGACACTCACTTCTTTGTATAAATGTTAACGGTGTATGAAAATGTACTGAGCATTGCCTGTGTGTGTGTGTGTGTGTGCGCGCGCGCATGTGTGCATGCTTTCCAGTCAGATGGGAAAACAAGGCAGTCCATGTGAGGTATTATGCCACCATTTCAATCACGTGATTTAACCATATTTGGGACTGAATTTCTGGCTTCGCTGCACAACACGAATGTAACTAGAGGCGGAAGATGGCTGAAATTACTCTCCTTACTCCAGGGAGAATAAACAGTGGAGAAAATAGACTTTACCCCAAACTGCTGATTGCACTTAAACCGGCAGAAAACTTTCCAAATTTTCTGCCGGCTTTTCAAAGTAGCTCAGAGCGTTTGACCAGGAGGGGAAGACAATATCAGCCAACTTACCAAAGTTTAACCTTAACAATATTACAAATTTCAGATCCGCTGAAGATGCGGTCAAGTGTGCTAGTGCAGACAATCATGCGTACAAAAGAAAACGAATCTTCTTAATGATGCACGCAAACAATAACGTTGATTCAGGTCTCAAAATGGCAGCGATTAAACAACGTGACGTCACTTAAAATACAACGAAAGCGCCACTGTGCCGAGAAAAACAAAAAAACACCCCTGAAAAATACAGCAAGCATGTTATTATACAGCATCTGAACACCTTCTGATCTGCTATGTCTGTATATTTGCCTGCATGAGCTTACCAGCAGTGTCATAGTTTACATATCAGGTCATGCAGCCTTTCAAGGAGAATAGATGTGGACAGAACGTGAGCAAAAGAGTCTGTTCAAGAGCTTTCACACCTACAAGACCGTTTGCTGGGTCTGAATCAGAGTGAAACCGATACTTTTGTTTCCTTCGCCAGTTGGTTTGTTTTCACCCCACACGTAATAAAAGCCGAGGGGTGTGTACGGCTGGAAACAGACAGACAGACATCGGTCCTTCACTGGTTCAACGTACCAAAAAAAAAAAAAAAACCACACCCAGATAAACAGACATTTGCCATGTGCAAGTAGAAATCACAAGAGCTTAAAGATGTGCTAAAGCACCCAGACAAGTGGAAATTGCCCGAGCGTGTACATAGCTGTTGTATGAAACAAATCAAATAAGTATTACATGTGACAAGAATCAAATTAACTGTCACGAATACATTAAACTAATATCAACCAAAATGACTCTCTTCTAACGCAGAACACCGAGAGGTGAGATGACCAGTTCGAAGGTTCATCCCCAAACAGTGACTTTCTGGTTACAAATGCTGTGTAAAAGCATCATAAGCTAGAGAAAAGCCTAGTCACGCTGTACATCATTTCAGTCTCCCACCCAGCCTGGTAGAAACGCCATCTCCAGAGGACCTCCACCTAAGCGGCTACGAGGAATCTCGAGAGAGAGATCGGCATTAATAATTACATCAACTACTGTCGGGAAAGCCCTGGGAGGACGGCCTTCTAAATATGCAAAACAATTAACGCCGCGTTTTATCAATGGATTAAGCGATTACGGTTCAGAATTCCCGAGAGGATTAATCAAATTCACGCTAAAGCCGGAGGTATACTTCAGGAGATGGCACGGGCGCGTGTGTAGCCGTTCTGGGACTCTCCACGCCACCAGGAGGATGTGAGCTCACGACCGTCGAGCAGATGAATAAACAACAAACAGCAAGGCCTGCAGAAGAAAAGGCATGCATGCAGCAGAGGGTGGAGGTGGCTTTTGGCTCGTTTCTCAAAGAATAAACGGATTAGGGCGAAGAAGGGGGCGGTACGTTCATGTTCATCTCTGCAGAAGGACTAGGCCGGTAGAGTCAGTGTTCGTATTTGCAGAAGCTTTTGTTCTGCTGAGGTGCATTTCTCCGCTTCATTACTGTGGAACAAAAGCCACTTCAAAGAAAAGAGTTTCCAGAGCCTGCTGCTGAGAGGACATCCTGCAAGAGGGCTGTCTCTCTGTCCTTCCTTTCCCCTCTGAATCAAGTCCAAACTCTCTTCTCAGCCCAGCAACACTTTATTTCTCATTAATATCACCAAAAGACCCAACACAAATCTCGGGCAACAGCTCATCTGCCAGAAGAACATTGTGAGCCTCTATAAGCATGTAGGGATGGATGCCGAGTGGACGCCCGAGCCGAGATCCAGTTCTTTTCCCCCGTGGCTCTGTGAGTGGCTCTTTATCGTGCTGCTCCGTGCTGCAGGCCCTGTCAAACTCATCATCCTGTGTGCTCGAGCGCCGGCGACCGAAAATGAGGTCAGCTGGAAAAAATGAAAAGTGAAGCTATGAATAATGTAAAGATACCGCAGCGAGGGTATTCTGAGAACAAGGTATTTTCAGGCCGCCGTCTCTGAACCAAAATGGAAATAAACATTTTGGGCAAAAAAAAAATCAAAACGTGTCTTTCTATAAATATACGGTTAGCTAAACACAAAGAAGAAAATGATAGAAGGATCTGCGATGCCAGAACACTTTTTGGGGGATTTTAAACAAGCATGGGCCTCGTTTAAACACCATACTGAAGAGATTAAAACACTGCACTGGGCCACTGCTAAAACCTCAAGTACCACCGACAGACATGTGCTGCCAAGTCTAACTGCTAGTTACTGAGGTGAGCTCATGGTGAACTTTTGTTCGAGAGTTTTTTTTCATGCTCGAAATCAATATTGACAGGGTTCTGAGTATCCCCTGATATCAAATCAACACCTCCATAGTAACCAAACGTGACCTTTTTCTTCCATCCTCATTTTCTTCATAATTTCATCTTTGCCAATTCCCGCCCACCAGTACGGCAAACAATTGTGATGGCAGAAGCGGCAAGCAGACATTAAGGCGGTTTGTCTCCAACTGTTTGTGTCAAAGTTCCACACGTTCATGGACTGGCTTGTTTAATGGCCAAAAGTATGTGGACACCTGCTGATCACACACATATATGGTTCTTCCCCAAACTGTTGGAAGTACACAACTGTATCTTTGCATGCTATAGTATTACAATTTCCTTCAGTGAAACTAAGGGGTCCAAAACTGTTCCAGTACATCAGTGCCCCTGTGCACAAAGCAAGGTTCATGGACACATGATTTGCCAAGTTTGGACTGGAAGAACCAGTGTCCTGTACAGAGCCCTGACCTCAACCCTTCTGAACACTTTTGGGATGGACTGGAATGCTGACTGAACCCTGGGCCTCCTCACCTGACCTCATCAGTGGATGAAGTCCCCACAGCAAAGCCTTTACAGAAGAGTGGAGCGTATTATAACCACGAGGAGGGACTAAATCTGGAATAAGATGTTCAGAAAGCACATGGGTGTGATGGTCAGGTGTCCACAAACTTCCGGCCATATCATCTACTTCAAATATGATCCAATCCCGAACCATATTAATTTTAAGATCACCTCAGTGCCAATAAACAGTACGAAGAAAATATTAACCCAAACATCTGTATTACACCAGCATGTTCACAGGACTGAATAAGCCACACCGTGATACTGCCTCATAAACAGGGAGTGATGTGCACTGCCCCAAAAAAAATGCAGCTAAAAATAATGGCAAAGCAGCATTTTCTTCTAATTCAGTTGGAATAAGCTTCACCCCCCCACTTCCAAGACAGCGTGAATGCTTTAAAATTAGGACAGTGCCGCTTGCCAAATAATGTCTTTCTGAAACTCTAGGCAAGCAGCCAAAAAGAAATCTGTAAAACAAGAGGAAAGCCAACCATCCATTAGGTTTAATGCAAGCTTTGCTCCCTGCTCCTTCTTCCTAGGTCACTTCAGTCCACGGGTATTGGCACGGTGATTATCATCACGCCTGCGCTGCCAAAGTGCGGGTCACACGCTAGAAAAGAAGTGCGGCAAGTTTAACATCAGAGCGACATCCATGAATCAGAAGCACAAATTTTTCGTGCTCCGTAAGCTTCGAGAGCAAAGGTGTGCGTGGGAGCGTCGGTAGTGTTTTCATGAATGACTCTGTTGGTGACGCAGTGGCAGGTAAGGAGGAACATTGTGGCGTGACCGTGCAGCACTGTGTGTTCTACCTGCCTTCTCGGGTTTCCGTTCTGGTGTATGACAGTTCCTGTCTTATTAGGAGTTCATCGTGGCTGAGTGCCATATGTCCACAAGCACAGAGGCTTCACTTCAGAGACTCTTTTATTTAATTACGCCGTGCCTGCTGAGACTGTACTTCAAGGTGCTTCTGCATTAAGAGCTTGTTTACAAGGTTCAGACACACATCAGAGCAGAAGTAACCTCCTGTAGGAGTCGCTGCTATCAGCTGCGGTTATAATAAACATCATACAGTGGGACCTCGACTCATGAACTTAATTCGTTCCGAGATTCTGTTCACGACCCGAATCAATTTTTCCCACTGAAATGAATGGAAATACAATTAATGTGTTTCAGCCCTCAAAACATGTTGTTGTTGTTTTTTAAGTGTATTATGGGTTTATGTGTGGCAATAAAACATGGAAGAAAATTTAAGTAACCTTAATTATAGAAAAACAAACCTAAATTAAATAAACAGATGATTTTAATGCACGTTACCTTTGCGGTGGATACGTAGTTGCTGGCGTAGGTGGAGGGTGGCGGAGGGATATGGTGGCGGTACTCATGTTGTGCGAATATTTCTTTCTTTATTTCAACTGTTGTACGCTTAGGCTTCTTACTCTCACTACCATTTCCATTTTCTTGGGACCATAATGAAGGCGTATAGAGCAAAAATGCAGAGAAACACAACAAAAAAAATGCATTGAACACGTTCACATTATGAGTGCTTGACTGGAACTGAATGTTTGTGGTGTCAGTCAAGGATTTGGTCGCCATTCGGTACAAAATCTGCTCTCGAATCCAGTTCATACGTTGATTTGTTCGCCATCCGATGCATTCGCGAGCCGAGGGTCCACTGTGTCTCTGATTTGCTGCAGTGTGACCTTCTGGAGACAAAAGATTAAAAGACATGCTGTTTCATACATCACCAAACCAGTCCTCTAGACTTGCTTGCGGGTGGGAAACAGAAATACTGTTATTTTCCTGCAAATTTAGGTAGCAGTTTGATGACCGAAGGAAACTAAAGGCCAGACGCTCTGGGAAGATGTTCATCATCAAGGCTCTGACAATGACTCGGGTCATTAAAAATGCAGGCAAGTGCGTCTAGACATATTCTTGAGGTTTATAGCCTGCCCTCCCTTCACATGCTTTGTCTTCATCACTGCCTTCCCCCCCTCACAACCTCACAGACGAACGCAAGGCCTCCTTACAGGACGTTTAGCCTGGGGTACAGAAGGCTTTCTGGTTCGCTTTAGAATGATCACAGGCCCCTCAATTAGGGGCGAGTGATGAGACAAAAACGTTTTACATTTCTGCAATACATAATTTCTATCATGGATGTAGGTTTCTGACAGCAAAACGGCTCCATTACATTAAGTTAAATATCAGCATTACACATCATATTTCCCAGCCTTATGCTGTGTTCCTTTTATACTTGGAGGTCGGGAAATATCCAAGCTTGTCGGGGTTTCTGACTCAAAGTTGGGATATCCTCACCAACTCAGACTGAAAAATCCAAAATGGCAGCACAGTGGCTGAACAGCAAGCGAAAGCTGTAGTTTTATACTGTTCATCAAACTTCTGTCTCATTTAATCAAATTGTACCCACAGCAGTGTTCACGTTTTCTCCATTTTTTGTCAGAGAATAAGCTCCAGCTCACCATCGCATGCCGACTCCACCATCACGTGATTACAGCCAGTGCAAAGAAAGACGTTCAAACGAGTGTGTAAAAAGTGATTTTTTATTGTCTTCTGCACAAATCCTTCCTATCTGTGTGTATACAGATGCAGATCTATACAACATCCTGCTTGCTGATGGGTTTGTTCTGATTGTAAGAGCCATCACGTCTCCAGCCTTGTGTTTACATAACAGACTAGATATTCATTTTTGAATCATTATATATATATATATATATATATAAGTATATACGCCCAAAATCGGGGACATTTCCGGGGACAGGTGCAGCCGGGGGCAGGGCATCAAAAACAGGGACTGTCCCCGGAAACCGGGGACGTTTGGTCGTCCTAATATATGTGCAAGTCGAACAACTGTGTTGAACCACTTAGCCTACCTTAGGTTTCTCAGCCTAGCTTAGCCTAGCTTATGTAACCAGGTAGAAATTATGTTTATAATTTATTGTTTTTCCTGTTTGTTTGAAACTTCAACATCTCAAATGTTCTTATATTTGTTTCGTTAAATGTGTGTTCAGACCACAGTCCCATTTAAGAAAAAAGTACAATTTGGAAGTGTGTGTATTCTGGGTACTGTCGCTTTCAGACTGCCGTATTTATCCCCTTGTTTACTTCCTGATTGAGGCAGAGGGGCGTGTTAACTGCTGCTCGTGCTGAAAATGGATTGTAAACTTTTAATATGGTAAAATGAGTGATTGTGTAGTCCTGTTGTGTTGTTTTAGTTTTAAAAAATATGCAGTTATGGTATCAGGTGAAGTTCAGTTGTTTTAATATTTATTTTGTAGAGTTTTTTTTTTTTTTTTTTTTTACTACGCTCCACGGTGCTACGAGCTCTTTATGTGCTCTGTTTTGCTAACAAGGGGACTGATATTTTAAGCTGTGAAGTGAGTTAACATTTAAGTGAGATTTCATTTAAATCACATTTCTGTCAAAAGAGAGAGTTTACCAGATAGATCCACACACCTGCATAATGTGGGCCGCACTACAAGGGAGCGCCAGGATTGGCTAGGACAGCTATAAACAGGAAGTCAACTCACCGCCATATAGTAACCATGTAGAATTTGATATGTTGTTAAAATTACATAGGTTTAAGAGTGTTTAAGTGTTTAAGAGCATAGGAAGTGTTAAGAGTGTGGGAAAGTTTAATAAAATAGTGGGAAGGGTTTATAAAGCCTTAAAATATATATCGATAATGTCGCTACTTTGCGGACTTCACCTTTCTCAGGGGGTTGGGGGAGTGGGGGTGCGCCAAAACGTAACCCCTGCGATAGGCGAGGGTTTAATACACACACACACACACACACACACACACACACACACACACAAACATCTCCTCAGCTCTTCCTGAAGACCAGGGTCCAGCGCAGTGGCCCCTAATCCTCTCAGCCTGGACCAGCTCAAGCCTGCTGCAAGTTGGACGGCTTTGAAGATCGCAGCTTTTATAAGACTTCGCGATCACACGATGGGGCTCTCTGGAGACTGGTTCAGAGAAACCTGAGTGTGTGAGATCAGAGATGAATCCACCCATTTCTCCAGCATTTAATAAAGATTATAAGTGATGCACCAGCTGACTGATCTTAACCCGTTTTTTGTTCTTTTTTTCCCCAGTTTGTGTAAAACCAGCACTGTACATCATTTCAACTTCAGCCCAGACTCTTAAGGTGCACTGACTATCAGTGCGTACATTTTAGTTGCAGATGATCAAACAGGCTGACTTCATGGCTACAAATTAACAAGAGATGCTCCGAGAAGAGCCTCAGCATATTTAATGTTGAGGAGACTTTTCTGGATTCATGGAGCTTGCATACTCAGAGGTTTCATACCATCGGTCACATGTGAGTGCTCCAGTACAGCAGGTGGTGCTATTACAATTTCAAGACACTATCTACAACATCAGGAAAGTGTTGCATAGTTACATAGTTATAGTTATAATATATTATTAGAAGTACACACACAAATGATAGAACGTGAGAAAACCACTTGTTTAATCCCACATAAGACACAGAAATAAGTCACGGGTGTTACGAGAGATCACTCTGTAAAGCAGGCTGCGTAAAGTCTGTGCGTTGGTCATGGGGCATGTTTGTCTGTGGAGTTCATCCAGATGTGATCTTCACGACACGTGAAATGAAGCCCCAATACAACATCTATTTGCTCTGTGCTTATTTCATTTTGGGGTTTTTTTGTCTCAAGGAAGCAAAGTTTTGCTATAATCCGGATCTCTTCACCCTTTCACAACAAAATGGCATCATCAAAGTCTCAGTCTGGGGATGTTCAAAAACATTAAAGTGAGCAGATTTAATGGTAGACGGTGCGATAACACAATGTTATCCATTCTAGGTTGTGTTAAAAAGCCATTTGATCTATTTGCATTCCTAACACGATCAAACGTGCCCTCAAATGACTGCAGGTCCGCACTACGCTAGGATCACCAAGTTCAAGTTACTCGAGCTCAAATGCCGCTCCCCGCCATTACGCCTGGAACATTAACACTCGGGAACAGCTAGAGGTTAATGAGCTCATGCTGCAGCGTGCAACACCACTGTGACACGAGACCGGGACAGACGCAGAGGAGTCGGGTTTAACCGTGACGGCGAGCTGATCTCAGAGCAGTGACGAGACTCAGGAAGTGTCGGGGTGTGGCCCAACATTTTTGTGAACAGGTATCCAATGCTTGCTCATATTGATCTGTCTGAGACGCGCTCACATGGCAGAGACGGCTACTCGGCGCGGTGGGTGGTGAAAGCCTTCGCGTGTGTATAGGCGTGTAGGGACAGACTGAACTGTCTCTATGAGTCAGATCTGCTTTGTACAATGTGGGAGCGTCATCGCTCGGGTACGAGAGTGAGAGCAAGAGAGAGAGAGAGAGCGAGAGAGAATGAAGTCTTCCAATCCAAACAAGTTTGGTGATCTAAGCCTAGCCCTGAGGGAGGCTCTAATCAAAGACACTCCGTCTCTCCTTACCTCGCCGACTTGCAAACTCTCGCTTGCTAAGAACAAAAGACGAGTGCTGAATTAAGCGGGTCGTAAACAAACAAACAAAAAAAAAAACCAGGAGCCCAGACAGTACTGTGAACAAATTAAAGGAGCAGATTAGGTTACCTTGAGCGGCTTTTATTAAACCGCTAAAGCACTGGTGTTATACTCAATCGTGTGCGCGGTGATAAAGCTGTGCCTCTGAATGTAAACAAGCACCACGGCAACAGCTCCCAGGAGCGAAGCTTAATAATTACTCTGACACACACACACACACACACACACACACACGCACGCACACGCACACACACGCATGCACGCCTCGATATCATCGTCTGTGCTCAGACCAAAACAACCCAGGCTCCGGGTTCCATTAGAGACTGTAAAATTTCCTCTCAGCGAAGGCTGATTCGATGCCGTCCGTCAGTGCGTGCAGGTGGCACAGAGGTCACGGGGTCGTCTCGTGTTTGAGAGTAAACAGCTCCGTCGTTGAGGGGCCTGGTGGTCCGGAACCTCGCAGACGGGAAGCCTTTCTATAAATAAGTCGCTAATAGCAGGAAAATGCACTAGAGCCTCAGAGAAGTTGCAGCTGATGGAGGAGAAATTCCCGCTGTCGACGAGGCCTGGAGTTTAAAGAGCCGGTGGCCACCCAGAGAGAAACACGCAGACGCAACACATTCGTTTAAAAAAAAAAACAAACAAAAAAACCCCCACGAAAAACAGAAAGAAGGCAAACAAAGGACAAGCTAAAAGCATCTCTCACTCTCATGTGCTGGAAGGTCTTGGATTTTAATTCAATCGAGTCTCAGTTCCTCACACGCAGACAGCGAAGGAAGACTGAATGCAAAGATAAAGGACAGGAAAAGCAAAGAACATACACTGCGGTAGCCCTGTGACACAAACGTGCCTTTCAAACGCCGCCAGGACAATCTGACTTTCACACCCGGACATCTGCCAGGGACATCAAATACGAGAACATTTTTTCTAAAATACGGGGGGGGGGGGTAAACAAACAAACAAACAAAAAGAAAACCCCACAGCTTTTACACAGACAAATCTCTAATGGTTTCAAATTAGCGTTGGACATCACTTAGCATCAGTGGTGTAGCTGAGGGGCTGAATTTCATGTTTGAAACCCTCTGAAATCCTGTCTTCATTATACCTACCTTTTGCAAACATCATCAAATGTGCAAAGAGCTTTGTGTGCAGTAATTGAGCTCAACAAAGTCATAATGACTTCATCTGGTAGTTTGTTTAAATAGCATTTTATTGGCTGCCAGCTGTTAGAGCGAGAAAGTGAATTCACCAATCAGGACCATGTTAAGGATATCGACGTACAACAGAGTACCAGGCTTACTGAGGAGAAAAATGAAGCGCAGATCTGGATTCAGATACAGTTTCATTTCCCTGTATTATAACTGTATTGTAATTATTTTCTTTTTAGTGGAACGGTCATGGACAGCAACATTATTAATGCGGACACCCTTTCAATATGACGACGTTAGCAATATGGCAGCGTTATTAATATGCTTTTCTTTCCATCTACTCATCGCTTTTAACACATGAAATTAGTTTTCGTTTTTAGCTCAATTCCATTAGGGCTTTCAGAACGGATTTAGGTATTCAGAAGGAAAAATCTTTTAGTCTACTTAAATCCTAAAACCTTTATCCAAATGTAAAAAAACAAAACAAAACAAAAACAAACAAGCAAAAAAAACGTGACGATGTTTAGATAAATTACTACCAGTATCAAGTCAGATCATGTGGGTTTTATTGGCATTTCTCTATATAGCTTGTATACATCAGAACGAAATGCTGTTTCTCCAGGACCAAGAGTGTAGCATGGCACGGTACACAAGACGACAAAGTGCAAATAAACTAAAATAATCCTGTATAGAAATACAGCTAGCCCGCAAGTTTGTCGTATGCCGAACTATCTCAGCCTAGCTTAGCCCCGCTTAGCCTAGCTTACCCAGGAGTCTTTTCCTGTAGAAGACATGCTTTTGAATTAAAATTAGCTCTTGAAGTGCACACAAAAAATAAATAAATAAAAAAACATGGTAATGCACTGTACAGTACACCGATACACAAGGTAACTCCGTGCGCTGCGGGAGAGAGTGAGGCATCGCGCGAGGCAAGTGATCCGGGCATCGTCCGCGTACTTCCGGGTGTCGTCGGAACGTCCGCGTACATCATACACTGTTACGCTGACCTGCCAGCGATGTCTGCCCATGAATTTTATATATTTTACAATATTTAATTGCATCGCAAGAGTCATCGTAACTTTGAAAAATTATCAAATGGGGCCATCGTAGTGAGGGGAGCACCTGTAGACACTAAAAGGCAATTCACAAACACATTTTCCCTTGGACAGCAGGATGCAACTATATTCGGATAAACATTAGGACAGTAAGGAGAGTAGCCCGGACTGCAGTTATGTGACCGGTACATGACTCAACCATCTGCCAGTGTAAAACAAAAGCCATATCTATAATGACTAATCTGCCCAAATCTCTCCGACATGAGCTGTGCCGTGGTTTAACACATTGCCATCTTATCTAGGATTAACAGTGTGCTGTGCCACCAATCGATGCACCGTCAACAGCGAGCGAGTCGGGTTATGGGAATTAAATGCCCTCTCCGTGACACAAGGCGTGGCTGACTGTTCTTCTCACACAATCACACACGCAATGTGTCATACAGACCAGAAGAACAGACAGAAACACAGAACGCAATCAAAGAAGGATAACGGCGAAAGAAAGCCAAGGAGAGAGAGTGTTATTATGAGCGCAAAGAGGATCTGTTCATGTGACTGGTGCGTGGCCAGCACATGTGAGCCGTGTATGAAAATAACACAGAGCTCTTCCGTTACAACACGCAGCCTAGCGCTTCCAAAAGCCTCGTATTGTCTAAAGCTCATGTAATAGTGGGTTGTGGAGCAGTAGCTCCATGCTGTCTCATCACACAATGGGATTGAGAGTTTGAGAAAGGTCTCCGTTTTTGTGCGCGTTGACTCCATTTTGGTGTTTTTTTTTTTTTAACCCCCGATCTACCGGTAATCCCCATCTATCACATGTGTATGATCACCCCTGAACGATAATTCATTTTCCCTGGTTGAAGAAAAAGATATCTAAGCATTTGTGTCTTAAAAAAAATCAAATGTGAAACATTTATGTCGAACCTTTTCAGGATTTTTTTTTTTGATGTACAAGCTTCAGCAGCTTTTTTGCACCACTGAGCATTTTGGTGGAATGTGAAAAAGAGGACATAAATATACAGTGGACCCTCGGCTCACAAACGCGTCGGATGGTGAACAAATAGACGTCCAGATTAAATTCCTGAACAGATTTTGTACCAACCGACGAACAATTCCTTGACTGAGGTACAAGAAGCCAACCCACGCTTCATGGCGCAAATGTTAAGTTCCGGTCAAGCACTCGTGGTGTGAACGTGTTCAATGCATTTTTTTTGTTGTGTTTCTCTGCATCTTTGCTCTATAAGCTTCATTATGGGTCCCAAGAAAGTGGAAATGGTAGTGAGAGTAAGAAGCCTAAGTGTATAACAGTTGAAATAAAGAAAGAAAGAATCACAAAACATGAGAAGCGCCACCATATCCCTCCACCACCGTCCACCTACGCCAGGAACTATGTATTCACCGCAAAGGGAACATGCATTAAAATCATCTGTTTATTTCATTTAGGTTTATTTTTCTATAATTAAGGTGATTTTGAATTTTATTCTATGTTTCACTGCCACACATAAACCCATAATACACTTTAAAAACATGTTTTTGAGGGCTGAAACACATCAATTGCATTTACATTCATTTCAATGGGAAAAACTGATTCGGGTCACGAACAAATCGGGTCACAAACAGAGTCTCGGAACAAATCAAGTTCGTGAGTCGAGGTCCCACTGTATATAGCTGCAATTAGCGATTAAAGGGGCCAAGCATTTTTTTTGGCCTCACCACTATGCAACATAGCAACGAACCCATAGGGACCATCGACACTGAGCAACACATCAAGGACGAAACGTTCTACATGCCACAAATCCGAGAAACAACTTTTGTTTGGATTGCTCTCACAACGTGGTGTTTCAGATGTTTATTTTTATTTATTAGTTTACTTATTTTCCACCATTTAAAAATAAACGAATAACCAAAAAACAAACAAAAAACAAACAAAAAAAAAAACATTTGAAACATTTTTTCTGCTGGTAGTAGGAAAAAAGTTTCAAATAATTTTTTGTTTTTCTTTTTTTTTTTTTTTTGGAAATGCAGTGCACGGTATCCGAGGAACGTAGAATCCAGATTCTATGACGGCATTATTATTATTGCAAAACATGTCCAAATTTGCCCTGTCGGTGGTGCAAGAGTGACTGAACACAGTGTGTAGTAATGTACACTATGAAGGTAGCAAAGACTGTCCATCACTGTGACAAATTTCATAAACGGCGTAAAAAGCATGCTACCATGTGGATGACGAAAACGTACAATTCCAACACGGTGCCTACCCAGCCAGTGTTGGTGCTTGGTCCCCTAATAAACACTTCATAACAGTACAGTATTGGAGACACGAGAGCAGGCCTTAATAAAGATCATCGTTACCGGAGTGTAACTGTCCGAGTCTGAAACACACCCGCTACAGACACAGTAAATAGGGATTGGGTTGAAATCTAACAAGCACAGGCAGCCTAGCATTATTAAATCACTTCTTCCAGTTCCCACTGATCGCTATAACCCTCGGGCCTGAGGTCGTACTGTACAAGTGAGTCCAACGGCAAACCATTTTATGCGTCCGCCGAGCGAGGAGGTCACAGACAAAAGGCTTCCACATATGAGGATTTAGCGTTCCTCACAAACAGCTGCGCGGAGCACAGGCCTGGCTCCAATGACGAGGATAAACAAACTCGTGCACAATGAGAGGCTGTGAGCAATGGCCACTGCCTGACCTTGAGACCGAATCTGGGATCGTACTGTTCTTCCAGTTAAAGCATAAACACACCCCGGCTAAAGAGACCCAACTGGTATGGAAGTTCCAGTTGTGGACTAAATACAGCTCGTGTGGGTTTTTGTTGATTTTCTGGGCCTCTCGACAGAAATGGATCTGGTGGCATAACACACACAACATCAGAACGGAAAGAGCCAAATAAAAGCCAGCTGTGATGAAGGGACCTGGTGGAGAAGGAGAAACGGGTGGGTTGTTTGATCTGCACCATCCCCTTCCCCCTCTTCCCCTGGGCTTTTAGCACGGGCGGGACAAAGCAGCCTTGGGCTGTAAAAGCTGCCTGCCTGTGATTGGTGCTATTAAAAAGCCAGCTGTGCAGCTGGCAGTGAAGGATCATCTGCACTCTCTTTATCCTGCCACCCAGCTCTTTCTCTACAGCACGCCAGTCAGACTGCAGTCCTGCAGGGTCACAGCCATGCACCCTACCTCATTTAGCACACCTGATTCGACTCGCCAAACAATTACCGAGTAAATCCTGTGTTCATGAGGAAAACTGAGTCTCCAGCACCTCCACTTGACACTCCAGCTCTTAAGAAAAACACATGGTGGATACACACGCACACACACGCACACGCACACGCGACTAGCAAGCTTGATGCTATTAGTTCATATGCATGACAGAGTAGCTAGACATGGTGAACCGGTATCGCCAGAACCTGAAAAACCACTCCAATGCAGACAATAGTCTGAATGAATCAAGCCAACGCCGCAATTTTCTTTCCTGGTACAGAGGGAATGTGTGCGGTTAATGTGTCATTACCCGACATATAAATAGAGCAGGGCATGGATTACGCTGACAGGCGTTATTGACAACCAGCTCGTGAGCTAATGTCGAAGAAGGGATGGGCTCGATTTCCTCCAGAACATGGCGGACGTCTTACACTAATGAAAAACATTAATCTAGCTCCTGTTCACACCGACAAGAATGACGGAAAATAACACTCGGATAAGGCTGGCGCTTGGATTCAAGGCCGCTACGTCGCCAGAGGGAAGGTTTGAACCTAAATTGCTATGCAGTTTTCCTCAAGTCGCCGGAAACCTGCCGCAATATATCCGAGCGGCTTTTTCTGTGAATCGAATGCTGAATTTTTCATTTCTAGCTAAAATTTTTTTTTTTCTAACCAGTGTTTCCTCTGGACTGAGAGCTGACTCATTACTGTGTGAGCAAACCTGAGAGGCTTTCTAATGCACTTTGTAAAAATAAATAATGAGCAGGTTTTTTGAGGAGTTTGACGTCTGGCTATACAGTTTAAACATTAGACTTCGTCATATACTATATGGCCAAAAGTATCTGTACGCCCTACCACCAAGCCCGCACCCGATTCTTCCCCAAAGGTGAAAGCTCATAATTGTCCTCTCTGTATGCTGTAGCATTAAGATTTCGCTCCCCTGAAACCTGTCCCAGCATGATGACGCCCCTGTGCACAATGAGAGCTCTATGAAGACATGTTTTGCCCAAACTGGACTAGAAGAACTGGAGTGTCCTGCACAGAACAGCTTTGGGATGAATTGGAACACAGACTGCATCCCAGGCCTCCTCATATGACCTTACTAAATGCTCTTATAGCTGAATGAGCACAAATCTAGCAGAAATCCTTCCGAAAAGGGCATAGATTATTATAACCACAGCAAAGACTTGACGAAATCTGGACGAAACGAGATCTTGAACACAAGGGGCATGAGGGGGTAGGTGTCCACAAACTTTTGGCCATACTATATAATACTGAAGTCATTTTAAGCAACTTTTAGAACAGTATAAATATGAACATAGACTTATTATCTTGCACATTTATTTAAAAATGCAGACGAAAGACACACAGAAGCTTGGAAATGTAACTTGCAGTCAGTGTATAGCTGCTGAGTGTGGTTTGATGCCTCCTTTACAGTTGTTTATCAGCGTTTAACTGCGCTAACAAAACCGCCCAAAATGGTGTGAATCGGCTTTCCACTCGTTGAGCACTTTGAATTACTGTCCGGTAGTAAATATTAGTGGTCTAACCAGTAATTAAGACAGGATTCTCCTTCGAGTCTGCGAGATGCTCGCTTCGTGCTTCGACAATGAAAAATGGGGAGAAGGCGCCGTGTTCGTTTTCGCTCCACCGAACGAAAGCTCCCTTTCACGCTGCGTGAGAGCGATCATCCCAAACACGGGCGGTCCTAGCCTTCCATTAAAATCACCCGCGCTGGCTGATGAAAATAATGGGTTTTCATGCCACGGTTTTGAGGCTGATAAACGGGCGCATTGTTCCTCGCAGGAATGATTTTGTCTCTCGTAACAGAGTGACATGCGTGGCGCTTAATCTAGCAGGCGCTACGGCAGGCCTGTGTAAACGACGCAGGGGGTGCGTCACAGAGGGTGTGAGCTTGTGCGCCTCCATCACAGATAGAGCGTGATCCTGGGGCTGTGAGGGCGCGAGAGAAAGGGACAGACAGAGGGGGTTACAATTAAGCCATTGATGGTTTTAGTCATGAATCAAGTGAACAGTGTGAGAAGATTTACACTGGGTCGTTAGCATATGTACAGCTAAGGAAGCAGGAGGACGAGTGGCTTCCTCAAACCTGTACTCAAAACTAGCCTAAAATCATTCCCGTTACAGTCGTCTACTGCTGTCTTATTACAAGTACGCAGCGAGAGTCGCAGATCACGTCTGTGTGCATCTGCAACTGGACGGTCTGTTCTCCGTGCAAGTGTGTAAACGTGGCGCTGGAAGGGCAAGACGTTCACAAGACGGTAAGGGGGGGACGGATGGAAGCGCTGGCTGCAAACAAATCACAGAGGGACACACGGGCAAATGAAGACGTGAGGAGGAGCGTGGGAGGGGCGAAAGAAGCCCAGGGCAGGACGTAAATATCCCAGGCAGGAGGCCAAACGCAAAAGCTCTTTAATGGGGCTGGAGGAGAATGACAGCCACGGCTGCCCCTGGCCTGCTATTCCCAGGTCACAGTCTGTCAATAGATCTGGGCGGTGCGGTCAGGACAGAGAGGAGAGGAACAATCGGGCTGTTCAGTTCAGGGGAGGAGGGAAAGCATATATCAAAGGACGGTGCAGACAAAGGCCAAAGCGTGCCAGAGAGCGGAGAGCCTCACTGCTGAGTAAGGCCAATCCGCCGGCAGTAAAAGTCCGCATTCTACTGAAACAGCAGCCATAAATAATGATGCCGTGAATGCAGCTGTGTAAGGGAAACGAAGGGAGGGGCGGCAAGAGACAAAACAAATAAAAGAGAAACTTCGGAGGATAGAAGAGACACATAGGACAGAGAGCAGCAATGAAAATGGGACAGAGAGAGAGACGAAACTGCAGTCTCCCTTAGGCCACACGTCGGCCGGACGTGTGAGCGGCGGGTAATTACCGTTTCATCAGGAGTCGGCTGTGGTAATTAGGGAAACGCTCCATGATGACTGAATGATGTTTCATAAAGCTGCAACAGTGGAAGTCGGTGGACTCCAGAGACACACAGCACCATGTGGTTTGAGGTTGTACAGTGCAGCGAGAACAGATTTCCAAACAAACCGCCTCAAAAGACCTCCTTAATTTCCGAGACGTTCTTCAGCTGATCCAAAGATCACGTGCGTGTTCGGTTTCCAGTTGTGTTGTTCGTGTCTTTGCTTGTGCTTGGGGAAACGGAGGAATGAACACGTTTATGGAGCTGGAACACGCAAGAAGGCTTTAAAAACGGTACGGTACTCATGTGCGTGAAACTATGACAATAACATCCACGTATACGCCGCAAAACAGCGTGCAGAAATCTTCGGTTTGGAGTCGTTCTGAGCTACAGTGTGTCCTCCACAGGTGCGCTTAGGTGTCCAAGTCAAACAAACGCGTTAAGGTTTTTCATTTATTTTATCACTTTCTAGGATCTCAGAATAATAAGGACGAAATTAATGCTACAAAGCATTAATTGACGCATATGGCATTATGGAGTGACCAACAAGTGTTCAACAAACCAAACCTTTTGTCATTTATGTTCCTTGCAGTATTCCTGATTAAGCTTTGCGCGATCTTGTCATCAAGCAACTTCCTACTGTTATATACTAGTTCATAATATATGCTAGTTATACGCATACAAGTCTGATTACAGAAATATTTCAGAATAATTAAACCCCTTCATTAGCCTTCGTTCGGTCTGGAGCTCCACTTGAGCCCATTTTACAGCAGACCACAGCAGTTTCACTGAGTGGCTTTTACACCAGACGCTGGAAGCTAGCAGAAGCAGAGAAGCTGTTTAAAATAATAAGTATGTTTGTGTAGCAAGGTCATGGTTTCTACCAAGACGTACGTCAAGATACTATATTTGGAAAAGTACGCCCATAATATGAAAGACTCGGATGAGAAACCAGGAAAGCAAAATGTTTGGATTTACAAACTTCACATGATGGTGCACAGTGATGATTCAGGTTCATAATATTTACAGACATTTGCTTTATATTTATGAAAATACTACATGAACATTTTTCCGACTTTTATGGAAAAGCCAATGCTTAAAATGCATTTGGATTCCAAAAGAAAGAAACTTTATACATCACAGTTTGTCTTGAAACCAAGCCCATCTCATTTCGCCTTCTTCCGCACATCCACTTGGTATTTTGGCTGCATAAGTGCATTCACACTGATGATTACGGCAACACGCAGTGCCCCAGGAGTACCCGGATGGTGTATGCACGACGACTGGCGGTAGCACAAAGTGTGAAATTCTTACGAGCGGCAAGTGTGAAATTCTGGACAGTGGTTGCCATCTTGTCTGGGTAGCCAAAGGGGCGTGGCTAACAATCTATTTTAAAGGTGTGAAAATGGCAGCAGAGGAAGCTGCACTGATTGGAACAGTTGTGAACACCGCGACATGCAAACATAAGCTATAACACTGTTGTCAGCTACGTTCATCACCTTAAGGTAGCATTCAGCGGAGATGATGCGACGATCGCGGCAAATTTGCTTCGATCACCGTTTTCGGTAGGTGCACAACTTGCGCCGTTCGATTTTAGATCACACGACCCTGTCCAAATTCACTCCCTATGCAAGTAAGTACACAGAATCCACAAGGTACTACATGGCGGTGTACTAGAGCAAGTATCTGGATTGATTAGGTGGATTGGCTACCCTAAATTGTCCGTAGGTGTGTGTGTGAACCCAAGTCCTGAGTTAGGGGAGGGTTGGGCGTGGGGCTAGCGACCTCACCCTGTAGAATGCACTTAGCTACTTCGTTCAGAGGTCCGTACCAGAGGACATGCAGCGATGCAACGGTCGAACGCCTATGCGATCAGATGATGATGATGATAATTTTAACTGGTGGAATATAAGAGGACATTAAAGCAGCCACGTCACTGTTTACAACCGGTCTTCAAAGAGAAACGCTGCCAGGTATTACAACAGGCAGAGTGTTCAGGACTTCAAAATTCCTTATTACACATTTCTAAGTAACAGCACAAAACTGTCTGTGCCTACACAACAAGTTCACGGGGTGTAGCTAGATGATGAGGTGTTCTGGGTTCTTCTAGTGGTGTTACCATGTGTGTGTGTGTACGAGAGAGAGAGAGAGAGAGAATGGGTAATGTTTTGTTTTGGCCTCTTATCTTCTGTGCCTGGGCCAGATGGCGCTGTACTACACGCCGTTACATAATCAAAACCACACACAACCTCAGCAACAAGCCACTAAGAGCACAGTTTAACTTTTACCACTTCTCTCTCTCTCTCTCACCTCCAGTCACATCTTTCAGCTGGAGTTGCACCCTCTGTTATTTTCCCCAAACTGCACAGTGGGGCTTACCAACGCTCCAAACAAACCGACTTTGTCACACGCATCAAGGCATTGATCTAAAAGAACCTCAAATCATCCAAAAAAGAAAGCCACATTATTTCCGAGCTTTTGTGGCGCCTGATAATGCGGGCCCAGCTGCGGCTCCCTGCACTCCAGTGTGCAAACTCCACAGAGAACAAGAGAGATGAAAAGAAACGCAGACAGACATGAAGCAGAAAGGGAAAGGGTTAGAATGGTGGAGGGGAGGTGCGCAGTCACTCACCAGAGCAGGCCACTGGATCTGTTTGGCACGGGTGCCCTGCAGCTGCGAGCCTTCTTTCCTCTTAACCCAGACGAGCTGCTGCTCCAGAAGAAAGATCTGGAAGTCCTCGTACACCTTCACCCACTCGCGCTTCTCCCACTCCAGGTCATCGAACTCCACGTATACCTGAGGAAGGAGAAAGAGAAAGCATCCCACTGTTACTCTCTTCCCACTTCGAACACAGCTGCAAGTCATGAAAACGGTCCTTGTTCCTCCACCAGGTCTATTTTAGGTGCTGGGAAAAGAGCAGTTGTCTTAGTTTGCAGCGTATGAGCCAAGTTTACAAAGCTGGTAAAGGGGGGTTACAGATCTCCCGATTCTCAAAGCAGAGACGGGGAGAGGGGGAGAAAGAGGAAAAAGAAAAAACATACAAAAAAAAAACCCAACCCCGAACAAAAAACAGAGTGAAAGGGCTTGAAGGAGAACGAGTGCTTCTGGAGCCTGAGTCACAGTTTGCAGCTCAACATACTTGTTTGGAGCTGGACAAATGGAAAGAGGTTTGGTGAGAAAGGAGGGAGAAATGAGGCATGAACACTGCTACGGCACATATTTTCAGAAAGAAATTGCTCCTTGTGGGCGACACGCATTAACGATTAGCTAAAACTCTGAACGCTGTGGACCGAGAGCTATTTTCATTCTTTGGGAAGCGGACAAGAATCCAAAGCTGGCAAGTGCTTCTGACGCAAAAACGACTCTTTCTTTAGCAACCGACGACAACGTGCCGGCCGAACGAGGAATCATGCAATTCAGACAAACAGTTCTTCAGCAGAGTGCTCTGTCCAAGCGGTTTATGGCCTTATATATAAACCCTGCTCTCATGCGTGACTAACACACCGAGGTCAACGAGTACAACTGGTAACGAATCCAGCCTTTCTCCCCCCGATCTACGCTATTTCATCATGGCATTAATTGGGGGGAGCTTGTTAAAAATAAAATTTAATAAATAAATAAATACATATATACAGTGGACCCTCGGCTTGCGAATGCATTGGATGGCGAACAAATCGACGTACAAACTAAATTCCTGAACAGATTTTCTACCGACCAATGAACAAATCCTCGACGGACGTACAGACAGCCAACCCACGCTTCACGGCACAAACATTCAGTTTCGATCAAGCACTCGCGGTGTGAACACGTTCAACGCATTTTTCCATTGTGTTTCGCTGCATCTTTGCTCTATAAGCCTTCATTATGGGTTCCAAGAAAGTGGAAATGGTAGTGAGAGTAAGAAGCCTAAGCGTATAACAGTTGAAATAAGGAAAGAAATGATCGCAAAACATGAGAACTGCCACCATATCCCTCCGCCACCGTCCACCTACGCCAGCAACTACGTATCCACTGCAAAGGGAATGTGCATTAAAATAATCTGTTTATTTTATTTAGGTTTATTTTGCAAACCTGCTTTATGGTCATTCCTGTGGTGTGTAAACTGCGTAAAGTAAAATGAGGGAACCTCCTTGTTCAGCACATGGGCAATGATGCCCTGGATGCAGGAGTAGATGCCATGCTGGCTAACAGACGGTGCTTGCATAATGTGGATTCGACCCAAAAATGATTCAACAAGCCTGCTGTGTTTTTAATCACTCATTGCCTTTTGGAGCCTCCCACTCACTCCTTACAAAAGTGTGTGTGTGTGAGAGAGAGAGAGAGAGAGAGAGAGAGAGAGAGAACACAAGAGTGTGATTGAGGGGAACAGGTGAGGAGCAGTCTTGTCAGGACAGATATCAGATGGACACCCTGTCCCTCCTTCTCTTTTTCCCTTCACTACAGCAGTCACATAACCCTCACCTTTCCCTCTATAACCGTGCTGTGCACTGTACACCTTTCAGTGTTCTCATATCTTATCTGAACTCCTATGTAAAAGTACATCACAGAACACATAACCGACACCCAGCAGTTCATGAGTTGCTGCTGCACCACATGGACACTTTACTGCAATTACACATTTTTTACACAAGAACTTTAACCTCAGTGATGACGTTACGTATAAAACACCACTCTGATGAAACACTGAAGCGTGTTTGGGTGCAAACTCCACTTGTATCGGATACATGAGCTAAACACAACGACCTTGGAGACAACATGAGACAAATCATAATACATTCAGCTCCTGTAATAAAACATTGCATTTCTGGCAGGATGTAATGCATGTCTGGACTTTTTTTTTTTTTTTTAATCCTTAGGGTTTAATTGGATTAAGGGGAAGAATAGCCATTTATAAACAAATGTGATGTCAGACATGAATATAGTCAATTATAGAGGATTATTATTATATTATTTTTCTCCAGCTGTGTAAGCTGCTAAAATCAGATGAGGTGAGCAAATAAAAAAACAAAACAAAACAGTAATTAATCAATAATTTAAATGCTTGATAGATAAATCCCACACAATATGACTATAAAGGTAGAAAAGGTCACTTTTTAGCGTTTCAGGATGTCCTTCAAAACTTAAAGCAGTTAAATCTAGACCCAAGTGGACATTTAATTTTTTTTTAACGATTAAGCTGGCATAGTCAAGAAACTGACCATTACTTTTCCCCTCATTACCTTTCCCTACTTTTGCCTCCCTCTCTCTCTCTCTCTCTCTCTCTCTCTCTCTCCTGTAGTAGTACATGTGACTTGCCCCCAACCACCCCCACCCCAACATGTCAGATGGCAGAAATTTGGCTCTTTTTCCCTCGTGAAACCGCGCTGGCTTCTCTCTCTTGCCCATTCCCTCTCTCTGTCTCACATAGTAAAAAAATCACTCTCATTAAAAGTTAACCCGCGGTACGAAGGTCGGAGAAACGAGGAGATGGTGTGTGTTTGTACTGTGTATCCTGTCGTATAAAGCTGACCCAGACGCGCGCGCGCACACACACACACACACACACACACACACACACACACACACACACACACATACACACACACAGCGCCCATGCCAGGT
>JAQMCW010000006.1:5026310-5051538 GCA_030068335.1 Chrysichthys cranchii
ATTGCCACACATAAACCCATAATACACTTTAAAAACATGTTTTGAGGCTGAAACACATTCATTGGATTTACATTCATCTCAGTGGGAAACATTGATTCGGGTCACGAACAGAGTCTCGGAACGAATTAAGCTCATTAGTCGAGGTCCCACCATATAATCAAACTAATTTCTGTACCGCTTTATTTCTATACGCAACCCTGTATAGACCGTTTCTCTCAGAGCGTTAGCTAGCCTTGCTCTCATAATGCCTTTTACGCATCATAGGAATGTTTTCAAATATTGCAGTCATTAAATATGTGTTATATTACACACTGCTGTGCTCCAGTATCCATCCTAAACCTCTTACTGGTGACACATCGGGATATTTTAGTGATGCACTCTGGGCAACAATATAACGAACTACACTGTATCTAACTAGATCTTTAGAAATACATGTGTTTCAGTTATGTGGCTGAAATGAGGTCTGGGTCCTGTATGCAATGTTACGCAGGGCACACAGCCTTCCTCGTTATCTCGCACAGTGCGCTCTGAGGTGTGGATATGCAGTTCATCCTTGACTATATTTATCTTCTGGCAGGCTGAGCTATTTCTACAATGGAGAACATGAAAGCTGTAGTGCTTTACAGAGCTTTATGCAACATCACAAATACCACTACGGAGAGTTACGCAAGGCCTGACTGTCATGCAAAGATCATTTATAGGTGGATAATCGTATTACAGTGATGTCTCGGATTGTACCGCCTACTGCATGTAGAGTTTATTCGATCCACTGTGTGCATCATCGATCCTTTAGCGCCGGTTCAGAGTAATCAGACAAAAAGTAGCTCAGTGCAGAATCTCAATCATTTAGGGCACATGGCCATTAGCGCATCGAGCGACCATATAGAATTTTATATGTTGTTAAAATGACGCATGTTTAAGAGTGTAGGACGTGTTTATAAGAGTGTGGGAAAGGTTAAGAGAGTGGAAATGTCTTAAGCCTTAAGATATATATAAATAATAAAATAAATGTGATGGCGCTACTTTGCGAATTTCACCTATCGCGGGAGGGCTCCGGAAAGTAGCCCCCGCGATAGGCGGGGGTTCACTGTATCGCAGTTTGATTGATATTTTGTACTAAAGGACTACATCGCAACAGCTACGGCTCATGATCGGCGCATGATGGACCACGTGAGGAAAAACGTCCTATGTAAAGGAAACTTTGTCCTTCTCGAAAGAAATGCATTTATAGCTGTTACGCATTTTCGGTTATCACGTAACGCTACGTCCATACTTCTTGTTGTGACTGCTACATCTTCGGTAGTTTAGAAAGTCAAACATGGTGAATTTATGTGCAAAATAAGCCATGATCAACTACTGCAACCGGCTGCTGGATTTAATTTAAGACGGTCGTTAAATCTTTGCGAATTGCTCACAGACGTGTTACTCAATAAACAGCAAACACAAGCCGGGCCATTTCAGAATTTTTCGGAGCTACACACTTCGCATTGCCAAGACAGGAACGCAGTGGCTTGGCTTAATGGGGACAGACATCTGGGCAAAGCATGTCCAGCCAAGAGCTCCAAACGCAAACAACTAAAGCGGCCAATGGAAAATTTATTTCCACGTTGCCACTAAAAATAAACCGAACCCACGTGATTAACAACCGATTTCATCCCCGTGAACACGCAGGGCCTTAACCCAATGAATTATACAAATCTCGGGTGTGATTATAGTGCTGGCGTGGCATGTTATTTTTATCAACAGAACATTGTGCTTCAACAAATTGATGTCTTTGACAATGTGACTCTATAAACAATGTCTCTGAGTGGAACAAATAATGACCTGCAAGGGGGGGGAAGAAAAAAAAAAAAAAAAAAAAAAAAAAAAAAAAAAAAAAAAAAAAAAAAAAAAAAAAAGGGACTTCACTTCTCATTAGCGTTTCTTAACAAACCAACGGTCGTCTTTTATTCAGGTTTTTTTTTGTCTGAGGGTTCTTTCATGTCTGCGGCATACCCTATATGCCTCTCCATCTCGACTGGGTAGCGCCAACGGTCAGAGTCCAGAGTCCAGTATTAAGCTGCCTTCTGTCACTGCGTTTCACTGCGCTCCTCTTGGGCATGGCTTAACGCGTGGTGATGGGATTTTCCAGCAAGGCAGAGCCAACGAGCTCAGCTCACCAAAATCCAACATTCCATTATCGTTCTGTCGCATTCCATGAGGACACGAAAGCGGGAAGGTGGGGTGTTTCCACAGAGCTGGACTTCCAGGGTGGGTAACAAAAATCAAAACGCTTGGGGCTTTCGTGGTCAACATCTAGTCATAAAAACACACGTGGGACTGCTAGGTAGAAACCTCCACCCAAAATGTTGATCGTATACGTCGGTATCGACCCGGAAGCTAACGAACAAAGAAGGAAAAAAAAGTGTGAGACAGAAAGGAGTCTGAGAAGGAAAGCAAGGGGAGAGGAGGAAAACATCTTTCATATAAAAGGTCAAGAGAGCAATATAACACTGGGACGAGAGAGGGAGTGAGAACAGGAAGCCCCTGGGAGCCCTGATCTACGGCCGTGTCGAGACCGGGGAGGCCTCTTGCCTCTATATGTGAGCACAGGAACTTTAAAATTACCCCTGGTCCTACACATCTACAGGAAAACAACCCCCATTCAAACCTCTTCTCCTTTAGCACAAAGTAATGCGGATATGACCGCACTCGTATAGTCTCAGGCTGCTCATTCTCACGGAGGCCGGTTTATCTAGCTCATCACTTCGCGGTGTTGTGGACTTTTTCAGCGGGTCGCCCACGCTTGGCTCACGCTCGGGGCAGGCCCCCGGTTTCAGGACCTCGGGGGAGCAGCCGGACGAGAACTGGGGATTGCAAAAGCAAACAGAAGTTCCAGATGAGCTCCTCTGGCTGGATTTCAGCGCGAGCCTACAAAAATATCGTCCTCCTTTTTTTTTACCCTTGCCTTCCTCAGAGCCATGGAAATCACTCAATCTTCATCTAGGAGGGGAGAGACAGCTAAAGCCGAGGCCTCCGTTTAATAACAGAAAGGACGTTTAGAAGCTATAGGGGAAGAACGTACTGAAATATTTGGTGAGCGGTATGTGATGAGAATCTTTATAGGTGTTCAAACGCTCAAAAGCCCAAAATATTACATCATCCACGGTTCCCGACTGACACCCGCTGCAGGAAACGGACGTGCATTCGTGTTGTTTTCCGTCTTAATTTCAGTTATAGCTTTTCTGACAGGAGATATTTTTGTCTTTACTACCGCTGCTTTGAACGTGGCACTGAAACCACTTTTGGAAGCGCCCACACCACAGAGCAAAACAAAAACTTAGGATAAGAATTTTTCTTGCTAGACAGTCGGATCAATGCTTGAACACGTCAATAAATAAATAAATAAATAAATTTAAAAAAAGAAAGAAGGAAAAATAAATAATTAAGCATCACCCTGGCTGTCCGTCATGACGCTTTCCAGTTTGCGTCTTCATTTCTGGTTTGTGGGAAATGAACTTGAACCAAATGAACAGCCAAACCAAAGCTTCATCTTTAAATCCGACACGAATCTGGGACTGTGAGTTCTGGCCCAACGACACCGCACATTACCATTACAGAAGTGTTTACCTTCCTCGATGTGTGCAGTGCTGAAACGAGTGCTAAAGCAACCATAAAAAATTTAAAAATAACTTAGAAATAGTAAGAGATCAAAAAGCACACGTTATGGCAAAACTGACGATGTTGGTATCACAATATAATCTACAGGACACTGCAAAAATAAACATTAAAATGAAATTTAAAAAAAAAAAAAAAAAAAAAAAAAAAAAAAAAAGGGTGTTTTGGAAGCTTTCAGTCCAACTCTCTTGGCATGTTATGTGTAATAAATATCTTTTTTTTTTTTTTTTTTTTTGCTTTTGTATGTTTATTTATTTGTTTGTTTGGGGGAGTAAAAGATTTTTGTGGCAATTTTCACTCGTCCAGTTTTCAGACACTCTGGAGAACATTTGTCCCGCTCCCTCGTAAACACTCTGAGCGGATCACGTTACAAAAACAGGTCGTTAACACCAACCGTGGTGCACTTCATCTAGTTCATGCAGCTTCTCGCACGAGATTCGCTTTCCGAACCATTTCGCGTGTGTCGCTCGTTCCCGTTCTAAAATCTTGATCCCGGCTCAAACTGAGCCGTCAAGAATTCACTGCGTCGTGTTCAAAGCAAGTCTCATTTCCTTTCTCCCATGTGGGAAGCCTAATGTCCATTTTAGCACTCCACAATGCTTTTCAATTTACACCAGGCACATCAAGTAGACAGCGAGTGCAGAATTCATTTCTGTGCTTTCCTGCATTAAATATAATAGCATATAATAACATAATGGTGAATACAACATGCTGTACCAATCCCTTGTGATTACCATAAACATCCATTTCCTCCGCATATGATGGCCATGTTGTTCATTTAACAAGATCCTACACTGTGCGTCAGTTACAACTGTTACAGGCTGAACTGGAGCTTTTGATTTTGGTTATACGCTGCGTAATACAGCAGGAGTATTATATTCCAGGTCGTTTCTAGCTAGGCATCACATCAGGCACGCACGCACGCACGCACGCACGCACGCACGCACGCACGCAGCGCACAATTAAAACCCTGAGTGTTTAAAAAAATAATAATAATAAATAAATAAAAATAATTCATACTTGGTGTGCGCATCAACTCTACCAACATATTCAGCATAAAACTCCACACCAATGGACATGGGTGCGAGATGAATCAAATTCACTTAGTTCAAAAGAACACTCAGGAGATTGGAAGAGGACATTTCATCTACGTTCAACATGTTCAACCCTACGCGTATGCCCACATCTTGGAAATCATGGTCCACTGAAACACAAGAGCAGAGTAAAACTGGGGTCATATGGAAGATTTAACAATGCGAACAACAAGCTAAGTTAGTTTGGTAAGGCTAGCTGTTCGCGCAATTTCACGGAACAGACTTTCCCTCCAAAAACAAGTCACTCCAGAACCAAGCAAGATTCCCATCGAGTGAAAATCGACCATCATTGCTACTTGAAATACAGTAGCCTTTCCTGACACATTGGACAAACCACATAGGAAAACAAAACCTTCTGCAGCAATCTGCAGCCCAAGGTCGAGTGGATGGAAACCTCTACTCTTGGATAATAAATATGACGCTCGGAGTGGACACTCGGCTCGAGAACGCATCTGATGGCGAACAAATCAATGCGCGAACTAAATTCCCAAACAAATTTAGTATCAACTGACAAACAAAGCCTCAGACTGACGTACACATACAGCCAACCCACGCTTCACGGCACCAACATTCAGTTCCAGTCAAGCACTCGTGGTGTGAACGTGTTCAATGCATTTTTTTGTTGTGTTTCTCTGCATTTCTGCTCTATAAGCTTCATTACGGGTCCCAAGGAATGGAAAAGTGGAAATGGTAGTGAGAGTAAGAAACCTAAGTGTATAACAGTTGAAATAAAGAAATAACTGCAAAACACGAGAACCGCCACCATATCCTTCTGCCACCCTCCACCTACGCCAGCAACTACATACCTTCACGGTGGATAACGTGTATTAAAGTCATCTGTTGATTTCAATTAGATTTATTTTTCTATAATTAAAGTTACTTTAATTGTATTCTATGATTTATTGCCACACAAACACATAACACACTTTAAAAACATGTTTTTGTGGGCTGAAACATATTCATTGTATTTACATTCATTTCAAGGGGAAAAACTGATTCGGGTCGCGAACAGAGACTCAGAACGAATAGAGTTCATGAGCCGCGGTTCCACTGTATTTATCCGGTTTGCTAAGCTTCTGGATTAAGGGTTTCCACAAAAGCTACTGACTGTAGAAATCAGCCAAGCCCTGCCCTCTGACATCATCTTTCTAAAGGAAATCTGTCAAGGTACAGAACCAAACCACAGCTCTCGAGGTGTTTCTTGGGGGTCCTCAATTTGTTTAATCAGATTTCTTCTGCTCCTCAAGCCATAACCAGCATTCTCTGCCATTTTATTTATAATAAGTAAATAAATAAACAAACATTTAAAATAAAAAAAAAAAAGCGAGGGAGAAAGTAAGCGCATCTCTGCATTTCTCAGGTCTCAGCCTCGCCACTCGCACAGTGACCGCACGCTGTTTTCTCTGTGGGCAGTCAGCGTTTTTATATCTGCCCGTTTCTATAGTTAAATCCCAGTCTATGTCGGGCCAGGATTCGTGCTCTAATTTATCCTCTCTCTTTCTTTTCTCAGGGCCTGACTTTCCCTAGGTCCATGCACTCTGATTCCTTGAAGGCTTCAGTCTGAGAAATGCCAACAATGGAGATGCAAACAAGACGTGCTGTGTTCGCGCCAGAACAACGAGGCCCATTTTTTATTCCATATTTTCACAGAATTCTTTTTTTTTTTCTGCTCGACACAGAGAGCAAACGCCAACCACCACCTGCAGGAAAGAAAATTCCAGCAGTATCTGAATTCATCCAGACACTTTGCCCTACACACACGCTGTGGCCTTTTCCTGGTCTGGCAGCCCAGCTAGGGTGAAAGTGGAAGGGAAAACAGAGAGCACACTGTTCATTCCCAAATCCCTCTGCAGGGCAGCCATGTCTGCTCCCATCCCATTAAGCTGCCCTTCAGGGACCTCCATTCACATAAAATTCACAACATCCTGCACCAGTTTCTCTGGCTTGGCTGCCTGGCCTCTGAATGGCATGTCATAACCGAGTCTGTTTGATTATCTGCTTTCTGCTGCGAGCAAAGTCCACATGGCGAAAGCAAACCGTTTATTTGTTTATTTTGCTCAAGACGAAACCGAGCTGCACGCTGGTCTTGCGTGTCCTTTGATCGGCTGGTTGATACGCACATGTGAATTCTTCTGCAATACTCTTATTCGCTCTAATGAACAGGAAGGCTATGAGGTTGAACCCCAGTTGGAAATCCCGACGACAACTCCCAACCTCCCGGGACTGGGCTCGTCCTCGCTCGTACATTCCTACACTTCACAAAAACCAAATGACAACCTAAAGGACACGTCATTGATAGTAAAGAATAACGTGATGCATGAAGATGACCATGAGCGATGTACCGAGGTTGGTTAATCTTGAAAGTTGATATGAAATGAACAAGAGCTCGAGTCGTTACGGTGTCACGAGGTGAGGTGAGGTGAGGTTCAGGGGGTTCGGACGTTGGACTACTGATTGGAAGGTCAGGAGTTCAAATCCAAGCACCGCCAAGCTGCCACTGCTGAGCCCTTGAGCAAGGCCCTTAACCCTCAACTGCTCAGCTGTATAAATGAGATAAAAATGTAAGTCGCTTTGGATAAGGGCGTCTGCAAAATGACTGTACTGTAATGCAATGTAATGACCCAGATAGTCACGGTGTATGATCAGAGTTACCTCACTGTTGTGGACTTTATCTAAATACTGATTACAGTCCTTTTACCCCCCTGCCACACAGCCCGACTCTATTCATCTTATAACAAGAGCATGACAAACACTGACAGTGGGTCTCATTTATCAATCTTTTCAAGTTAAAGATGCATGTAAATGCTTGTGTAAGCCAAACCAACCTGAAACTTTTCCCTGTATTTACAAAGGCTTTGGAAAGGCTGACTTATTTCATACTCTTGTCCATGTTAAACAGCAGTCAAGTGCAATCCTGAAACAACTCATTTGCATTTAGAGACGCCCACAAAATTCCTTAAAAGGTCAAGCGCACAGACAGCCGGTAGAACAAAATGAACAATCAGGGTAAAGGCAGAAAGTGGAAGCGGAAGTCATTTTGACTCACTTCTGTACTAAAACAATCAAAAAAAATCTTAATATAATAATAATAATAGTAATAATTATAATAATAATAACGTAGTGTTAAATACTCGGTCAGCTAGCACATTTGTTTACAGTATAACTAGCCTGTCCACTGTTTATATAGCACCATTATGTAAAAAAAATATATACTCTTGCCAATAATATAAACGCTGTTTCTTCGATGGACTTTAAACTGGATAGTATAAACAAGATACAACACTGCAATAATCCACGCTCAAAACGAAGTTTATATTTTTTGGTCTTATAAATTTTACACTTAGAAGGACACCAACACTTTCCCACATTTATGACATTCACATGAACTGTAAGAATAAAATGTTTTCACATCTGGCTTGATAAACGAGGCAAAGCAGAAAGATATTTTATGGAAAACTCGTTCTCAGAATCAGCTTCCTAAGGTCCTATTCAGACTGGATTAGTTTTACATGAGGAGGTGGGGGTAGGGTAATTATTCCCCGAGTATCTCTGGGATTTTAGCCCTGTCTAGTCTGAATCATGAAATGCATGCTGAATTTCACTTAAAAATAAATAAAATCAATAAATAAAATCCTAGTAGGAATCTTCATATTACCGAAATCCTATCCTGCAGAATGAAGAACCATCACAGCTCGTCTTCTCGTTTCCTTTTGGTTTTTGTAACATTTACAAGAAGAGACTTCGGCACAAAGATTTCGTAACAAGGTTTTCCTTTCACCATTTCCCACGATATTGTGAGTACTGTTGAAACTTCAATCCTCAACACAAAACACAAGTCATTAGCCCGTGCTGCTACACATGAATTTTAGAAATCCGCACAAGCTCCATGTTGTTATTCCCACATTTATAAACATTTATTAATAACGCCCATGTCACAAAATATGGACTAATCCCTGCGTAAAACCATTCCTGGTAATATCCAAGGGCGTATTCAGGGCTCTAAAACAATACTATATTTATCGTCTAGGTGTACATGGTGTTCATGAACCAGCTTGATCCTGGTGTTTCTCTTTAACAAAAAGCACATTTGTGATTCACTGGAGTCCATTTGTTTTCTGGGTCTTTTCCACCGAGACCTGAAGCATTTTCATACCCCTTGGGAAGCCCGCTGGGAGGCGGCTCGTTTAATGAAGAAACCTCTCCACCGAGCACATTTCCTCCAGGCATAAATCGCAGTGCACTGCGAAGCTCGCCCTCAAAATCAGTTCGGTGCTCTGCTCTACTAAAAAAAAAAAAAAAAAAAAAAAAAAAAATACATTTGCATGAGAATATCGGCGAGCGTGGTTTATTCCGTCCATCAGCCGTGCTCGTTTCACACTTCTCTTCCGACCGCCTCGAATGGTCCGCTCATTTGAATACGGCAATGGGTGAGGTTGGGTTTTTTTCCCCCGTCTTTTTTTTTTTTTTTTTTTTTTTTGCAGACTGATGTATTCCTGTGTCGACATAACAAGGAAAAAGCTGTCTGGTAGGCAGATCACGCTGCGCCTTGGCAGAACCTCAAACATCTGCAGAAGGTCAAGTTTCCACTGTATGGAACCAATCAATGGCGCCCATAGAACGGCAAACAAAGAGTGGTGCTTCACACCAGAGCAGGAACCTTGCCCTTGTGTTACAGATTCGCTCTCCCCGAGGCGAGAGAAGCCCTGAGGACTTCAAAAGACTGGAGTGAAGACATGTGCTCGATTGAGCTCGTTTCACAGACGCAGCCAATCGGAGCGCAGGAAACTGCAGGAAGTGCAGCTAGTGTGAATCTGTGTCCAAAAAAACAAAACAAAAAAAAAAAAACAAAAAAACAGTATTATCGAGTGGGGAGATTTCTCTAAGAAAGAACATACAGATCTCCGTCTTAACATTAGCAGTGGAGATGTCTTGAGATTCCTCCTGACAGATCGCTGGGGTGATAAATAGACCCAGATCATTCCTAGACAATCCGCTGTTTGGAATAATTGCGCTCGAATTTCCCTGGAGGTTTTCCCTTGGTCCAAAGTGCAGTGGCTACATCACATGGCTCACATGCCGGAATAGAATACAGACATGCCCGCATGTGTGCGCGCGGAGGCTGTTTCAGCTCCCAGTCGTGTACATGTCTCCCACTGGGCCTCTCTTTCAAGGTGTGTCGCACAGCCATAACTCAGTCACACACTCGCTGGTGTTGCTTTCTTAGCCTCGGGCACAGCAAAAGGAATTAAACAGAGGCGCTCGACAGCCCTTCTGAGATCCTGCTAAACAGCCAGGCAGCCATGACAATGTGACAAAGAGACAAAACAAGCCCTCTTTCTCTCCCTCTCTCTCGTTTGTTTTCCAGATGTGCTTCTCACGCATTCCCGCCTAAACTCAGCAGATGCTTGGGCTAGAAATGAAGACAGCTCATCGGGATACATGTAGACGACACCAATAAAATGTATAACAACATGGGGCTCGGGTGAGATTACTACAGCTTCTCTTTCTATTTCCTGCCTCTATTTAAGCAGCATTGTTACCACCCACGTAATTAGGCACCGCAAGCATGACGCATCAAGTGAGACGCGGCCGAGATAGGACTTCAAATCCAGGCTGGAGCTCTGCCTCGGCCTTGGCCTGTTGCCCTGCTACCTTCGCGAGGTAACAAGAGGTAACTTGTTTTGGGAGCAGATTTAATTAGGGGCGCATTCCGACAGGCTCGCCGAATACCGACGCTGCCACCTCGGTGAGGAAAAAGGGCGCAGGAGTCGTTTTGAACCCCTGCCAAGCTGCTTTTGAGCAAAGCCCTCGGGGTAACAGTCCATTTATTTGATTTGTGAAAGTATGCGCTGAAAACGAATATACAGTACAGTCCAAACGAAAGCCATCTGGTTTCGCTTAGGGCCGCGTTCAACAAAAGCAGCGCTGGAGCAGTACAAAGAGACGGGGTTGGAGGTCTGCACTGGCTCAGATGTCCAGTCCACCTCCAGAGAGCGATGACTAACGCCGTTTGTGTTTCGTGGCTCATCACTCGCTGTCCTGTGCAGAGCAGCCAAAAAACAGAGGAGCCATGCTAAGCGATGTTAGAATGGAAAGAGCCATTAAAGCACACGTGACATAAATAGCAACTATGTGCACCTTAATAATAATGTGGTGACTGGCAACCTTTAAGTCACTCGGTGTGCACTGTGTGAATCTTCGCTCTGTCGCTAAGTATAACAGATGTTCCTGCTATCATGTTGCATCACGTTACATTAACATGGCAGTTCACTCAGAGGGGTCGACCAGCGAGGCACTGATAAATCCTCTTCATTCGTTACTGCTTTAAAGAGCCAGCATTTCTTTTACATGGGTTGGGATCAATCTAAATGATCATCTTTTAGAACTTTGATCATTTGTTAATAAGCTCGGGCATATCTGCTATGAGCCAAATTCAGAGTTGAGCTCTGCTGCAATCCGTCCTGAGGAAAAAAAAAAAAAACCCCAACAAGTGCGTTGGGGAGGACATCCGACTCGGATTTCCGAGT
The DNA here is from genome assembly GCA_030068335.1 of Chrysichthys cranchii. Classification (NCBI taxonomy): domain Eukaryota; kingdom Metazoa; phylum Chordata; class Actinopteri; order Siluriformes; family Claroteidae; genus Chrysichthys; species Chrysichthys cranchii. Next base: position 5,037,589 of record JAQMCW010000006.1, read on the forward strand.
CCATAAACGCGTTTGACGTCAAAACATGATGGTAGAATCACAAACACTCAAATGTTCCCCGCTTTCCTTTTGCGCCACCTACAACAAATTTTACTCACATGATTGGCAAAGATGTTTGCTAGCGAGCTGACCCATCTCAGACATCCTTTCTGAACACTAATTGTGAAATTATTCATGTAGATCTTCTTTATACGATTAGGAAATTCAGAGTAGTCGTCCGAATCAGACTTTGCGAGTATCCATAGTCTTCTGAGTGGACACACTGGAATGTGTTGGGAGCAGAACTCGGAGAAATTCCCAAGCTCCAAGTACAATGGATTGCAAAACTGGTGGAAATCAGTATGTAGATGTCAGACGGACAGTGAGCATGGACTTGTTTGCAGCCCGGACAGTGGGAGTAGAGGATGCCGGACACGTTTTGGTTTGCGTATGCCTATATCTTAGTTATTCATGACATACATTATGCAATATTGGCTTGAGGGAACAGTTTGGGCTGGAAATACATGCAAAAAAATAAAAATCTAAATGTTCTCAAGAGGCACACCAGAAGATATTTAATCCCATTATGGGTTGATTCACCTTTGAGTGAAAGGGATAGCATTAGGATTGAATTGTTCACAGGCAACACTCGTACGTTTAGCAGATAAACGCTTGGTCAGCTTATTCTTCAAGCCGTGGGGTTGACTACATCGAATTAACCAAACTTTTTTTTTTTTTTTTTATAAAGAAAATAAATAAAATAACTGGAACCACAAATTGTAAAAGACGACACTATGACTTTATATACGCCATCTGTGACCTTCAATCCTACTCTGAGAACAATGTTCTCCTAAAAATCTACTCAGCCAGAGAAACACTGTGTCTGTTACACACCAAGTCCGAAGTACAAAAATAACCAAGTGAACGCAGCGTTTTAAACCAGTGCTAGTGTAAGTGAAGCAGCATGAAGACAGATGGTGTCAGCGTGGCAGAGAGCGAGTCTGCCGTCTTCGTCACAGCACTCCGAGGGTTAAGCGCGAGTCTGTTCGACACTCTGGCTCCGTCATTCATACGGCTCAGCTGCTGTTGCTATGGGACGCGGTCACTGGAGAAAGACCCAAGCTTAGCGAAAGCCTTCTCTCCGCTGTCACGCGCTGCACCTAATGGGAGCTCTTCCCTCATGGCTACGAAACATGTTCGCTTGCTGACAGACCACAATTTCACCTCTTTCAATTTGCATAATCTGGTGAGTTTTTAGTGACAGAATAGGAGCTGATTATCTTAATTAAACGGAAGTGGGTGAAAGGCTAAGCTGCTCCTCTGACGCGTTCTGATTTGACTAGAGCTGGAAGAGCTGGAGTCGAACGTCTGCCAGTGCAGCGAGACGCTGGAAAATAACTTGGCTAGAACAAACGTGACTGCGCTATTGTTCTCGGCCCTGACTGCAGAATTCCTCCAAGCCAGGTTCGTGTTCCCGGCGAGAAGCCAGCTGAAACGGGGTGTTTCCAGGAGAGAGAGGCCTACTGCAGGATGCGGGTCACTCTGGGTCAAATTCTGGGAAAAACCGGCCTGTCAGAGTCGTGGTGTTGACACATGCGGCAGGCAGAGAGTTGAGGATGACCGCCATACTGCAAAAACAAGATCTTGATCCTTGGGAAAACGACATCCTGATATTCAGCACTGAGCAGTAACACCGAGCGTTTGGCGCTCTTCACGATTCAGGAACGTTCTTCTGAAGGACGCGGTTATAGTCTCCCTTTCACTCACTCGTACAAACACACTAACAATTCGACAGAGACTCTAAGCATCATATTTAACTGTAGTACTGATTTTACTTCATCTTTTTAATGTCAAATTGAAAGCAGCCTTGAGCTACAGAAATCTACAAAGTAAATAGACACCCATTATCCATGTGGGCACCACCTGGTGCTTCACACTTGTTAAATATATTATTATGTTTCATTTCAGATGACAGGATATTAATTGTTAATAGCGACTAGCCATGCGGCGAATACCGGAAGCAAAAGAGTTGTGTGATTTCCAAAGAGGGCGTATTGTGGGTCAGGCTGAGGGTGGACTTAGCCAGCGTATGATTGCACAAAACCTCAGGATTCCTCTTGCCACACTCAACAGAGCGATTGTACAATTCAAAAGCAAAGGAAAGGAATCAACAGCATCCCGCTCAGGTCGGCCTGGGCCCTCTGACCGGCGTCTTCGGACTGTCAAGGACCATCACTGTTGGGGGGAGAAAAATAAATCCCCGTTGTAGGACCGCTGATGTTGCAGAGCGACTCCAAGTGAGTGGGAGTACTTCCGTGAGGTTTCTCCATCAACTTGGATACTATGGCGGAGCAGCTGGAAGGAAGTTTCTAGGAATAGATCATGGTGTCTATTTACTTTTGAGACGTCCGTGTACAGTTTTTAACCAATAAATCCTTAATAATTTATATACTATGACTGAATGCACATAAAAACTAGAAAGCTGTCACGTTTATAAATTGTGAATATCTCAATGATTAAAATTCACTTGCCATGCCTCACAGCTAGAAAGTGAAACGGCCAAAATATTACATCACTGTATATATTAAGATTACTGATCAGAGTGTAATGTCTGTAAAGCTATCTCCATATCTCCTGTCTCGTATTTAAATACATCTACAGCGAAGGTAAACTACCCGTTTGCACCATCCTCTAAATCTCATTTCTTGTTGAGCACGAAAACAAGCCTGGACTCCTGCGTGCGATCAATACGGCTTTGTTCAGCAGGATATAAAATAAACAAGTGGTTTTATTTTTATACGAAAAAGTAAATCTGACGTTTTGTGTTGTTTGTACCGGGCGCCGACACTTCCCCCACACATGCTGTTCGTGAGTGAAACACTTCTGTTATTTAATCGGGAGAGACCGAAGTGGAGCGGCTTCGACACCCAGCATTTCTGAATGAATCCGTCGCATCTGTCTTAACTACGCTGCTTAGGAGAACATCATTATAAAACATACAGGTGTGTACTCATTAGCTGAAGACTGCATTACCCGTGTGCTTGGTGAACTGATGTGAAAAGAGATTATTCAAGCTAACAATGAGCACAGACCACGCACGAGCTTTTCCCATCTCAACACGGACAGACTTTGACAATGTTTTGGTTTCTCTAACGCTCCGTCACATGAATTTGATTACTGATGAGTGAGAAGTGGCTGGAAGAGAGACAGCGCAAGGGCTTTTCAGGTTGACGTTGTGCTGTGCTCTCTGCTGTTCGCGCTGTTCCTCCTTCACGTCACGTTCCATGTGGATGACAGGAAATACGGTGGTTCCCCCCCCCCCTCGCAGCTTCACACCGCTGAAACGTTTCTATGGAATCATCCTGTACGGTTTATTAGGATTTCAACCACAAGACTGGATCAGCACATCATACCGCCAACTACTAGCTATAAATCTAGGTATAAACTAGGATTTCAGTCTTTTTATTTACCACTCTTTGTCTACAATGTCATTATTGTCAGATTTTAGCCATGTTTCCTAGCTAGCCAACTTCTGTGGCAAAATTTTTCCCATTGTTGCCATAATATCTTCTATTAAAGGTGCAGTCACCGATTATAATCCAATACACGTCAATAAATTCAGCGAATATCTCCTCATGGTCCGCTAACTCACCATCCTGTGTGTGTGTGTGAGAATGTGTATGCACTAAAATAAATAAACAAATAACCGGGCACTCGTACACACCCCTGCCTCCGTAAACGGGGAAACCGTGAAAGAGACTCGGACAGAGCAATGCATCACTATTCCAGCCAATCGGCAACACAGGGCATATTCCAGCCAATCACAGGACGGGATGATTTGGGGGGTGAGTGGTGTTAGGGTCATTGTCTTGACAACGCCAAGGGGGTAAGCGAGCTTTCAAAATGCTTGCTGGGGGCAAGTGACTCACTTAGCATTAGCCTTCTGTTCATTTTTGTCTTTTTTGACCTCAAATAACTAACTTTCCGAATTGTTCTGACCCTTTATACGGCCGCTGAGAGACACGACACTGTATGACCGGCTCCATGACCTCATGACTCGCATTATGGCTGCATAATAAATGCTGTTCTCCGATCACGCTAAAAATGATGGCACTTATCAAAATCGGCTGCACTCGGAAAAAAGACGTCAAAGTCACATTTAAGGTGACAAAGTGAGCCAGAAGAATTTTCTGCGACGGTGACGCAGCTCCTTGTCGCTTTACGTTGTCGTAGGTCTTCGAAATTAAGCCTTTGGATGGGCAGTTGACGACCGGTCAGCGAGAGGCTCACCAGGAAGTAGCTCCAATTGGGCTTCACTTCTCTCCATTCAAACGCTATGAAGTGGCTTGGTCTTTTACTGTCTATGGGCGATGCATGTCTATGAATTTGAGGGGCGGAGCTTCGGGAGGAGCAGGTGTGTATTTGTTTGTTCGAGTACCGAGAATCTTTCTCCACGATCGATGACTCCATCTTTAATTTGCATAATAAGCCCTATCTGGATGGGATTCAATCTACATGAGGTCGTGAGGTAATATCCTCTTTTATAGGATCTCTTATGTGATTTCATTTCCATCGGTGTTCGCCAATGTTGGTGTTTTTATCCGTCCTCCACTGAGAAAATTGCGGGCTGAATTACCTACCGGGTTCCGTCAAACTCGGCGGTCATCTGATCATTCTATTCCCGTCTGGATACACAGGTCTGTGATTTTCCAAGCAGATGTCCGACGGTCAATAATTGCTCTATCTAGTCTCGTGGCACGCGTCTCGGTGACCCTCTCTCAGACTTACGATAGTCAGAGGAAAGATGGACGCTTCTTGCTACTTTGTGATTCAGAAATGTTTTCCAACTGTTCCTGGACCTCTGGTTCTCTTCTCTCCAGTGCCTCTTTGACCAGCGACCCCATGACCCAAACATCTGGGTTCATAGAAATGGTTTTAATCCACTAATACTGTGCTCCAGCTGTGGTCTGGTTTTATGGCCATCTAGACACAAGGGTTTTACCACTGATGAATTATTACTGACGTCCCCCTGATAAACTAACCCAAACCGAATAGGGCTTTGGAACCGCTCCGCCGATCGGCTTCATCCAGGAGCATTTACAACACTAAACGTCTAGAGGTAAAATGTTAGTTAAGCATCGTTTCCGTCTAATTTGCTCCGACATCGGGCTGAAGCCGTTTTAAGCCTGCGACTGCATGAATGGATTATCGCTTCGCCGCCGTTTTCCTGATCGCTCAACTCATTACACGTCTGTCCTTTGACTGCACGAGCTCCGGCTTGATTAGAATTTGCATTAAGGTCGAGGCTTATGTGCGCCGCTGAACGTTTGACCAATCGAGCGTGTCGGCTGTAAATCTCTCCCGCTGATAATGCTCCTATCTCGTGTTACTATTTTATGACGGCAGAGGCTTACACGAGCTTGAAGTAATTCGGGCGTAATTAAGACGGGAGGCGTCCTGAAGGCAGCGGTATTTACAAGACACTCCAGTCAGAAGCCTTATAAGCACGTAAGTGTCAAAGCGAAGCTGTGTATCAAAGGAATCGCTTGTGTACACTAGCCGAACGAACAAAGAGCGAACTCTGTGCAGGCTAACTTGCAGGCCAGATTCAGATGGATGCTGGAGAGGTCCTGAACATAGCAGTCTTTATGTTGTGGTGCAGTGGGGGAGGGACAGGAATGACCGCCACGGACTCGTGTTACAGCCTGTTTTCTTAAGCCACAAATCACATGCCCACTTCCAGCACTTAACCGGCAGTTGCTGCCTGTGGGACCCAGAACCAAACAGCTAGATAGCTGGATATTTACCATCTCAGGCATTGTGTTCCTCATTTACTTTTTAATTAGCGTCGAGAGGTACTTCCTGCGAGATATCGATCGGCTCAGTTCACGCGTGGAAAATGCGCAAAAGGCACTCGGTCAAAGAATCCCAATAAACCGCAAAAAGAACCATGCACACACAGATTATTAGCTCTTTTGTGCCACAGAAAAGAAAAAGAAAGGCAAAAAAATGGTTTAGAGCTGTGCCTAAAATGAACCCACATTGCAGAGGCGTTTATAAATTATGGTTTTAGACATCACTGCTGTTAGACATTAGGTATAATGTGGAAAAGCTATACAGCACGAAGACTTGGCGCACGTCACAGAGTGGACTGTTCGCTGATCCACGATTCAGAATTAAAATTCGCATGGGAGAATACAAACGAAAGGCCCGATAATAAAGGAACGCATTGTGATGACTTGAATTCGTACTGATTCGAGTGGCGGGGAAGTGGGCACACGGTGTGGGAATGATGTCAAGAAATACCGCAACGTTTAAAAAGAAAAAAAAAGAAAAAAAAACCCTGTGAGTAGAGAGAGAATAACTCCACAGCGGTTGAAGGCTTGAAAATCATTTGAGTGCTCCTACGGTCATCTCTTTTTCTGCAGTTTAAGTGTAAAAGCTGCGTCGGGTCAAGACAGCCAAGATTCGGAGCACATCTACAAACGCTTGAATGTGAAAATATTTTCCCCCTGATGTCCGACTCCTGTTCTAACAGCACAGCCACCACGCCAGAGTGTGCGTTTGCGCCTCTCCGGTTTGGCCGCCCTGCATGGAAAATTTGCTCCTGTGCCCGGTTTCTGATGATTAGCGTGAACGCAGCTGACCTCAGGCCACACTGCTCAAAACAACCCAGTGGCACACTGTACACCCAGACCAGCGCACACAATGGCACGGTCTGCTCCATTCATCACCTCCGTCCAGATGAGCGCCCCGGCCCTGTCGCCTGCGCCGCACGACGTCTTCCTGCCTGTCCCGATGTCTAATCTCCCTGTGACCGAACCCGAAAGGTTGAAAAAAAAAAAAACCCCAGCACTTCCCTGTGCAGTGAGAAACGTTTATCCGTACGCTTGATCCGTCCTATCGCTCTCGAAATCTGTCGCATCACGAGCTTTGTCTGCGGCGGTGAACGAGCAATCGTCTAAATATTTCACTCCAGCCCCAAGTCTCATGGGATGAAACGTGGGATCGAGGACGAGAACAAAAGACGCACGCGTCGCTCCTGGGTTGTCGGACCTCTCCACGTTTGCGAGGCCAAGCTCAAAATATTTTTGCAAGGAAAAAAAGGTTAGGTTCAATCCCAACTGCTTTGGTTTGTTAGAAAGAAAGGAAAAAAAACAACTGCTTGGGGAGGAGGGGAAAAAAAATCAGGAGAAATCTGAGATTAAATATCAGCCCAAATGCAGGCACAGAAGAGAGATGAGATTTATTTATTATACAAGAGCACACACACACACACACACACACACACACACACACACACACAGGGTCCAGGGTCTGTCCTGATTCTGTGAGCACGGTCATACTCAGAGTTGTCTTGTGGCAGGTTGTTTATCAATACAAACTCCCACAATGTAAACATGGCTCTCTGGACTTGTTGAAGCCAGTCGGCGTCTCCTCAGTCTCACACTCCCAGCTTCCCTCGAGCATCTTTTACCACGAAATCCTGCACTCAGGGCTCCCACAAACCCAAACATAAACCCGCTCGAACCGTCTAATCTAGCTAGCGGGCTAGTTTTTGTTGTTGTTTTTGTTTGTTTGTTCTTTTTGCTGTGCTAACACATACATACCGACAGTCAGGTCGACCTCCAGTCAGACTGCATGGGGTTACTACTGGGTCTGTTTGTTTGTTTGTTTGTTTGTTTTTGTGAAAAACGACCGAACCGGAGGCACGAACAGGACGTTGAGATGTCACAGTGTGTGTTATTATTATTATTATTATTATTGCTGTTATTATTATTATTATTAAGGCGGTTGGGGTGAGCGCGCACCGCGGGTTCTTACCGTCAGCTCGGGGTTGTCGGTGTCTCGGTGGCTCACGGCGCGAATGAACCCGACACGCCACGGCCAGCGCGCGATCTCCGCGAGCTCCGGCGGCGCCTCTCCGCTCACGCACAGGAACCGCTTGCCCACCAGCTCCGGCCGCGCTTCCACAACCGCCGCCGCCGCCGCCATGGCTGGCCCCTTCAGGCACACAGAGAGCCCAAAAACCCCTCGGAAAACTTCAGCGCCGACGCCCTACCGACCGGACATTGACTACGGGGGAACTGGGAAACAGAACAAAAGAAGAAAAAAAAAAGAAAAGAAAAGAAAGTAAAAAAAAAAATGAAATCAAGAAGAATTCTCTCCGTTTGCGTGTCGACCGCGAGCCGGAGGGGGATTTAAATTTCTTTCAGCCTCCGCCCGCAAAGAGCCGCTCGCGCGTGCACTCCGCGACACTGAGCACTGAGAGCCGCAGCGCCGCCGCCGCCTGGTGTGTATCCCTCCGCTGCGCACTATAGAGTCACCAGGAGCAGCACGTGCGGAAGCAGGACAGCAGACACTGAAAACACGACTCAGGACTCCGCATACTGAAACACACCGGACAGTGGTGGGCTGAATCTTTATTCTTGTTTCAGACAAAAAAATATGAAATTAAATCTCTAGATTTCATTCTACTTAGAAGACGAATATAAGTCCATATTTATTGTGATGACCCTTTGTTTGTTTGTTTGTTTGTTTGTTTGTTTGTTTGTTTGTTTTCATCAGGTATAATGTGTGTAGTGTTGCGTCTTGGAAAATCTGCCACGGTTCTTCTGGACACGTTGACTGCCGTACTTGCTTCTTCTTCATCGTCATCTTCTTCTCTTTCTTCTTCTCCTTCTTCTTCTTCATCATCACCTTCTCCTCCTCCTTCTTCTTCTTCTTCTCCTTCATCTTCTCTCTCCTTCTCCTTCTTCTTCTTCTTCTTCTTCATCATCATCTTCATCATCACCTTCTTCTCCTTCGTCTTCTTCTTCTTCTCCTTCTTCATCATCATCATCTTCTTCTCTTTCTTCTTCTCCTTCTTCTTCTTCATCATCTTCATCATCACCTTCTTCTCCTCCTCCTTCTTCTTCTTCTCCTTCATCTTCTCTCTCCTTCTCCTTCTTCTTCTTCTTCTTCTTCTTCTTCATCATCATCTTCATCATCACCTTCTTCTCCTTCGTCTTCTTCTTCATCTTCTTCTCCTTCTCCTTCTTCATCATCATCATCTTCTTCTCTTTCTTCTTCTTCTTCATCTTCTTCTCCTTCTCCTTCTTCATCATGATCTTCATCATCACCTTCTTCTCCTTCTTCTTCTTCATCTTCTCTTTCTTCTTCTCCTTCTTCTTCATCATCATCATCTTCTTCTCCTTCTTCTTCTCCTTCTTCTTCTTCATCATCTTCTTCTTCTTCTCCTTCTCCTTCTTCTTCTTCTTCTTCTTCATCATCTTCTTCTTCTTCTGCTTGTTCTTCTCCTACTTCTTCTTCTCCTAAAACCCAGGAGTTATTGTTGTTGTTGTTTGGTCTGAAAAGTGGTCTCTTACATGATATGTTGCTTTCTTTTCTGACATACAAACATTTTTCTAATGCAAATTATTTTTGGGAAAGTAATGTTTTAAATTTGTACTTTTTTAAATTTTTTGTACTGACTCAACAATTGAAAAATTTCTAAAATAAGTATCCATCCATCCATCCATCCATCTCCATGCTGCTTTATCCTATTCAGGGACGCAGTATAAAATAAATATTTATGGCAAAACTTGTAGGACAAAAATAGGGTGCCAAGACTTTTGCATATTACTGTGTGTGTGTATTTTTTTATTTCTTTATTTCTTTCTTTTTTTATTTATAGGTAGAAATACGGAATATAATCAACATTGCACTAGCAATCGTGCGTTTATACTGAATATCAGCACAGCTGTGATTTAGACGGGTGCCATTTTTAATCACGACTGTTCCAATATTTGGTATAACAGCAAAATTACAAGTGCGTTATTGCTTTTATACAACAATTCTATAAACAAGAAATTAAAATCAAGTAACTGATATTTCTCACACAACGCGACCAAACGTTTAGGTTGTTTTTGCTCCGCTAGCAGAAATAGATCCTGACGAGGCTAGCTACCTCATGTTGGTTTGTGCATTACCGCTAAAGCTCCTTCCAGTAAAAGTATAAGTTATTATTAAGTTATATTCCTGAAAAGTGTTGATTTAGCAGAGTCCATTGACACCGTCCGTACCGAACTCTACACATATACACACAGTGAAGTTTCCCAGTGTGCTTATAAGAAAAATAAGCACTCTTGGTGCACCACTCAACTAATCAAATTGGTTGACCTGAACTAACTGTTGTACATAGTAACGCATGCAATAAATGTGTTATTTACATCCCACATACTAATCATTGGGGTTCGAAGTAAAATCCATCCATCCATCCATTAGTGCTAACCACCGCGCCACCGTGCCACCCCTTCTAACCTAAATATTGTATAAAACTGTTTTAACAACTTTTCAAACTTTATGTCTTAGTATATTAAAGTCACAGAATTGTCAGATATAATGTTAAAACTAGTAAGTAAGTACATTGTAGTATCTATTTGAGCTATTAGTGTATATTCTGGTACTGCTCAAATCCAAATTATGCAGCGTCACCTAAATAATCAAGGGATTTGTGCCACTTTTTGTTTTCTTATTCAGGTGTAATTTCATTTGTCCCAAGTAAAACCTCTTAGTCTACTATTCCATATTAGTTTAAGGCACACAGTCTTACAAATGTTATAAGAAAGTCTATGATGTAATATTAATCAATCTTCTATATAATGCAAATGTAGTCCACTCCAGAAATATTAAAAACAGAAAATGTTATGAAAGATGGGATTTTTTGTGATTTTTTTTTTACCTTAATCTCAGAAATCTAGCATGTGATTGAAACAAATAAAAAAAAAACCCTAGCCCTTATCAGAAAATATATTGCTGTTAGCGAAAGCACATGTATCATAGTTTATGGCATCCTGCGAAATTATTGGGAGCAGAATGGAACTGAACGATGGTCTCGTTTATATCCTCCTGAGACCCCAATGTCCTCCAGAGAGGACATCACATTTTCCCCCAAACTACGTTGTGTGTATTTCCTTGTAAGATCCACATATGAGGACCATTGGGTATTACTCTTTTGCCAAACTTCTTCCTGTTTGGGGACAACGATCAAGTTGAATAGATATGAGTTACAAAAAAGAGAAACAGTGAGGAGAAAGGACAAGGCACACAACATTAAACTTCGGGTCTCAGGAAGATATTTTAGGTTTTTTGGGTCCAACAGTCTGCTTAATGGCTTGTAACATTAAGGGACGGGCGGCGTGGTGGCTAAGTGGTTAGAGCTGGCACCTCATAGTGAGAAGGTCCTGGGTTCGATCCCTGGGGTCGACCTGGGCATCTTTCTGTGTGGAGTTTGCATGTTCTCCCCCTGTCCACGTGGGTTTCCTCTGGGTACTCCGGTTTTCTCCCACAGACCAAAGACATACACAGAGGGGATTGGGCTAATTGGCTACACTAAATTGCCCGTAGGTGTGAATGTGAGTGTGAATGGTTGTCTGTTTCTGAATGTTTGCCTTGCGGTGGATTGGTGACCTGCCCAGGGTGTAGCCCGCTTCTCGCCCAAAGTCACCTGGGATTGGTACCAGCTTCCCCCTGTGACCCTGAACAGGATTAAGCGTCAGAAGGCAAATAAACAAAAGATTAAGGGACGCAAAGGATTTAAGACAAAAGTGTGTCATCCTTCATATATCATGCAATGACTATAAAAATGGCTATCTGTCTATATCTAGACCTGTTAGGGCAGGAAATACAAAATGTTAAAACAACTGGTGCTGTGAGGAACATGCTCGGATGAGGGCACGTGTATTTTGCCCTCAAACACAGATAGAGAGGCAATCATTTCTACAAGAAACATGATTGGAAATTTATTAGTATTTTAGGGTCACCAAGTTTCCAAAGATGCCCCTTCCAAGCCAGCAAACTATTTAATACGAGACAAGATCAACTTGTTTTAATTTCACACTGGGAAAAGAAATCATACGTGCCTGGAGAAAGCCTTTCATTTCTTCTCATTGAACCCCAAACATAAGCACATGGAGTCATTAAACACGACTGAAGCTCTGAGTGGAACCTGGTTCTCTGCTCACACGAGACAAAACTAGAGATTTTTGGACACTGACACTCCGAGTGGGTTTGGCTTATCCAGAAGGATGGTTATACAGAAAGGAACTTAATCCTTATTGCTAAGTATGCTGGAGGATTTGTGATCTTTTGGAGCTGTTTTTCCTCCAAAGGCCCTGGGAACCTTGTTAGGATACTTGAAATCCTGGACTCCATGAAGAGCAAGCAGATTTGAAATGAAAATCCGCCTGCCTCTGCCAAGAACCTACAACTGACACTTTGGAGTCTCTAGCCAGATGATGATCCAAAGCATATGTCCAAATACACACTAAAATTATTCAGCGACCTCCGAATAACGCTTCTGACATGGCCACCCCAGTCTGCTGACCTGAACCCTGCTGAAGCCTGAGAAAGATTCTGTATTGAAAAATGGCCTTAGATTCATGGCTGTGTTTTCTCAAATCACATCAAGCTTTAGGCTACATGGGAAGACTCGGCACTGTCGTGTGGACAAACACACAGCAACGACGTGTGACACTTTATGGAGATCTTACATGTCCTTCCATTAAAATATTTAATTTACTTCAAATGAAGGACAAATAAAGGCACTTTATTTAGAGTGTTCATAAAGGTAAAATGGGGCGGCACGCTGGTGTAGTGGTTAGCCCTGTTGCCTCACAGCAAGAAGGTCCTGGGTTCGATCCCCGGGGTCGACCTGGGTGCCTTTCTGTGTGGAGTTTGCATGTTCTCCCTGTGTCCACATGGGTTTCCTCTGGGTACTCTGGTTTCCTCCCACAGTCCAAAAACATGCATTAGGGGATTAGGCTGATTAGCTACTCTAAATTGCCCTTAGGTGTGAATGTGAGTGGGAATGGTTGTCTGTCTCTGTGTGTCGCCCTGCGATGGATTGATGACCTGCCCAGGGTGTACCCCACCTCTTGTCCGAAGTCAGCTGGGATTGACTCCAGCTCCGCCCCCCACCAGTGTCCCTGAACCAGATTAGGCAGCAGAAGACATATAAAGGTAAAATGACTAAATGCATTTCATTTTTTTAAATCTGTGTGTTTAATATGTCCTATGGGATGTGCAGCAGTGCAACTGGAATAAAGTGAGCCTGGAGGTGGTGAATGATGGGGGGGGAGTGCTGCTGCTGTTGTATGTAAAGCATGTCCACTAGCAATCAGCCCTGTGTCTCCTTCAGGTCAGAGCAACTGATGGAGAAAGATAGCCTGCTGCTGATAGAATCACAAATCATAGTGCTCCTGAGACGGCTGTTAAACTGCACCTGTCTGGTCATGAAGACGCTCGGCTGCAAGCAGAATAGCAAATCGACATGAGAACAAAGTGGCCAGTGCAATTTAACACGTCGCTTTATATCCCAGCCTTTTTTATTATCCTCCCCCACCACCACCACCCCCACTACCGCCACCACCCAGCAGAGCAAGAATTTGCAGCAAGATAACAGTGTTCAATTTTCATAACTCATATTACAATGCATCTGTTTCTTTGGAGGAGTGGCTGTTGTATCGCCCTTGTCAGCAGCACCTCTGTTTAATGAGCTATTATTGAAATATTAAACACTCTGCGTGTGAAAAGAAGTAATTGTATTTTTACCACGAACAAAAAATAGGCATGGGATTCCCACCTTGTGTAATTAACCCTTTCAAATGAAATTAAATAGCTGACACACAGTAACAGGTCTTTTATAGCATGGAAGGCATGCTAGGTTATTCACAGCACTCCACTGAAAGGCTGACTGCAGCGAATCAGTGCTCGCGTGTGTAGTGTTCGAATGAAAATTAGAAGCGGCGAAGGAAATACCCATGAATAATAACAAGATTAGCGGGCAAATCCATATTTGCTAAATATCTGAATATCAAGCGTGTTCCTCTTCCTCTATGTGCACCTCATACACATGTTATTTCAAGCAAATAGAAATACCTACTGCTCTAATTTTCTACAAATTGTCTGAGCTTCATATATATATATGTA